>SRMA01026809.1:108705-319264 GCA_007224835.1 Danionella cerebrum | reverse complement strand
AAAAGAACATTGTAATTGTTGCTCTCCTCTTCAATTGCTCTGTATTTTCTCTAGTCTCCTCGTCTGTCTTTGTCATCCCCTGAACATGCCCCCAAACGCTTTATATAATTAATTAGTTTTATCACAATTATCCCCCTGAACACACACAATAATCCATGCAGTGACCACACCAGAGTGCACTTTATTTATTGTACTTTTTTGGCTTTTGGTATTTTGGCTCGACTTGACCACATTTAATGAATAAAATCTCTAAATGAAATGAAAATACATAAAAAGAATATAGTATTATAATATTTTCTGTGCTTTATATACATATATTATGTAAATAAAAAGTGTAATAACTGTAATTATTAAATAAGTAAACAGTTCAACTGATCTTTACAAAATATCACATTTTCCAGACTCCCCATATCTTTGGTTCTCTAGGAGGTTTAAGTTGAATCTCCTCCACCCCGTTTAATTAAGCAGAAAGACCAGAGGATAACAGGTCAGGATTTACAGCCCTCCACGTGGGAATGCAGTCTACCGGCGACCATCCATCATACCAGCTAATAAAAAACAACCCTGTCCCCAGTTCGCAGTGGGCAAACAGAGAGAAAGAGACAATCTGAGTCACCGCTCAACATCTGATGGACTAAAATAGCAGCAAACGCCTGTTTAAACGGCTGCTGGAAACATTACCATCTGTTTCAGATCTGCTTCAATGCATGGAATAATAGAGAGGGGGGGTGAGAAAGAGAGAGAGAGAGAAAGAGAGAGAGAGAGAGAGAGAGAGAGAGAGAGAGAGAGATGGTCGTTTTTACTAAGTTCTAAATAAATGTCAAATCCAATATAAAACTGAGACATCACTGTAAACCAATTAAATCAAACATTTAGTTTTTTTATTGAACAGAACTACATTTAAAACTGAATAAAGCTTCACAAAAAAAGAGGAGCAACCATATATGGGCATCAAGTAACTTTCCTTCCTTTCTTTGACTTCTACCTTCTTTCCTTTCTTACTTCCATTCACAAATGAGATGTTACTGACCTCTAGTGGCTAGACCCTGTAACATACACCTTCATGCCTGCCAATGAGACTTCATCTCTTATACTGGAAAAAAGATTTTAAGACTAAAATATGACTTTCATTTGAAGTTATAAAGAAAGTGATGCAGTTTAAAAATGTACAATTGGTTTCTTCGAAGGGGATCTCAAATAAAGCAGCAAAATACATTCAAAATTTTCTACAAACATTTAGAGCCCTCAATAATCTGGCACCTTCTTATCTATCCGACCTCACAACAACTCAATCATCACACACATTCCTCCTCCTCCTCTGTTTGGCTCCACTTTTTAATCTGAAATTAAACAAATGTGTGTGTTAATTACTCTGTGTCTTGTATTTATTTGTTTTCGCCCTGTACTTTTTGGAATCTTTTGCTGTATCTTAACTGTTAATTCGCAGCCAGTAAAGGAGCCTAAAATAAAATGTATGTTGTGTGTTTCTACCAACATTATTGGCATTGTGTTATTTCTGACGACTATTTGCTCAACGACATCCAGATTTTTATCGAAAATGTTAAATATGACATGTAAAAACCCATCATAAATAGAGAGTAAGTAGAGTTTTGTATTTTTGTTATTGTTACTTCATCTCGCTGGGTATTTCATGCAATAATTTCCTGCAAAAGAGTCTTACTGCCAGTCATTATTAGGCTTCAGCCATAGACATATTCTCCAAACTCTTTATAGTAAATCTTTAGCAGAAGATGTCATGAGGAATCACAGTGTGGAGGATTATTCAGAGAGCAGCTCTGTTATTCATAAGATGGACAGAGCTCTTTCGCTCCAGCTGAGTTCACAGAACAGAACTCTCAACTACACTGAACTGAATCACACACACACATAATAGACACACATCTCAAACGCACTGCACACAACACAACAAACACATGGGAGCAGATGAAAGTTTAATGGAATGGAAAAGCGTTTGCAAGAAGCACCAGGGTGACCGAGTTCGGATGAGATTCTCAAATATAAAAACGAGGACCGTGATGGTGATGAAGTATATTCAAATTTGATCAAACTACCCGGTAACTGCAATTTAAACACATGCAATATCTAAACCGCACGAGGCTACAATATTTTCTGTTAATTTATTTAGATTTTTCACCAAAAACAACTTGTTATTTGCACTATTTTATTTGCACAATCCCCACCATTGTCCTGAATGTACATCGTTTTACTGTACAGTTTTTATTATAGTAGTTTTTTTTCTCTTTTTTTAATATATTCTATTCTATTTCTTTTATTGTTTACTTATGCATGCTTCACTTTATTATTTGTTATTTAATACCTGTTCTTTGTTTTCCACCATCGCCCCAAAAAAATTCCTAGTCCTTGAAACTTGTTGACCATGGCAATAAAGACGTTTCTGATTCTGATTCAGAATACAATCTTGTGCGCATTATTTTAATTTGGAAACCAACCACCAGGCAATTACAGCAAATTAACCAATCAGAGCTCACCATGCACACAACTCTTTGTAGTCCTGCCACCAGCTCACCTTTGGAGAGAGTGTTTATTATCGGGGGAAATGCCAGAAATGGTGAACATGCTGGTTTTTCTAGCAAAAAACTTTAGAGAGTTTTGATTTATGTTATGACTGGAATTCAGGTTAGTGAATCTTTATTTTTGTAATGTTTTCCGTTTTTAATAATTTATTACAGTTTTGTGTTTCGAGCAGCTAGTACGACTGTGTACAGTGTGCTATTAGCTAGTGTTAATCTTATTTGATGTTACGTTGTCTGTTTTAAGGACAATTTTACTACAGTTTCATTGTGAAATGTTTTGTTACGCACTTCTTGTGCATGGAATACATTTATAATATGTGCATTTAGCTTGTTTGAAAAAGCAAAAACAGTACCAGTTACTATTAATTCAACCAATATTAATTAACATGCTCGAGCGTGATTTAAATACAGAACCTTTGCTCCAACAATATAGAGTATTAAAAATATCTGTCGATCTAACAGCAAAATACTGAATAAACGCTAGAGAAAAGACTGTATTTCACAAAACATGAGATAACTGTATAATTTACAGAGAAAGGCCTTGCATTTAACAGTTCAAATTTAATGAAAGTAGTTTACTGTCGTAAAATTAACAATATTATCTCTTACAGAAAAGACATGATTTTAAAATCATGTTCTAAAATGTGTATTTTTTGCAAGAAACCCATGGGATCACATGCATTTAAACAGCTATAAACCAGCTATAAATGTCCAGTGCAATCCTGTAAAATTAATAACTGCTGTATTTTTTTTTTTACATCTATCATCTTTAATATCTTAACTTTTGGAGAAACTCTCCTGTTTATATTCAATAACTGCTGTATTTTTAATGGTAAAGTTTTAGCAGCCACAGCTTACCGTATAATTTAGGGTTTAATTTTTAACTACCACTCTTATTACAACACAAACCTTTAAAATAGAAAGTTCTGGGCTGTAAAAATGTGTAATTAACAGTAATTATCCCAATACAAACGTTAAAATTTGATCGTTCTGAACTGTGGTGAAGATGGTCATGAACCGTAAATATTACAATTGAAATCCTTGAAATGCCTAATATTTCTGAATGTAAAAAAAAAAAAATCTGTAAAATTTAAAGTACAATCCTGCAAAACCAATAACGGCACTTCTGTATATTTGACAGTAAAGTTGTGTCGACGACAGTTAACCATAAACTTTATGTTTTTTACAGAGTACTTTCAGCCTTTCGCTGTGTGCTAGCCTCGGGGGAATTCACTTCCCGGAGGAAAACTTCAGCCGATCAATAATTCATATCTGTCTAAAAACAGAACACACACACACACGCGCACACACACACGGGGTTCTCAGGTTTCACCTTCACTTGCAGCATCCTCCTGACGGCATTATCCCCTCTCCTGAACTCCATGACTCCACATCTCACTTAGAAAGAAAAGTCCAGCTAATGTTACCTAAAAACCATCTGTTTAAAGCAGCAATAATCTGGCAACCTTAAGGTTAGTGGTAGGAATCACTCGAAAGCAAAGCGGCCACAAAAATCACATCCTAATCATATTAATATTAATGTATTCCAGACGTACAGTACGGTGCAAAAATTTCAGGAAGGTGTGAAAAAATGCTATAAACAAAAAATGCATTTAATCAACGAAAGAGAAGTCCAGCTTTTTCCTTGAAAACAACAGCCGTTTATGATCTGGGAGAACCTCTGTGGAAGTCGCTTCCTCTCATCCTTGTCTCTTCATCTAATCCCAGATACACCCAATAATTGAGATCAGGGCTCTGTGGAGGCCATGCCATCACTTCCAGAACTTCTAGTTATTCTTTATGCTGAAGATATAGGTTGTAGTAGTGACTTTGTTGGATATGCTTGTATTTCTCAGCATTGAGAACACCAGTAACATAAACCAAATCTCCACTTCCACTTGCAGAAATGAAGCCTCAAATGTTTAAGAAACCTCCACCATGCTTCACTGTTGCATTGTTTTTGTTATGGAGTCCAGCATTATCTCTCAGTCAGGACTGTCTTTGCTCACAGTTATGAGGCATTTTACCCCGTCTAAAGCACGGGAGTTAGTCTGTTTTCTTGGGAGTTACATCATCTCCCTTTCCAGAGGCCGCCTTGGTTTTAATGTGGCAAACAGAACTGCAGAAGAAAATAAACACACGGATAAAAATGGTCCTGTTGTGAATCCCTGCAGATGTGAGATGCCATGACCAATACGAGACTGAATGAGACGATACAGAATGTATTATTTAAATGTATTGTGCGCCGCAAAAATGCCAGTTTGTACTGCTCTGTCATTTGTATTTTTATATTTTATTCACAAGCAATGTTAAGAACTTATGTATATCTCTGCAGTGCTGCTAACCACAATGCAGCCTTATATTAAATATTCACACTGAATCTCTAAACGGTAAATAATCTACAACTAAAATCAATTTAATCGTTACTACCACCCCTCTGTTTGAGCATAGGTCCAAAAAAGGCATACCCAAAATAAAATGGCTGTAACTCACATATTATGGGTTAAATTAATGTCCTTGGTGTCATTGAATAGGTGACCCTTTCTAGTTTACCAGGTAAAAGTAAGGAACTGGATACCTCAAACAAAACTTTGTATAATAGTAGAAATATCCTTGCCAAAATTAATTTATTTTTTTATTATATAAAATAAGCGAATGTTTGAGTCCCTAGTGGACTTTTTGACAAAACTGAATAGAAGTCACAACTGTGGACCAATACATGACCAAAATCTGTCAAAATGGAGCTAAACTAGGGCTGGGCGATATGAAGCAAAAAATATATCTTGATATATTTTGCTATATCTCGATATACGATATATATCTCGATATCTTTACAGGTGCTCGATATCTTTTTTTATAACCACCCCCCCCCCCCCACCAACCTCCGAAAAAAACCCTACTGCAAAAAAAAAAAATAATAATAATACAAATGTCAAAGTCGTTTTTTATTGAAGCTCAGAGGTGCTTCTGCAAATTTTCTTTCAGAAATCCTTGTATACATATTATAAAACAATAAAGAAATACATATTGCCTTTCATTCAAAAATAAAACAACTAAAAAACAGGCAGTGCATAGGAACAAAGTGCTCCTGTAACATTTAGGATATAAACAAAATCCCTGATAACATAAATAATAATTTAACTGTAAAATAATACACATTGCCTTCTTTTCATTCAAAAATAAAACAACTCAACTCAAGCTCATCTTTGCAGGACCTCTGTTTAAGTAACCTTTTCCAATTCAGCAGCAAGCCGCGCTCTCTCTGTAGTGTACAGTCGCGGGAGTTCCTGTCTCGAAAAGTAATGCCGACTAGGTAAACTGTATCTGACTGGGATCAAGTGTTTTTAGCATACGCTTAAAGCCACGTTGTTCAACGACGGATATGGGTGCCATGTCCACCGCTATGTGAAATGCCACGGACTCTGTGATGCTACAAAACCTTGCGCTCTGTCTTTCATATTCTACACTCCGCGTTATAGAATTGTGGAGATTAGTTGAGTTTTGGTTGGCAGCAACTTTCACGGCATTCACGGCAGTAGACATCTGTCTGTTGTTCGTCTGACGACTTAAAACCAAAGTATTTCCATATAATGGAGCCAGCAATTCTTTTTTTGCAACAAGTTCTGTAACCTCCGGGCTGGTTGTGGGTGCCGCCATGTTGATTGAGACGACAGGCAAGGGGAGGGGAAACAAAAGCAAGGAGGCGGGGATGAGCGCAGCACAGAGAAGGCACACAAGCAAATTGGCGAAAATTAAATATAGACATTATATCGATATGTACGATATGCCAGAATTCATATCGAGTTTAAAAAAAATCTCGATATATTTTAAATATCGAGATATCGCCCACCCCTAAGCTAAACACATGTCTTCTAGAGCGATTTTTATAAGACAATGTCCAGGCGGGCAAAGATGGCCAACTAGAAGTATCTGCCCTCTTTATGCAGTCTGCATCTGTAAAAAGAGATCTGGCAAACCATATATTGTTGGAAAGCTTATCTCATTGGCTAAATGTCCGTCAGTCTGCATGGAGCTTAATTGCGATTGGTTGGCTGTACACACGTGCGAAACAACGAGGAGCCACATTGACCTTATCTCTAAACGAGTGGCCAAGTCTTATTCATGCCCCAACAGGTTAAAGTCCTTCTTTAGGTTCAGGATAAGCTAATTATGCAGCAAAATACACAGAGGAGTGTTGATTGAGAAACATCATCACATAAATTCATGCTCGGAGAATGAAGGAATTAACTCACGCTCGTTCACACTTAGAAACATGTTTGCAACTGTCCCAACACAAATAATCTTATCTCACATTCCTGAAAATCTCAACAGTATTCTTCAAAATATGTAAATGACACTAAACAAAAATCCCAGAGATGCAAATAAATGAATTACATAAGAAACACAACGAGCAGAAACCAACACAAAGCGCCTAAAATGTGCATCAGATTCACCACTAGAGGTCTCAGTTTCAATATAAAAGTGATTCTTGATTACATGACTAGAATTGTGAGAAAGTGGGCTGACCACTAGACCCTTACTATATTTAACAGCACAACATGAAGATGCAACCTGATTAACGATTAATAAAACGAATGAAAAGAACTAACGTACAACAAATTGATCAACCATGCAACATATAAACAAATACCAGATATTTTAGCTTAAGATATTTAGGTGTAAGAGAGAGAGAGACTCACTCGACAGGAGGGTTGATATCATCAGGTTTGGTCTCAAAGAAACGAAGGACTTCTTCACTCTGAGAGATCTGTGGTGGAAGCCGGACCAGCGCCTAAGAACCAAACACGGGCAATCAGTCCAATGTTCATTTAACATCACAGTATCCAGCAGATGAAGGAAAATACGCTAAGCTCTAAGGTGTTAATTACGATGAACATTCATCTTCTCTACACACTTGTTTGGCGGTCCACCACAGGGCAGCACACAGTCACAACTAAGGGACATTTAGATTGATTGACGCTGTTTCTGGGACTGTGGAGGAAACCAGATCCAAACTCCTCCCAGGAAGGTCACCGGTGAGCCTCGAACTGGCAACCTTTTAACTGAAAGGCAACAGTGCCACCCACAGATTTGGCATGGCCACAGTTTCCACCATCTTCCGATAACAGCTCTCAGTAGCTTTTGTTTTAGGCATAACAAGTATCCGAGAAGTTACTCAGGCAAAATATTAGATATTTTTAGCCGGTGCACATTTGGCGAGAGGCAGGGGTACACCCTGGACAGGTCGCCAGTCCATCGCAGATTTTTAGACATTCACATGCGAAATTTCATTTTGAAGATTGTTGTAGCCATCTTCTGTACAGTAAATGTTGTAACACTAAACTTGACCATTGGCTGAATGGTTTATAATTTAAAATTGTGCAGAAAAAAACTAGAGAGAGAGAGAGAGAGAGAGAGAGAGAGAGAATCCTTTGAGAAACTCCTTCTATGTATTTAAATACCTCTCTGAAGAACACAATGTAACTAAATGCAGATATCTGTACGATTAAGACTTTCAGGAAATAGCCGGTAAACATCCCACATTTAGCCTCTTCAAAGACCAATCCTTCTCTCTCGGGTAGAAAAGTTTTGAAGTGAAATGAAAGAGCTGGTTCGTTTTTACTTTTAGAAATGAAGAATCCAGATTGAATCGTAAGCAAACATTTGATTCTGTCGTTTTATTCCTTTAGTGTAACACGACAAAAAATATAACATTGATGTGATTTGGGCGAGATGTTATCATTTTTTTGTTTGTTTTTATTTACATATTTATTTCATTAAACACATAATCCATAGTTTTTCCTTTTTTTATTTTAATTAAAAACCCAATGGACTTTTTTTTATTCATTATTAAATTTGGTATTTGCTAAAATGTACCCATCATATAACTTCATGTATTTAATTCATTCTTTAAAATCACCAGAAACAACATAAGATCTGAAAAAGTCTTAATTTTTAAATGCATGAGGATATCATAGTAACGTAAGAAGATAAAACGTCTCAATGCTGAACACTGCAGAACTCACACACGAGCTTGAAAAACACTTCTCCATGACAACATGTGACACACAAACTGTGTTAATCAAAGGAAGAGCACCGAAGCTAGTTAATGGATTTCTAAATAAAGAAATGTCGCCTATACATTTTAGATAAGACACTAAAGAAAGACAAAGCACAAAAGCAGAGAGAAGACAGAAAGGAAAATAAGAGACTTACTCTGCAATAGTCATCGATAAATCGTAATCTCTTCATGGCTACATCTCTCACATGGCTTCGTCGAAAGAGGATTTTACCTTTAAAATACAGAAAACTCATCTTTTAAATATACTTAATATAATTGGATTAAACTACAGAATTGTAGCTCAAAGAAACTAATAACATCAAATAAATATCATTTTTAATGCCATATAAAAACAATCCCTTCATACAATCTTGACACTATGTGCATAATCTCCCAGTGACTGGAAGCAAAATAGAGGTCTGCCATCAATTAGCAGAGTAGCCAGTCAGTACTGTACTGCATATCACCAAACTCTTTATGACACATTCACGGACAAAAGAAAAGCACCAAAATGTGGGTATGTTTGATAAAATCATGACTGCTTTCTGAAAAAAAAAAAGGATTTATTCTAGAAGATGGCTCTGTAAAAACTGTATGTGATACTGACCCAGCTCCAGAACAAGTGAGTGCATTTATTTTCAAAGTCTATCGACAACACCTTGCACGAATAATTCATTCACATTATGTTCACGGCAACACAAAAAAAAAACGTGCTGTTAGACTTCAATCTATACAAATTAGTATTTCTATCTTCAAACCTTTATCTGCTATTGAGAATCATGTGGGAAAAGCAGCCTCTTAAAACATTTAAAGGGACAGAAAATAAACTTGATCCCTTTGAATGGAAGTGATTCAAACATCTGAAAAGGCCATAAAATAATGTTATTGTCAATATCACGATTTGCTTACAAAACCCAGGGCGTTTTAGGGGAAGTCATGTCCAAAGCTCTTGAGAACTAAGATCTGGAACATCTTATCTCTTTCAAATTCCTGAAGCTGAATAAGATCACCGTGTACAGAACAAACCCTCTAGCTCTGCTTTCTCAGGAACCCTACACGGGGCATGAAAAGTTTTGATGAACTCCTTGTGGACATTTACTCCATGTTTGTAGATCTGAGCTCTTCAGAAGTTTATCCGTTTATTTAGATTTCAGGGAAAACTCCTGAAACTCCTGACTCATTCTCAAAAACAAAACAAAAAAGTCACGCATGTGACCTCTCTAATCTGGTGACTTAAGTTGCATCAGGTCAAAGTCCACCCCAGCACTACCCGCCCTATAAGATTGCAACGTTGGCAGCTGCCAATAATGGGCAAAAATGATGCTACATAACAGCATCACACACCTGCTTTGGATTGGTTTGATTATCAGCACCTGTGCCCTACATATCTATTACACCTGTTCCTCATTTCAGGGAGTGTATTAGTCGAATATGTTTGTCTAGATGTTGCTAAAGGCCTCTACACACCGGTAGCACAAATCTTGGGATGGCTACTCAGCAGGGTGCTCTTCGTATGGCCTGAAGATGGCAAGAAACAGGAAAGTTATGGCTGAGAAAAGGGATGATTTGTGATGTGCAATTTCTTTCTTGTTTCCTGTACGAAGTCACTATGAAAATGAGGGGTGAGCACCACCGAGCGGCTCTTTTACGGTCTACTCACACCAGCTACTCGAGGCGTCAGACAAAACTTCGTAGCGGTGTGTACAAGTCTTAAGTCATCTTAAATCCTCCTCTTCTTCATCTGCACTGCACCATGGACAAGAGCTTGAGACTACGTAAGATTTAAATCTCATTCGTTTCAAACTGAAAATTTATATTTTTTTAAATGCACACAAATACACAACATTTTGAGATGTTGTGGAAACATACAAGTGGATTATATATCAAAATAAAATAAGACTATTCAGTGTTTTTTGTAGTGTATACCACACTTCTAACCTATGTAAAGACAGAAATCTTTTCACCGTCCCACTGGAGTCCATTAATCAGACTGGAATTAAATGGAGCCAGTGCATATATTTAATGGTTTGATACGCGACACCCACATATTCCCTTACAAGCCCTGTAAATGGCTTTATAATCCATTTAATAATACCATAAGCCAACCGAAGACGATGCATTCCGATGGAGATGGTGGTAACTGAGTTACTGTGTGCATTTTGAGACATGTGAGATTGAAGTGAAAGAGAGAGAGAGAGACACCAAATATTCTGTGAAAAGAGCTGCCCTGTCAGCAAGACAGAAAACATGTCTCACTCTCTCTGCCTCGCTCTTTTTCTTCTTATTGATGGCTCTTGTTCACAGCGAGTCTGTCTCGGCATAACCATGACTTACTTCAGACAGATCTGCTGATGCTGTGTCTTTGTATTTGCTTGTGTGAAAGGCGATGAGGGAAAACAAGAAGCAATTCCAGACAAAAAATAAAAATCACCTGGAAGAAAAGGGATAATCCTTTTTTTGGGATCTTTTTGCCCTCCTTCGATTGGGAACTTGTCAAGAATCTGCATCTGTGGGAGGAAACAAGAAACACAATCTTTAATAAACAAAGGTCAGTTTAACGGTAATAAAACCAAAACAAATGGTAAACTTGTGCGCATTTTCTTGTTTTAGATAGGAGCTGAAACTAAACAGTTGGATCCTTAGGTTCTTATCATTTCTAGTTATACAATACATTCAGCCTGGTGTCTACTCCAGACAAATTCAAGTATTCTTTATAAAGGCTTAAGCACAAAAAGTGCATTAAATAAAAAAAAAAGTGCATCCATAATGAAATTGCCCAGAGTATTATCAGTTTGCAGAGAGTATCAGAATTGGCCAGAGTATTAAAAGTGCTGAAAAAGTCACCAAAATGCGCACACAAGTCAGATCTGGTGAACATTTATATCTGTTTGAGGTTCAAAAAGTCAGTGTTTAAAATGGCTCTATAGCGCCAGCTAACGCTTGTCAGGTTATGGTGCGCTAACAGTTTTTAGGTGAATGAGATTCAGCACGTGTCTAGGGTACAAGGCTTTAATATAAGTAACATGCATCGTGTTTACAAGTCGGCTATTTCGCAAAAACTAAAAAGGACCACTTTTGCTTGTGTCGTACTTTAACAAACATTTAATTTGTTCATCTCCAAACTTCATCAGTCTTATCTTTTGGTATATGTGATGTTAAATTGCAGTTACATTTATACATAAAAACTATGTACGCATTGTGGCCATCGAAAGTTAACATTTTGCATAAACAGGAAGTGGTTAAAAACTCAGCAATATAATGTCTGATTGGTCCAAAACTTACCAACTATATTAACAGTCCATGTCTAAACACATCTACAATGTAAACACTCATTTATATCGCCAACAGGTGGCCATGGGAAACACTAAAAAAATTACATTTTTACAAATTTTGACATGAATAAAGGCCAAAATGATTCCAATCATAGCAGCTTGTAGTCATGACACTTTATGATGTGGTTATATGTGTCAATTTGCCAGTATTCTGTTTTTTTTTCTTAAATACCAGTTGGCCGTAGTGCATAACGCATTAAAGTGGCCACTGAGAGGCAATGGCGCCAGAGGTACTCGAACCATTTGATCACTGCTTGCAGCTTTAAATACATTTTATTTGTATCATCAGTGCGTCCAAGACACGTACCGTGCTAGCCTTCATTATTTGCATTATTAGTTTGTGTATCCCCCAGCTAATTTTAATCATTTGCTCGAAGAAAAATATTCCACTCCATCAGTTTCATAGTATATTTCAACAATGAAAATGACTTTCTAAAAAACTATTTGCAGTTATGAGGGAAAAAAGTCTTTACAATCAGTCTCCCCAATATCTCTATACTAGCGACTAGCTGAGATAAGTATATAATCTGGTTTTGTGTTTAAAAGATCAACAGAACCAATCAATCAAGGGAGCTGGGAGCTGTCCTAGGATGTGCGGGACAATATTGTAGACATCTACAAGCATGAATGGGATCACCATCCATTAGCTGTTTTTGGGTTGGTACGATTTTTAACAAATTAAAGAAACAAAAAACTACTTTCCATCTCCCTTGGTCTGGGAATCAACAGAAGATTTTCATAATCAATGTCTATTATCTCAAGGCAGCAG
The DNA here is from genome assembly GCA_007224835.1 of Danionella cerebrum. Taxonomy (NCBI): domain Eukaryota; kingdom Metazoa; phylum Chordata; class Actinopteri; order Cypriniformes; family Danionidae; genus Danionella; species Danionella cerebrum. Next base: position 306,547 of record SRMA01026809.1, on the reverse strand, counting down.
GGACAGTAGTCACGAAGAAAACAATTGGTAACTGGATGATAACCATCTGCCATGGTATTGAAAATGGTCATGGATGGGTATTTCTACAAGTCAATGATCCAAAACAAAAGGAGTGGCTCAAGAAGAAGCGCATGCCATGTAGAAGTCATGTAGCCTCCAGAGGTTTGAAAATCCAAGATGGGACCTAAAGGTTTGTGAGGTGTAAGATTGTAGAAGAGAGCATCTACAAAAAACATCTACAATGGTCATGCCACAAAGTAATATGTCAAATACTTGTTAAACTCATAAAAGAGAAAATCACCTTTAACTTTGTTTAGAAACATTTTTGCTATTGTTCAGAAGCTCCCAGTTAAAATACACAAATATAATTTCTTTGTCTGAAAGAAAAAGTAGCAGTGTGCTGATAATGTGTAAATACAGTAAGTTCCTTAACACAAATGAACAGAATGTGGACAGACATTCTTCAACAAGTGTAATAGCTATAACATGTATAGAAACAGATTAAAGTAATATAAAATGAGTTCAAACGAGATAAAATAACAGCGTGAAGATGTGGGTGAGGACAGACAGAATGAGGTGTTTTAAGTGTATATCTTAACCACTGAAGAGCCTGGAATTCTTCCTGAGTCTCCATAGCAACAATGGGAGGTGGCAAAGGAGACATAAGGCTGCGATTGGATGGCTGCGTGTGTGAGGAAGAGACTGGAATGAAGAATGAACCGATACACATGTATGGAGTCAATTTAAAGAGGCAGCATTCATGTTGCCTCTTCTGATGTGTCAAATCCAATCATGCCATTTTAAAAATCTTACCATCATTTATGGATCAATTTATGGAATTATATGTTCGCACAATACATTACTAAATTCCCATATACAAAACAGGCAAAAAATAAAAAATTGAATTTTGTAAAGAAAATGTAACATTTCCACTACTGTAAAATTATTTTCACTTGGCTGTGCATCCCTAATATTTAAATATTGGGACCTCAACGGTTGCTGGTGTGTATCTATAAAACAAAAAATGGAAACAGGAACGGCGTCAGGTCAGAGATAGCTTTGACACACTTCATAATGAACCATGTCATGCAGCTCCACCAGGGGGCTTACGAGTTAAACAGTTAAGGAGAACAGTGCTCTCTGTCTTGCTGATATCAATGGCCTTATTCAAACTATTACCCATAACCTCACTGGTTGTCTCAGAAAGTGCAGTGCCACAACATGACTCCTCCTCCGCGCTTTTCTACAACGTTCAACCATTTTTATTTACAGCTCTGATATTTTATGTTGTCTAACTTAAAGCTTTCGGTTGTCTCATGACTTTAATGTTGCCAGTGGAGTGGTCACATGACCTTTTGCTAAATCTGGCTGATGTGGCTTTTACTGAATGATGTCATACACAGCTGATCAAACCAAGTTTTTTGTGTGTGCTACAATTGCAATAATTGGAATATAAAGTTTCATGACTCCAAACTGAGTGAGAATCATATGGAGCCAAAATGATGCATGGGGAAAAATGAATTGTAATTGTTTTTAGTAATTGTATTTTTATGTGATGATGGAAAACAATATTGTTTTTTGTTTTGTTTTTTTTTGCTTTGAACTTTCTGTAGAGTGTTATTGACTATTAAATCATAACCCAAAACAGAGGACTCTGGAAACAAGGTTTAAGAAGATTTAAAAGAAAAGGTTCTTTATTTAACTGAAACACTAAAGATGCTAACAGCTAAAAACCTGAAAGAAAGAGACAAAGTAGGAGGGGAGAGGGGGAAGAAAAAAAAAGATTCCAAAGCAGGAAAAAGACCAAATGTCTGTCAGCAACTTTATTTAAAGAGCATGTACATTCCTTGTTGTAAAGTAAGTTCCTGTTCTAGCTCAGAAATGAACAAGACAAAAAAATTAAATATTTTTTCTATTACACAGGTTTGTGTTGGAACGGAGGGGAGGGGCTGTGAGAGAATCATTTGTATGTTATTTCCATATCACACCATGGAAAACAATTATGATGGAAGTGCTATATATGTGTACAGTGGGAGAAGTGATATTTGCATCTGCCATTTTTGTAGAGTGGTGCCACTGTTGCCATAGTTACACATTAAACAGAGCAACTATTACCGATAGAAACTAAAATGTACCAAAATATTTTGAGTTTTGTTGTTCTATTTTATTAGTAATAGTTGTTTATTATGTATTTTTAGTATTTTCAAAACAACTCAAGCGAGACTACTGGTGGAAACTAAGAATACAAACAAAATGGCCGCTGCAAACGATGTGACAACACTCGAACTCTATAGAACACTAGTGTGGGAGAGGGATTGTTTTGATTCAAAGACATCTCCTACACTCACAGGAAAATGATACAGAACTAAAATAGTAAAAACAGATTCTTGTTTGCATTGTGGTACCTTTTTAAAATAGGCAAAGTTTTTTCATGGCAAGAAATTATGTGTACCATTTGAATTGCGAATTTGACCAATCACAATCCTTCGGTTGATGTCCTAATGAATAAAGGGAACACATCTTATTTTGGAAATATCTTTATAAGCTCAAAACTGTACAATAGCATGCAAGGAGCACAAAGCCCAAGTACCTTTTTCTGAGAGTGTACCCTGCCGATTACAAGCATGCACAACTCAGATAATGTATGCAAACAATGGGATTTAACTCCTGCATTTTAAAGCATTTTAGTAAAACTAAAGTTCTGAAATGTTCAAGTTTGTTTTATAATTGTTCCATGAGCTCGTGATTTTTTTTTTTATTCAGTTCACAACACCTTTTCATTTCTATATTACTGAATACTTCACATTTCTCCTGGATTGTGTCTATAAACTGTCTTAGTCTATATTCTGGCTTTGGGTTGTTTTATTGTAAAATAAGCAAATCCCATCAACTACATTTCAGGAGATAAATAAGCAGTTCAACCCTGAAGTTTATTTATCGCGCAGGGTTTATTCAACTTCTATTTCCTTGAATACTAACCAAGAGTAATGCCTTAGAATGCAGTGCTAATAATCAACGCTTTGCTTTTTGAAGACATGAAAATAAACCCTCCAGTTTTAGCGTCTCAGCAGACTGGCATGAAGCTGTTCTCAGAACAGCCCTTCTCCATTCGAAACACTGTATGTCTGTCTTAAATCAAGGTTAAAACTGACTTACAGCCAAAGGGTTAGACATGGAGTAGTTAGATGGATCCAAGTGCTCAATAAATCCCCTGATTACAGCATTACCAACAGCTTTATTGATTCCATTTGTGTAAACAGTGTGAGGGATGGAGAAAGAGAAAGAGTGAACACTGTTTTCCTTGAATTATTATTCTGTTGGCTGTAGCCCTGATTGACAGGAAACACATGGATATAATAGCACACAATCCCAAAAAGCGCCTCCTTACACAGACACACACATTTGTGGAACCTAATAGGGTGTGTGACCCAGGCCTTGAGACACACATAGAGGATCCTAATGGATGTTGTGAATCAAGCCCGGACGTGCATTAGAGAGTTCAATATCAGATTTCAAGATATGTGCATTGTAGAGCAACAACACTCCAAGACACACATATACCCACACACTCTATTAAGCTCTGAGGTTTTTATTGAGAATATTAAATCAAAGTATTTTAGTGTAGTGTTGAATCTGATTTGCTCACTAATAGTGCTTTCACATTGGGTCTGTGATCTTGATTCAGATCACACTTGATCCCAGGAGGAAATCTCCACTTGGTTCCTTGGTCCTGGGAATGAATAGGTTGGACTCAAAAAAAAGATACCTGGAAGCAACAAGAAGGCTTCACAGTAACTGCATCCATTCCATTTTGCATATTTTATTTTAGGGTGCTTCTTCTTCCTTTTTCACCATCCTAACAACATGTATATGGCTATGACATAAGAAACTATGATCGGGAAAGGAGGCAAGGGTGCTTCTTCTTCCTCTTCACCTTCTTAGCTATCTGTATATGGCTATGACATAAGAAACTGTGTTTGGGGAATGAGGTGCAGGTGCTTCTTCTTCCTCTTTCACCACTTCAGCCGCGTGTATATGGCTATGACATAAGAAACTATGTTCGGGAAAGAAGGTACAGGTGCTTCTTCCTCTGTCACCATCTTAGCTATATGCATATGGCTATGACATAAGAAACTGTGTTTGGGGAATTAGGTGCAGATACTTCCTACCAGTCAAAAAGGTGGGCAATCCACCCCTTTGGGGAGCCTACGGTGAGATTACATAATTGGCTTGGAATACGCAAACAGCCACAAACCATGACTTCGAAACACCACTCATTCACAACCCCTCCAAGGTTCGTTTCATCTTAGTTTAATTTGTTGCCCCCCCCCCCCCCCTAAACTTTAAACCCAAGGAAACAAATGTAAATACGAAAATGTGATTAGTAAATGAGATGCGGGTGTGTTTTCTTCTCAGTTGCATGTGTACAGCTGTGTAAATGCAAACATTTGTTCTGGTAATGAGGTTAGGGTGCTTCTTCTTCCTCATTTACTGTCTTAGCTACATGTATACAGCTACGTAAATGTATAAGTGCTCCTTTACTGTCTGCATCCATGTTTCCCAACCTCAACAGTACATCATCATGTACTGTATGAAAGCATGCCGTGTTCATTTTGAAAGCACTAGTGTGCTGGTGCAGATCAGTTTGAAAATGTGCTTTTTGCATATTTTATTGACATTTTGATGTAAAAACAGTTTGTTTGCTCTCTGACGTGACAAATCATAGCAAATATAAATGGTGCAGTCATACTATGTTACTATGACATTTTTAGCCATACATAGTATTCAGCGATGGATTTTGTTAAACTTGTGTTCAAAAAAACTGTTTTACATCTATTATCTTTGAACACAGTGATCTTTGTAAGCATGAAACGCACACCGGGGGTAATTTCATCTCATGACTCTCAGGTGCTAACCAAATCTATAATATCTAAAAGAGTCCCAAAAAGGCTCCTTATTCATTTTCGAATAATGTCCATCGGTAGAAACCACAGAACGGTGGTTCTCTTTTCATTATTCATGAATGTTTTTAGTATTTAAATATTTTCAGAGCACTTTTTCATAAATATTTTCTTGATATGTGTGCGAAATTCTGCAAGATTTTGCTCATGTTCAGACCCTCAAAATTGCTATGCAAAGCTGAGCAAAAAAAGACTGCAAACAAAGTCAAAATGGCATTCTTGCTTCAAGGTTTAAACCAAACCTTTGGGTCACCCAACTGCAGGTTGCACCACCCCAGAATACAACCTTGACCAGAGGTCAACCTGAAATTCTATCCTAATCCAATGCTTCGATATGAACCCAACCCAACCCCACAGACCAGAGGAGGCACAGCTACATAGATCTCTGGGAAATGAAATGACAGCCTGTAGGACATCTAATATCAGAGATCCTTAAAGCTACTTGCAGGTCTCTTTTAAATCCAATCACACATGGACACTCACATTTCTCATTTTCCATGGACTGGATGGGAATGTGCCTCAAAGATTCTACCGAGATCTGAGAAAGACAGCCTTTTGGCTCTGGCGCACACACTTGAATAACTGTGGGAGTCTGTGTCGACAATTTCAGCAGCATAAGTAGGGCAGCCAGCAGCAGATTTGGCAAGCTCTTTTACCCAAACCTAGATTTAGCATGTTCGTCTCATTCTCTCCATGAGAGGAGCCAAAACTGACCTGAAGCCTAATGCCAACAAAGCGCTGATCTCTGATCAGCAAGGGTGTAACGGGTGTAAAATTCTGCTCACTATATCACAATATCAGTGGAATATAAAAATCACAATATCCCAATATAAAAACCAACTACTGAATCTATTTTAACATATAAACTTTGTTTCAAGATCATAAAGCTAAGAACACCAGTGCCTAGTTTGTATTTGAGTATGTGATAGCCCCTGCCCTGCCTCTATGTGGCAGAGAAAAGCTTGTACACTCAGGGCATTAAATATTAAATATGAAGAGAGCCAACGTATAATTATTTCTCTTTTGCTTCAGACAAAAATAGTGCAGCAGCCACCAAACTTTGCAGAGAAATCCAAAGATTTACAATTGACATAATAGCCACTGAAAATAAATGGGAAAAGGAAACTAAAATAAGAACACTGACTGCTCCTTAGCAACCTGTTTTCTAGCATCTGTTTCCCCTAGTAACCCAAGTTTTAGAACACTATCTCAGCTTAGAAAAAATCATAGAGACGTGGAGTTTGGTTTATTTTACTCATATTTGCATGATGAACATTATATTATGCCACTGACCCCTCCATAGCAACCAAGCAGTCTACCATAGCAACCATTTTGGCACATCTCCGATAGGGAAAGTCGTAGAGATCTGAGTGTTGGTTCATTTCTGGCAAAATAGCATGGGAAAGATTATATTATGCCACTGATACCTCCATAGCAACCAGACTGTTTGCCATAGCAACCAAATTGGTCAAGCTTTATCTCAGCTTATGAAAATCATGAGGGTTATATGATATATGTTGTGACATTGGGAACACTTTAAAAAGTTTGCCATCAAATTATAAAGTTTTGTACATCATTCAGTAAATTATAAACAAGTTTCTCTTGTTTACTGTTAGACGATATATCTCCAATATACGTATTATGATATTTTTGCAGAGCGACTTTGTGTGGGTCAGTGTATATTGAGCATACAATGAGGCTAAAGCCCAATTTATAGTTCAGGCCTACCCACAGATACAATTGGCTAACACACACACCTCCCAAAAACTCCCAGTTGTCTGCTGTAGAGTGGTTTTTTTTAAAGTTCTTTACTGTTTTTACAAGAAATGCCACCACCGCCAGGCCAATATACAGTAAGACCAAATGGTTGCTTTAACTGCATGACGTCATGTGAAAAGGATCTATTACACAAAGGGATAGTGTAAGAGAGAGAGAGAGAGAGAGAGAGAGAGAGAGAGAGAGAGAGAGAGAGAGAGAGAGAGAGACAGAGAGAGAGAGAGAGAGGGAGAATGCACTTTATATCAATGTGCCAAGGGACTTCCCCTGAGACAATACCCAAAGTAGGCATCCAAAACCATGTGTGTAAACTGACCAGCTGCAGAAACCCCCCTGCCCCAGCCGCACACAAATCTGGGTCACCCAAGAAAAACGAACACTTCACATTACCTCGACACATAAAGGTGACTGAATAATTTCCATGTGTTGTGCCAGCCAATAACCTCAGTGTGGGAGACCAACAGCAGGGACACATTCATCCCGGAAGCTAACACTGCAACCTCCAGAGGAAAGAGTTTAAGCAAACGGAGTGCTCCAGACTTCTGCGAATGAGGCTCCGCAGCTGGCTTCCCGTGCACACCCTTCCTTTTGAGGCTACATGGGACTGCTTGGCTGTCTTTCAGAGCGAAAGAAGATTTGTTTATTTATATCAAGCAACTATATTCACAAGATTTGTGCCATGCAAGTAAAAGAACACTATCTTGTGACTAAAACCCTCCATAACGGTGTGTGGTAGGTAGGAAAAGATCTATAACCACGTCCAAATATTTAAACATTCGTTCAGGTCAAAAACCACGACCTAGACCTTGAGGCTCTGTTGTAATACCACCATTGTTGCTCATTTAGTTAAGCATGCCGTTTGGTAATTCAGCAATACCTATCTTATAAAATACTAACTTTGTAAAATCCAGTTTATCATAAATAATTTTTACACAATGTCTAAAATGGTTGTTTAAAGAACTCAGCCTCTCCAGGTTAAAATGCCCAAGTACAGCCCAGAAAAAAGCAGGTCTACTGCCTGGTTTATTCTCTGTTTAAATTGAAAGGGAAACCAAGAACACTTTTTTTAGTATATTAACTTGCATACATTAGTCTGTTGTAGACTGTAATCTAAAACATTATTGGTGTTTCCCCCAAACGTTGGTGAAAATTTTCTGGTTTTGGGGTAATTTTGTCACTTTGTATTAAAAGGAAACGCCAAAAAATAGAGTAACAGCATACAAAATCGTTGATTCTATTTCTGATCTCACATCACCGTTAATGTTAATATGCAGAAAGGCCAGAGAATTATCCAATCACAAGTTCTTAAGTGAATGTGTCAGTATTTGAACTTGCTCATGTGATCTTTGGAAGATTTTTGGTCCAATTTTCGAACAGTCGATGAATGGTACTGTGCATGTTTGGTTTTAGATAAAGTCAGTGTTGGCCTCACAATATATGTTTGGTTGTGCTCCCACTGTTAACAATGATCAGCATATTTAACAGTTAAGTAGTTTCTGAGAAATACTCTATGTCAATTCTAGTCTCTCAAAGACTCTCAGTCATTCTCCAACAGAGTTACACTTTAAAGTCATCAAATAAGTCATAGTAGTCACCCCTCGACAAATAAAAAACAAGACAAGTTGCAGACAAAAGTTGACAAATCAAAAAGCAAGACAAATGGCTGACATAATGCACTAAATAAAAAAACAAGACAAGTGGTAGAGGCACACATGAAATTCAGCTCAAAGCTCATTTATGGAGCTTTGCAGACTCAAAGTCAACAAAATCATCAAAAGACTGGAAAGAGGAGGTCAGAAGCCCGCAGTCTAGCAACAACAGAGAAATGTACAATAAACTTTCCACGCAAAAATGTTTGGAAACATCCCTCTTTATTACTAAACCATCACAAGACTGGCACTCACAGACACTTCCTGATACAAACAACTTCACAGCCAAAACACAGTAACCATGTGTGATTGTTCAGCATTGAGCCTTTGGGTTTGGAACATGACAACAGTGGAAGTATTCTTAAAATAAACTAAATAAAACAAACTATTTTTTTAACAAATTACTTAAAAACGCAACAACTTTTTTTTACCGAAATTGAGATGACAGAAACAGTGGGATAAGACAGGAAATCATGAAAGTATGAGACAAAACTAGTAGACAACACTTTACCAAAAGACAAGACAAGCTCCACATAACTCTGCAAATAAACAAGAAAAGTTACAGAAACCACTCATCAAATAAAAAACTAAACTAATAAACAAACGGCAGCCAATATTCAATAAAAAAAGACACAACTTGACAAATAAAAAACAAGACAAGTGACAGACACAAGTCAAAAAATAAAAAAGTCAATTGGCAGATAAAAAAAAATTAAAAGGAAAGGTTTGTGGCAGACTTGATAAATAAAAAGCAAGACACGCTGTGGATGAATTAAAAAGGTAGAAACAACTCGTCAAATAAAAGGCAAGACAAGTTGTAGACATAACTCAAGAAATTAAAAACCAAGACAACTAACGACAAAAGTCAATAAATAAAAAGCAAGACAAACTAACAGACAAAACTTGACAGATAAAAAACAAGACAAGTTGTAGACATAACTCGACAAATTAAAAAGCAAGACAACTGGCAAACAAAAAGCAAGATGAGTGGCAAAACAAACCCAACATAAAAAGCAATAAAAGTGGAAAATACGACTCATCAAATAAAAATCAAGACAAGTGGCAGATAAAGCTCAAAAAGTTAAAAGGAAAGGCAAGCATCAGTCAGAGCTCAACAAATAAAAAGCAAGACAAGCAGAAAGCACAACTCAAAAGCTAGAAGCATCAAAGTAATTGATATTTGTTTGTTTAACTGTGAGAAAGCACATTTCTGTCACCAAAGCAAGTTCCTTGTATGTGCAAACCTACTTGGCAACAAAACTCTTTCTGATTCTGATCCTAAAAAATCATGAGTATGAATTCATATTAAACGGAGACCTAGACTAGGGAGTAGAATAAAGAATACACTGTGTAGGATGGAAACCACCTTCTTCACGGACTGCTTTCTGCGAGAAGGACTATATTTTGTCTCTCTTGCTTTCCTTAGTTTCACAAACCCGACTTCAGATCAGGAGCCAAAGGCAACTTCTCTCCTCAGCCTGGACTCAAACCCTTCATTGTCCATCTGAGTTTAAGTGGGATGTGTGTGTGTGATACAACTTCTGAAACAAGCCTTTATCTCAACAGAACAATCCAGTTCTTTCTTCCCACTCCCTGACATCCATACTGTACATTACATTTCCCCACTACATCCACAACAACTCACATTTAAACTGAACAAGCTAACAACTCAAACGAGGTTTCCTTTCCAGACAGCGGAACCAGTTATTAAATCTAAATACGTAAAGAAAGGACCCTGAAAAGACACTACTTTGGTTTAGAAGGTTCGGATGGGTTTGATCGGCTGCTACTGTGAGTACACCATACCCCTTTCCAAGCTGCTGACAAATTCCCAGACTTGCTCCTTAAAAAAGAGAGTCTGGATGCAATCATCTCATGCTTTATGCAGATTTCACTGCCCTGCAGTGCTGAGACATGAAAACAGTACAAGAGGACTGGACGCTTGCCAGCAATTGACAATAACACCCTCTCCACTCGTCCGAGGAAGAAGAGGTCACTTCAACACATTCTGCTAAGCATAAATCATTGGAAACCTGGATTTTTACTCTGCGTCAAGCACTTTGTTTGCGTATAACCGGCCTGTGATAGCTCATAAACACTAGTCGGCGGTGTAGTTTTTATGTTATGCTCCGTATCTTCTTCATTTTGTTGCCGTAAACAACTATAGCGACTGAAACTGAACGCTGGAGCTTGATTCCATTGATGTGAAAATACAATTAATGTCACTCAAATAACTTCAATTGGGGAAGGAGAGAAGTCGATTGTTGTGTTCATTATTTTTTTGTTTTTTCTTGGAGGAGACGAAGGGACAGGACGCTACTCCGGTGACACAACACCATAAACGTTCAACTACTAAACTGACCAATCACAGAGCCTACAGTCCTTGTCTACACTGTAGCTTAACCCTCTAGTGTCCGTTTGGGGTCCTTTTATGTACACGCTTAATATTTAGGAGAACAATCCCTTTTTAAAAATGTATCAAATATAAAACCAACTCAAGAAACTACTGGAGTAAAAAAAAAAAGAAAAGGAAACTGAAAGAAAAAAAAGCTTTGTAGCACTTGTTCATTTCACAGCCTGCAGTTAAAATGGCCATGAAGTATTTATTCTCTGCGTACTGTAAGCTACAGATAATGTTTGCTCTGTGGGTGGCTTTTCCACTGAGACAAGAGAGTAAAGAAACCCTGAAACTTAAAATAAGATCCTAGAAATGCAAACAATACGAGATTCCGTATACACAGCCAATAAACCAGCCCTTGAAGAATTATACTTTTCCGAACAGAACAAACCACAAGCGTCAAAGAGCCTTCTTGTGTGTAATCGTGATTGTGCCAAGCATGACACATGTAAAACACGCAAGACAATAACTGGTTTCAAGTACAAACATTCTATATTTGAGATTCGAAATGCTTTACTTTATCAACTTTTTCCAGGTAACTCATTTCTAGATTCTGTGAAACACAAACAAGAATAAAAGAAGCACTTTTTGAGAACAGCAAACATGAGAGGGTTTAAACCATTTGAAGGTCAAACATAGAGCGTTGTACTTTTTGGTCAGCTCCTGCACTGGTTCTTCAGTGGTTCATTGCTGGTGTGAAGGAGCTTATAGCATTTTTTTTCCTAAAGAACCCTTTAACCTAGGGGTGGGCGATATCTCGATATTTAAAATATATATCGAGATTTTTTGAAACTCGATATGAATTCTGGCATATCGTACATATCGATATAATGTCTATATTTCATTTTCGCTACTTTGCTTGTTTGGCTTCTCTGTGCTGCGCTCGTCCCCGCCTCCTTGCTTTTGTTCCCCCTCCCCTTGCCTGTCGTCTCAATCAACATGGCGGCGCCCGCAACCAGCCCGGAGGCTACAGAACTTGTTGCAAAAAAAGAACAGCTGGCTCCATTATATGGAAATACTTTGGTTTTAAATCGTCAGACGAACAACAGACAGATGTCTACTGCCGTGAATGCCGTGAAAGTTGCTGCCAAGCAAAGCGCAACTAATCTCCACAATTCTATAACGCGGAGTGTAGAATATGAAAGACAGAGCGGAAGGTTTTGTAGCATCACAGAGTCCGTGGCATTTCACATAGCGGTGGACATGGCACCCATATCCGTCGTTGAACAACGTGGCTTTAAACGTATGCTAAAAACACTTGATCCCAGTCAGATACAGTTTACCTAGTCGGCATTACTTTTCGAGACAGGAACTCCGCGACTGTACACTACAGAGAGAGCGCGGCTTGCTGCTGAATTGGAAAAGGTTACTTACAACAGAGGTCCTGCAAAGATGAGCTTGAGTTGTTTTATTTTTGAATGAAAAGAAGGCAATGTGTATTATTTTACAGTTAAATTATTATTTATGTTATCAGGGATTTTGTTTATATCCTAAATGTTACAGGAGCACTTTGTTCCTATGCACTGCCTGTTTTTTAGTTGTTTTATTTTTGAATGAAAAGACAATATGTATACTAGGATTTCTGAAAGAAAATTTGCAGAAGCACCTCTGAGCTTCAATAAAAAACGACTTTGACATTTGCATTATTTATTTTTTTGCAGTAGGGCTTTTTTTGGGGGGGTGGGGGGGTGGTTATAAATCCTGTAAAGATATCGAGATATATATCGTATATCGAGATATAGCAAAATATATCGAGATATATTTTTTGCTTCATATCGCCCAGCCCTACTTTAACCTCTTTTTGGTTCTTCAGTAGTTCTCTACAGGCTCTTTGCAGGTTTGCGGGTGATAAAAAGCATTTTTTTTTTTGCTCTAAAGAACCCCTTACCCTCTTTTTGGTTCTACACTGGTTCCTTTGAGGTACTGTTAAAGAGCACTTTGTTAGAGTAAAGATATGGTCTTTTTGGTACTTGGGGCTCTAAAGTAGTTCTTTATTGTTTTTAATGTGCTATATACAGATACTGGTCATTTACATCGAGACAAAGCTTGTTCATTTTATACATTTGATGGTTAGTTGATAAATAGCATCTTTGAAGATTTAAATGGCACCAAAATAGGTTTCCCTATGGTTACGATCCCCTATGATTATGGGCCGTTCCTCTATATAAATAAAATTTTAAACAATATATAAATGTAAACAATGTTTTTGTAGTCATTTAAGTTTTTTTGACAACAACTATTTTAGTTTTAGTCACAATTAAGTCATTTAAAAATCAATATAATGATAGATTACAGCCACAAATCATGAAAAGCAGAACGGTCATGCATTTGTAACGTGTAACCATCCACTCTTTAACATTTTCGCAACATTTTGCGAAAAGTCGTGCACGTTTTGTCAAGTTTCATCATAACAGAGACATATTTAGCTCGTCAAAGTCTCGTTAAGAAAAAGGTTCGCCAACTAAATTATTCGGTGATTCGCATTACATTCAGGCACAAACACTCTTTACTTTTTACAATTTTCCCTACATTTACAATGGGGCAAATAAGTTTTTTCAAGTGTTGCAACTTGGAAAGATTTATAATTCATTTTATTGTTATTTTAAAAAGTGTAATTATAAAATGGGACTGGGAGCATCAATATTTCAGAGAAAGGTTAGTGAACTGAAGAAAGCTGAGACCACAGTCTAAATGATTACCATTAGAAACTGAAGGAGACATGGCCGATGGTCATGTGGACAGATGAGGCTAAACTTTTTTGTATGAACTCACCGAATTTAAAGGAAGACGTATGAGTAAACAATTCTCAGAAACACAGTTCCAACTGTAGAGCACGGGGTGGATACCTCATGGTTTGGGACTGCCAATTTATGGGACAGCCAAAATGGTGCCATTTTTCCTCAGAAAATAGCAGATGGGTAGTAGTTTGGTCTTTTTGAAAGACAATGCCCCAAAACACACAGCCAGAGCAATCAAGAAGTGGCTCTTTACAAAAACATTACAAGGTCCTGGAGTAGCTTCACCAATCCCCAAGCCTCAATCCCATAGAAAATCCATGGAGGGAGCTGAAACACCATGTTACATGGCCACAGTTTTGAACATATTTAAAAATACAGATCCCTCCATCTTTATTTCGCCCAGTTTAAAGCGTTTCTGCGGTTAACCATACTGATCACATTACTCTTTTGAAACCAGTTGAATACAGGTAACAGTTTAAACTCAACCCAAAACTTTAAGCAATGTGCCAAAGGGTCTAAAAGAAGTAAAAGCCCATTTCAATTCACTCCATGAACATTCTTCTAATGATCCGAAACATCTGCTGACTCCTCTGAACACCACATCCCTCTTCCTAATGTTTATTATCATTCCTGTCGTCTGTCCTGTATGGAGGGAAGTGATTGACTGGCTGAGTCTCGCTCTCAACTTATCAATGGGGGCTTTGACTTCACGCGCTTCCCTCCACACAGCATTAGAAGCAAACACTGGAGTCATTGAGACACAAGACGAATCACCTCTACTGGAGATATGTACAAGTCAGAGGGGAGGTCAAACGGGCCTGAACACAGCACAGACTCATGCATCCCAAAGCATTTGTAATGTTCATTGATGAATAATCACTTCTATTTTCGAATACAAAGGCATGCACTATACATTTCACAAAGCTAAATGGTCTTCACTGTACAAAGTAGTTACTGTTAAAATTCCTTTATTAGAAGTGGACTATTAAGCACAAATTTGATGATTTCAGCTTCTCAAAGTTGTTAAATAGTTAAAATAATAGATTTGTTTTTCTTTGTAATAGTTAGTTGTTCGTGCTCTTTCCACAGTCCTCAATATAGATAACAATAAGAAACACAAACTTTGATGTTGGCTTGTAAAAAAGCCATTAAATAATAAGCAAAATAGTCAGTGACATCAAACAATGTTGCCCATGCAAATAAGAGTAATATAGGGATCTGTGACATTATATAATGTTCCCCATGTCACTTTAAGTTATATATACCAACCATGTCTATCATATACCAAAGCTGAGATAGAGTTCAGGCAATTGGGTTGCTAGGGTAAATAGTTTGGTTGCTAGGGAGCTATTAATGATTAAACACTTTAACAAAGCCCATTATAACTCAATGGTAAATACTTTTGCACAGTTGTTGGTATGTTCCTGCATTTATTGATAACTTCCACAAGTGTGGTCTGTTGAGTGGTACCAGTCTAAAAATACATAAATACACAGACAACCGATTAAGACCAGTTTGGAGATCTTGGCAAATTTTGGTGACTGTAGCTCAACTGTCTCTTTTTGTTTTCGAAAACATATACTGGTTGTTTTGCAATATTACTCGTATCTGTCAATTCCAATTTTCTATAAAAGTGAAAGTTTCCAAATGAGCAAATTTGAGCAGTTCCCTAACCAAAGGTTCAAGATCTTGTATGTAATAATATATTTGTACGAAATAGACTAAATGAGACTTGGAAATTGGCATAAAATGTATCCAAATACATTGATATGAACAATAATGTAGTTTTAATAGGAAACAAAATAAAAGAAAAAAAGAATTCTGCAAGAATTTGAATGTTTTGAAAGGGAACAACCATTCCCACTGCATTCGACAACGATGTTTAAGAGAAAGTGCTTACACTGCGACTAAATGTGCTGAGTCATTCAAATTCTATACATCCTCGCCCACCAAAACACACGCGTTCCTTCTTCCCAGGCTCTCCACCTGAAGACTCTTCCTTTCCTCCAAAGCAAATACTGTTATTGGCTCAGCCTGACACGAAGTTAGACTTCAATTTATAAAATACACCCTTCAATGTCAACGACTATAATCCGCGAGCTTAGACCAATAACGCATTGTGCATTAAATTAAATATTTTTGTGTGCAGCTCAATGTTACTTTCCTTCAAAATGGCACCACCGCGTTTATAGAATGTGAAGTAACTTGTTATAACAAACCACATAGAAAAAAAAGAAATGTACTAGTAGAAATATACATTTGAAGAACCACATTAAACATTGTCAGCATTCATGTGAACACCAATTAACCATAGAACATAAGCAAGCATACCTGAAGGTCAAAGAATTTACTGTATCTTCTATAGATGATATGAGACGTGGAGTCGGAGTATGTGACATTGATGAGATAGACCTGAAAAAAAGAAAAAGAATAAATAATTAGACTTTTTCCAATTTAATCTGCAGTAGCTGTGCATTTCAGTATAAAAGACAACAGAAATAAAGTGGAAGCCCAAAACAATCTTAAGGAACCATCAGGAGCTACTGTCATTTGCATAGGTTTTTCTGTGGGTTGGAGGGCAGGGGAGTCGAAAGTGTAAATAGCTTTTGTTTGCGTGTAAATTGCATTGACAAACCATAACTTTGAAAATATTTACAACTGAGCTATTTTCAACCTCTGCCCCTTTGCCAACTTCTGCCTACCAGATGACCAGAGAACCCTTCCTTTTTTTTTCAATTGGGGTGTAATGATACACTCTTCTCACGATACATAACTCTATATTACGTCTACAATACGATACGCATCACAATATTTTACAACACTATTTTGTGCTGCTTCATTGACTACAAGCCTCTACACACTGATCCAAATTTTCGGTTCGAAGTTTCATGTAACAACTTGCCTCGATCGATCGAAAACCATGGCCGCCTACACGACATCACACATCTGACCGAACAAGTGGTGCCAACGAAAGCCCAATCAAAGCTGGTTCTTTTGATGACGTGAGCACACGTAAAAGAACCTCTCGATGGCGCTCATCCCAAATTTTCATAGCAACTTTATACAGGAAACAGGAAAAAATAGCGCACCACAAATCTTCTGTTTTCTCCATATTTTTGTCAAACATCTCCCCGTGATCAGTCCCCAACAGTAAAAAACGCACTGCAACCATTATTTTTCATAATGTGATTTTTGTCTCCATCATCTGCTTTCCTGTTTCCTCGTGTGGCACGCCATCTTCAGGCAGGGAGCATCATTACATCAATATTTCCCTACTAAGAAGCCATCCAAAGATTCATGCCAATCTCAATTTGGATCAGTGTGTAGAGCCCTTAACACTTGATCGTAAACTGTTAGATTATAAACTTCCTTTATATTTTTAAAGCCATCATTTTATGTTATGTGTATGGATATATATTTGTATGGAAAATGAAAACATTTCCTCGCAGAAACATCTGATTTTCATACTCCACATTGTAAAACAAGTAAGTCTGTGATACTACAGGCTTAGTGCTGCATAATATTTCACCCAAAGCTCTCTGGCATCCTTTCTCTCAATAAATTGCCCCATAAAGTGTAGGTTGGTGGACAGTGTGTTGACATCTTTCCTCCAGAGTCTAAACTCAATAAAACTCAAGCTCATTCAAGGTCTCCGCTGCTGTGAGCTGCGTGTCTAAGCTGATTCCAAAAGTGTTTGGAAAGCTTTATTTGTGACTCTTGGGATGAAACAGCTTTTGACGTTTGCTGTGATCTCTGGTGATCTCCAGTCAAGCGGTCAGCGTGCCGCTTGAAGTTGTATGCGAATGAAATGGCTTGCTGCGTTCACTGGAGAGCACGAAATGACTTTTTAAACGATTAAAACTATTGCAAATTGTTGCTCTATATTGCAAGCACATTCTACATTCTAAAGTTTCTCCTGGTTTCTTAAGATTTCTCAGCATTTTCTCAGCATAAAAACACTTATTTAGCACACTTATTTGAGTGTAAGCTTTAAATGTCTGGCCAAAAATCATTAGAGAACAAGCCGTGAATTCCATTTGATATACTGCAGCTCACATCAAGTCATTACAAGTGAATTGGAGACTGATTTTGACGTACATGCTTCTGAGTATTTGCATTGTGCCAGGTTAAAATGGCTCCTCTGTTAGCTGAATGCTGTGAATCAGCCTTGGCTAAATCACCTCATGCTGATTCCCACAGCGTTTGGGAGCAGCTATCCAAATAAACACACGCTTATCAGACAACACATGCCAAGAAAGTGTGAGATAAAGTGGGTAAAGAGGTGTTCCTTTAAAGCATGTGTTTGTATGCCCTTTCTGTTTGCCCTGAAGAGAACTGGCATGAATGCTGGCTGATTCTGCCTTCAACTTCCCAACTGTAATTTGTGTTTTCACCACAGAGAGCTGCCTGAATGATGTTAGGACTGTAAAATGCTAACTCATCAAAGTCCCGACCCAATTGGCTAAATCCACACTCAAAATATCAATGTGGCCAGACAAATATACCTAGAAGCAAAATTGCTGCCAGTATGATTTAGATTCAACATAATTCTCAATTACTTATAATAATTCTGATTACTTGCCCTTCACAAATACAACTCACAATTTTTTCAACATTTTGTCCACATTCTCACCTTTATTACCTGCAATTACCCAAGCACCATGAACGTCAAATTCTTGGCAACGCCCTTGCAATAACCCACAGTGTGGCTGCACACTGCACTGGGAAGCTCATATTTACACAATGAATGTTTTAAAAATAATTCTATCTAATTTTGTAGACTGCAGCTGATCCACACAAGCTTGAGCTCAAACAAAAATAGCCCCCAGTACAAAATCATGCAGAAGCTAAGTATGTACTTCTTTAAATCAAGTAAACAAGAATATAAGGATTGAAACCACTTTTTTTTTATTCAATTGAAAAATGGTGGATTAAAATTCTTGTAATGAGTGAGTTAAGCCAAAAGATTAGACTAGTTTCTTCAGGCTCCAAAATCATACAATTGAGATTTATATTAGTCCTGTCAATCGTTTAAAAAAAAAAAACGCACACTTTTTTGCAATTAATAAAAGAATGACACTTTGGGATGTATAAATAATAAAAAAAAGTAAACTAAAGACAAAGAAACAATTTTTGTTTAGCACAAAAAGCCAAATGTATTACAGTTTATTGATCACAACTACATTGAAGACCAATGTAGGGAAAACCTGAATAACATAAGACTTCTCCAAAGGAGGAGGAATGAACTAAACTAAATGAAAGAAAGGACCAGGCTTTGTTCTCAAACTCAATAGTCATACGGAAGGCTTGCATTACGTGTTGTGATCAACAATGGTCCCATGCCAATCTGAATATATTGACAGAATAACACCTGGGGAGTAATGAAACTAAATCAGTCAGATGGGAAGGGACAGACATCGGGGAAACAGAATGAGCGATCATGTAACGGAACTTACGTGTAGTTTAGGTGTCAAGCATAAACTAAGAAATAAGTGAAAAGGCAGAAAAAAAAGGCACGCATATAACAGACTGTGACAAAAAGTTATTTCTTGGTCTTTTCCATACTTTTTTGCACATGGAACACACAGAAAAAACTGCAACCGCGATCATTTTTTTAAATAATGTAAATCAATTGCATGCATTAACACGCTAATTTCGACAGCACTGATTTAAATGTGTCTTTTGAGTGAAGAAAGTCATTTAGTTCTGTCAGTTTTCCAGGAAATCCCAAATCCACACAACCAATATAGATCTTCAAAATATCCCAGATTAAAAGGGACTAGACCATTGATGAACAAACCAATTAAACATCTATGCTTTTAAGCAAAAACTATAACCTTAATAAAAAAAGAAGATAAAGTACGTACTGAAGAATTTGATGATGAAAAACCGGTAAGAAGTAAAACCAGAGGAACTTACTGGAAAGCTGTCGTCTTGTCTCCAGTTCTGACTCAAAAAGGAAGGGATGAGAAAGGCTTAAGTTTGTGTCTTGGTGGTACTTAAAGTACAGGCCTCACCATTAAAGAAACTCAACCCCGCCTAAGCTAAAAAGAGACTATTTCAAGAGACGCGTAAAAAAAATTATCCATCTGCCGTATTTCCAACCTCACTGACTTCAAAACCACTTAAAGCTGTGTTAATCTGAGAAGGAATAATGTCCAGTGAACCATATCTTTATATTTTAGAGTAGACTCAACCCAAATTGTACAATGCTGTCATAAAATACCCAAGAAACTGTACAAAAGAAAACACACGTTTAGAGCAATAAAATTACAGTTCCTTAGGGGAACAATATGTGGATGTTTGCTCATTCTCAATCTCCCAACTGGGATAATAAGTAGCATTTCAACATTGTTTAATCAATTGGGTTGTTCTCCAGATCTTGCTTAGCATAGATCATCAAATACTGAAATGCAACTGGTCTACTTTTATTAACTCTGGTAAGCTGCACTCTAAAAAATTCTATAGAGAACCAAATCTGGTTCTTTGCCTCGTAATCATAGGGGAACCTTTTTTGGTTCCATTGACCCATTGCTCTTCAAAGGTGCTATTTAGAACCAACCAGCAAATGCATCCAGCAAATAAACTTTGGCACGATATATATGACCAGTATCTATATATAGCACATTAAAAACAACAAAAAACTACTTTAGAGCCCCAAGTACCAAAAGACCATAACAGTTTCTTTACTCTAACAAAGTTCTATAACACAACCTCAAAAACCACAAAGAACCAGTGAGGAACCACAAAAGAACCATTTAGTTCATGCTAAAAGTGCTATCACCAGATCTGGGGAATACCTAAATGGATGGAAAATGGTAAAACACTACTTATTATCACAGGGGCAATGGATAATGAGTCCATGTCAAAAACAACTGGAGGGTTTTAAAATGAACAAGAATTTAAAGAGGTTCTACCTAAATTGAACTTAAGGATTTGAATCTTTCCTACTTGATTCCTGCTAATCACATGAACCGGTTAGAATAGAGTGGAGTAGAGATCCAGAAAACAAACATGGAAGACGTGAAGGGAAACAGACAGTCAGTCCCATTCCTAATCTGATGGTAAACCCCAGTGACTTTCAGCAAAACAGGAAGCCCAACTTCGGTGATGTGGAAACATGACAGGTCTCCCTTGAGCATGGATTCATCCCAGTCAGCAAAATATGCAGATGATCATTTTGAACTAAACCAGGGAATACAACAAACCTGTTCCATCGCTATGAAAACAATGCCCTAGAATTGTCTTCCACTTCCTCTGTTGTTGTTAGGAAGGTTAAAGCCCATCATATACTTTTGTGTTAAGCCTACGCACATCCTAACCCATAGCTCTTGTGTAGTCGCAGACACTGGAGCCTGACGGGCATCAACATTGTAACTTTGCGGTAGGGTCTGTGATTGATCCGTTTGGTAGCTAAGGGTTTCTGGAGGTGATATACATATCCGAGTATCTCCAACACCAACCATCACCTTATTGATTGATTAAAGATTGATGAGGGTTTTGCTGGTGCCCAACTTCTGTACACTTTTGGGTGAAACCCATGGAATGCCCTGAACAGGTCACCCATCCATAACAAGGCAACAGTTTTCCATTAACTTGATGAGGTTTGAAAACATGGTTGGAACGGTGACAACTTCTCTAAGGAAAACTACCAGCTAGCCTTGAACCACTTCTTACTAAAAGGCTGCTCCACCAGTTCGCCATTATATATTTGGGGTTTTAAAACTATCAGTCAACATTTGGAACCACTTTCACATTTGGAACAACTTTGCGCAGCAGTGGTTCTGACTGCCCTAGAGTGGCCAGACATGCATCTGAACATGGATTAAGTGTTAAGTCTGAACGAAGAGTCCAGTTTGTAGGAGATGCTCCAGAAACATGGTGGCGAAATGTACCCAAATTATCTGGTAAAACATATTTGCTGAAAAGTGGTTCATTCATTCATTTTCCAACCGTTTTATTCCCTTTTTGGGGTCACATGGGTCTGCCGATGCATATCTCCAACGCACATTGGGCGAGGGGCGGGGCTACACCCTGGACAGGTCATCAGTCCATTGCAGGGGAACACTGAAAAGTGGTTTATTTAGTTAAAAGTGGCTATTGTGGGCTATTTAGGCTGTCTGTGTGTAACTGAAGTGATTCCTCATTTTTGACTGGTGCATGTATTGCTGTTGTGCACAGTGGGAAAGTAAATAGCCCCAAACCACTTCCTGACTCAGGCTAAGACCCACAAACTCACAGAGTACTTAAACTTATCCCAACCTCACAGTTTTGGCATGAGCTCCAAGTCAGTGCCTCGAGGGGTTCGTGTTTTCTATAGTTTATGTAGTGTAACATCATTTAGTGTGCAGTTAATGGGATTGTGGAAAGAGAGTGTCCCAGAGGAAAGCATAACCGTGTAAATCATTACTTAAACTTTATATAGACCAAGAAAGACAAGGACATAGATGAAAGTTGGCTTCCTGTTCCTTCCAGCTGACAGACAGTGATCCATTTGATTCTCATCCTCTGAACTTCCTTTTCGTTTAGTTGTGGTCATTTCCAGCTTTTCCGTTGCCATTAGTCAACCCCTTCACCTCTTTACCATTATGGCCTGTCTACAAACGCACATGGGCATCCCAGCTTCCGGTTATGGAACGGGAAGTGGAACTGGAGTGCAGTGTTTCCTGGAGGAGAAAAGCGTCGACTCAGCGTACCACATTTGGTCTAAAGAGCATTTTAGGATAAGTCTGACTGAATATAGAAAAGCTAGTTTACCTATTGAATTCTGGTTTTAAAACAACTACACTTGTGTGCCAGAATATTGGGAGCGTCGTTGGGTGTTACACTAATCTGTAAGCAAGCCTTGCAGCACTAGTATACCTGGAGGCTGTCAGCCATCTCTTCTCACACCACAGAGCTTCAGGCTGAAAAAGCCTTGCTCCAAGTGAGCAAGATTCAGTGTCCCGTGCAATAAACAGCACAAAAACACACATGACTCTTGAGAAAATGTGCAATACTGATCCCGAGAAACCCATTGGTGGGATCATTTCTCTTTATGGGTGAAGCCATCATTAGTTACAGTGAAAAAGAGAAAGTCATTTCCCATGAAGGCTCCACTACTTCACTTCCTGCCCGCACGTCATCAACAGCAGCTTGGCTATCATTTGTATTCTATGATGTCATCACACTCCACACACCGATGTTCAATCCACAACTGAAAGGAAGGAGCAATGTTCATTATAGCTGTAAGATGTCATGTTGGCCAAGTAACAAACAAAGAGGAAAAAAAACGAATGGAAAAAAACAGGATGTGGTGTGCCTTCCAAAAGACTTTTTGCACAGATTTTGTTCAGAACCTAGCATTAATAAAAGTTGATTTTATAATTTGAGAAAATTAAATAAATATTTTTTTTGTTCTTGAGGCTTGCAAGAAATTAAAGCTGCAAGCAGCGATCTCGGTGGCCAGTTTGTTGCAATACTTTTGGCCAATCCCTTTTTAGGATATGTTTTCAAGCCAGATCTGTCAGAATTACTGAACAATACAGGCCAACTAAATAATGAAAAGCAAATCATAAAGTGCCATGACCCCTAGGTGGCGCTTTGAACAAGTCTGAATATTTTCAGAAAATTTTCTGAAAATCTCTAGGCGGAGTTTAAAGTACAATGCAAGTAAATTCAAAATTGGAAACATGAACATATTACTCATAATTAATAAGGGTTGCACTGAAATTTCGGCAGCCGAGATTTTTCGGCCGAAATAGCATTATCGGTTTCGGACGAAACATAAGAAAGCGCGAAAATAAAAGCCGAAAATAAAAGCCGACTTTTCAGACGAGGACAGCAAAGTTGCAATATTTTTGCAATAATTTTTCTTCTGTTTGTGCAATGTTTGGATTTTTTGGCACAATTTTATTACAGAAAGAAATTATTTAGTTTTCTTATTGTTAAACAGCCTTATTACTGTTATTTATTATATATAAAAGTTTGATTGCCTAATTAATTTGTAGTTTTTTGTATACAAACAAAAAGAAAATATTTTAAACATGATTTTTAATGATGCCAATTTCGGTTTCGGTATCAGTTTTAGACCCAGAATTTTCATTTCGGTGCATCCCTAATAATTAAGTTTGGTAAACACTTTCTGTATACACTTTAGGTTTGGTGCCAAATTCCGTTCGCTAAAGACAAACTGTTACCATAATCTGAAAAGCATTAGCTTGTGCTATTGAACCATTTTGCCACACCCCCTTTGGAGCCCCAATCAGAAGCTCACCAGTTCTGAAACATGTCCAAAATTCGATGACTTTTCAAGCACAGTTTGACCCTCAAAAATGTTCGGAACCCACGAAACAATATTACTCTGAGCAGTTACAATAGGGTTCTTCACACCTTCGGTACTTGAGCCCTAATATGTTCCTTTACATTTCAACTCCGCACAACAGTAAATTATTTGCAGTTGAGAAATTAAAAAAATGCAATGCTAAATATCTACGTCTAGTTCTAAACTTGTCTAAATGTATTCAAATTAAATACAAACTAATCTAACATATCTCCAGGAAACTTAACAACACGCTTAACTGTCTTTGTGGTTGGGCTCCAAAAAGTCAATAAAAGGTGTTTTCTGTCACTTTACGTGTCTGATGCAGAGGTTGAGCTATAGGGAAATATTGGGAAGCAGTTGGGAGATACCACGTACTCGATGAAGTAGAGGGGGGTTCCATTACCAGACCATTTTTGGAGCCAATTAAAGTGATTCAAGAAAATCAAAGCACTATTCAGGCAAGATCTATCAAGTTCTATTAGTATTAATTGAAATTATGTGTTTGCATATTGAGGGGGAGGGGCTATTTTGCCCCCCCCCCCCACACACACACACACACACACACAAACACAATTGTGTTCAGAAAAAATGTTTTTATGATTGTTGACTTTCAACTTGCCCTAGAATATCGAGACTTGACGACTTGCGTTAGCTTTTACAGACAAATGCCCCAATGGCAGCAAGAGTTCTCCATTTATTAGCGGTCGATAATCAGGTGTTTTACAAAAAATGCCTAGTATCTATGATATACCGGCAGCCAGTAGATAGACAGATAGATAGCTGTAATGATTTACGGCATGTTGTGGCATGTAGTGGCCTCTGACAGTGATTTAACAGATGGAAAGCGCTGAAGAAATGTGTCAAAGCAAAGCTGACAAGACAGCAGATTGTCTGGGGAGAGACTCAAGGTGGCTTCATGTATCGTTTCATACCTGCTGAGAACCAGTGTGCGAGAAAACACTCCCAATCCCACCAGGAGAAAAATAGAGGGACTTAAGTCCAGTCCATGTGTTTCAGTGTTCACTTCCTGTCTGGAAGCATGACATTTTCCATTGTGTGAGACACTATTTTTACTTAGTCCTCCTGGAAATGCACAGCTGACTAATGATGACAAACCTGCACTCACTTCACTGAAGTAGTTGTGAGTAAACTTGTTATTAAACCAATGCACCAACCGACTGAAACCACTTATGTAGTTTTCAGCAAAGCTTCCATTAAAAGAGAGGAAGTCTGTCCACTATTTCAGATTAAAACCAGGTCGTATGGGTTCATATTTCCCCTCCTCCGTTCCCCCATCCCTCTCTCTTTCTAGAAAAGAAAGCATTACTGATGAGACTGAACAACTGCTTTTCTTTTTTACCTTCTTTCCAGAAGCCTGTGGGATACAGGATATTCTGGAGTCTTGTTCTCTGGTGAGAGAATGCAGTGAATCTATGGTAAAGCCAAGGTCTCCAGAGAGAGTGATCGAGGGGGAGGTTGTACCAATGCTGAACTGGGACCAGGCTTTTAGAAGTTCAATGTTTAACAGTTACAGTTCTAACAAAATCATCAAAACAAAAGCCTCATCGTTATGTTCATGCAGTGACTTTTATTTATTAATGTAGTATTTGGAAAAGGTGCTCAGTGTGCCCATCTGCCAGGATGCACATGAAGCAGCTCTTGTGGATTGGGAATGATGTGTATTTTAAGTTTTTGAATAAACCAGTGCCATCAATAAATGCTGTATTTTAGGGCTTCATTTTTACGACATATTACAATAAGTTAAGTAATATATTTGATTATTATTTAATTAATTTTACCAAACAGGTACTACTCAGTATAAGATGTGGGATAAACCCCAGAAATGAAACAGAAAAAGCCATGTAGGAGGCTAAAAGCTAGGCGAGGAACACTCAAAGCGAGGTTGAGAATGACAGTTACATGTCATAGCAAGATTGAGCACAGCAACAAGACATAAGGTGGTTATACTGCATCAAGTGTGCTTTTGAAAGCCTTTTGAAGAAGCATAAAGATGGTATGTATCCAATGAAACAGAAACTGCTGTGTAGGAGGCGTGAAACTGATGGAGGAATAGCCAAGGTGAGAACTGAAAGACAGTTTCTTGTTATAACAAGATTGAGCACAGCAACAAGACATAAGGTAGTTATAGTGCTGTTGAAACTTTTTTGAAGCAGTGTGAAGATTGTATGCAGTTATGAACTGAAAAAGAAACAGCCATGTGGGAGGCTAAAAACTGGGCGAGGGACAGTCAAAATGAGGTTGAGAAAGACAGTTTCGTTTTATAACAACATTGAGCATAGTCGTAGACTTAAGGTAGTTATACTGCATCAACAAGAGTGCTGCTGAAACATTTTTGAAGCAGCATAAAGATGGTGTGTAGTCATGAACAGAGACAGAAACAGCCGTGTAGACAAATCTTCACAATAAAAATAAGCTCTCGCAGCTAATAGTCATCCTATAAATGGACCCAAATCACCATCCTTTTATTAGCTAACGTTCAATTATCTGGAAATGTTACAAAATGTAATCCAACTATCTTTTTTTTTGAGAGTGCCAAAATACCAATCTGGGTTACTCAATAATTATTTGTGCGTTTGTTGGCTGTATTTACTTTAGAATTTGTCGTTTTCATCTAAGCCTTGTACAGCCACTGATGGAGATGACCAACGCAAAACCCCTCTCTCGAGATCCAGATGCGTCTTTCTCAAGCTCAGCATCATGTTTGGGAAGGACGCAAGGTGAAAGAGAAGCCTACTCACGTAATGTTTGGATGGATTCCTCCTCTTCTCCACATCCACCACTTTTACATCCAAAACTGTCCGAAACTGCATTGTGAAGCTGAGGGTTCGGTAGCACCGTTACAGTCGGGAATTGACGGACAGTCACGAAGACGTTCGGGGGGCGGATAATATCGCTGTCCTTCTCAATAAAAGCCAACGATTATTAGCCCATGCACTCAACCCGTGTATCACCCCTTGACGTTGAATGTCGAGCAGCAAACGTTGCAGAACTTATATCCGTCTACAGGAAGCGGCCAGTCCAGTCTCCATGCCCCTCACGCCGCCAAGCGGGTCCTCGAACCGCCGCGCTCCAGCTCAGCTAGAATCGAGCCGCCTCCTACAGAATCATGTCCGCGTCAACGCTTCTTGAGAAAACGCGCGCGACTCTTTTGCGAGAACAGCTGTTGTGTTTGTGTTTGCTGGAGTCTGAGCTTCTCAAACGTGAGCGGCGCGCGTCATAAAGGCCGGGGCGCGTTCACCCTCTCCGAGTCCGCTCGGCAGGAAGAGCGCGCGCGCACACTGGGATATTTGGGCAGTGGGGTTGGGCTTCTTCACGGGGGCTCTGTGGCTTTTGCATGGGAACAAAACTACTGGATATCGTTGTTGCTCTCGTTAGAGTAGATAGTTTGCCGTTGAAGGCAAGATAGCGTTTGTTTCTTTCATTATTTCGGGATGAGGGGGAATTACGCCTCTACGTGCAGCGATAGGAACGAAGAGCGAGCTAATTAACAATTCACTCAAATAGATAGAGTCCACACTTTTTTAATAATCTGATTAAAGTGGGAAAACTTGATTTCCGTTGGTGGCCAGTGAGTGGGAAAATGAATCCTTCCTTTACAACTAGCGATATGTCCATAGTTAGTGTTCTTTGTAAAGCATACAGTGACTTCTTCTGGTCACTGAGGGTATTTGTATAACCAGGTGATGCATCTGGAAAATATAAACTAATCCCATATTTTTATCTTACATACGTCTTTTGGTATGTGTAATTTTTGCTAATTTCCCATAACAATAAAATGTTTTTCCTCGAGATTTCCCGTACAACATTTCCCATGAATTTTTGCTTCGAATATATTTTCATTATATTACACAATAATTCCTCCACAAACCTGAAATTTTACAAAAACTACAATTCTGAGTATTGAATTGTAAGGTTTTTTTAATCGGCAAAGATCGCCAAAATTGTGAACTTAACCGTTTTGACCTTTTATAACAAAAATCAAAAGTATTGAAAGCAAATAAAAAGGTCAAAACACTGTGAACACAGCATTCAAAAACAAGCGAGCATCTCCTAAACCTTATACATTGTTACAAGCACCTTTTGTGCCAGAGCTTTGAAAAATACAAGCCATATTACAGCTATTGTATTTCTAAGGGTTATCCCTTCTTTTCACCACTAGAAAGCACTGATGGCACCAATTTGGGGTCTGTCAAATGATACTGTAGGATTAGGATTTTATCACAATTTAATTACCTTGGGAGAAGGGTGCCATAGCTCAATGTCTGTTTAAAGCCAATAATATAAAAAGTATTAACCTTTTTGAAACCAACCTATTATATTTGAAAACAAAATAAACAAGTGAATAGCATCATTCCTACTTACTGGTGACTGAATTGTCCCATTTTTTAGCTACAAGTAGAACGAGATACACCTATCCTTAGACTTCTGTTGAAACATCTTTCAGCAAGACAATGACCATAAACAAACTGGCAAGATATCTGATGAGTGGCTTTATTAAAATTCAGTGAAACTTTTCTCTGGAGGGGGATCTGAAAATACTTGGGCACCTACACTGTGCATCCAACCGGATGTCGATTCAAATGTATTTAAAAAAAAAATATGGGCAGTTCTGCTTAAAATATCCCGGAAAAAAAGGTGACGTTTTAATGCAGCCAAAGGTGCATCAACAAGGCAATATGCAAATGCATGGATTTCTGAAAATGTTTCACATATTTTCCATAAAATTAATTCCATAGTAATAATTGTTATTTTGAGATATACCAATTTCGGAGTTTGTGAAATGTCCTGGAAGGTTATACTGCTCGAACACGGCAAATAATAAAGCAAACTCAAGGTCTTTGGATTACAAACAGTGCTTTATGTACTCCAGCTCATTCAGTACAAAAAAAAAAAAAAGCTGGAAAGGATTAAGCTTTAGCTACACCCTCCACAGTTGCTGACTCAAGCAGAGAACCTTCCATTGAGGGAAAAAGAGGCTGAAACTCTATAATTGAATACCTATATAAATACCCATTCCTTATTTATATATTTGCCAAAAAGTAAACATTTTCATTCTTTTCTAATAATGCTGTTTAATTGAATTCCATGAATAAACACCAACTTTTAAGATAAACCTATAGCTAGGAATAAGTATCTAGTTGTCCAGAAGGTACATTAATCAGTTAAAACACAAACAATTAATCTTTATTTGTTTTATTAAAGTCATGCTATCCCGTTCTTCCAAGAAAGCACTAGTATTAATATAAAAAGTGGCAACATCGTTTACAGGTTCCATTAAAGCACTAATTTACACACAATATAAAATAAAAAAAAGCAATCAAATACGCTTTAAAATATGATATATAACCCAAAATAAAATCACATGATTAACACACCTCGCTTTGTTTTGATATTACCATTTCAAACAGCGCCAGTTGTTTGCTAAAAAATAGTGTAGTAGTTCTCTAATGAGCTTATTACATCACTAAAGTCTTCCAAGCGCATCAGAGCAACCTCCAGCACCTCTAGACTCAGATTCTGGCTGTAGCGCTGCCTCACGCTGGATAGGATGTGAAGCACATGGCATCCTTTCTCAGCATCTGCAAACACAATAATGTTGTTAGAAACCCCTTCAACTCATTTATGGATTAAAAGAACTCTCCAGCGAGAGTTACACTGTGGTTTACAGCAAGAAATCCTCACATTTTTCCCGTTTGCAATCCTCTAGAACAACATTCCTGATCGCGGCGTGAAGATCTTTGTCTTGTTCTGTCACCTAAAGCAAGCAAGGTTTTGAAAATAATATTAAATATCAGTCAAACTGAATAAGTGCCATCTTGTTATGGCCAACTACATGAATTTAAGACCTTTTCAGAGCTTTAATAAACAGACAGCATCTACATGAAGCAGAATTAGACATTAACATTATATAAATAAGACATTAGCCCTTTCAATTTTGAATAGAGTAGCAATCTTAACTCCAGCTTAGTGTTAAATGCTAGTGAGCGTATATAAGATTGCTGTACATGGTAAACTTCATCCTGAGACAATTCTTTACGAAAGATTTGTCCCTTATTAACAAGGAACCTCAGGGTCTCCTTCAAAAGCTCTTGAAGTTGTGTGCCAAACGATTTTCTGGGACCATCTTCCTCCTTCAGGAAAAGAAAAAGAATGCATGAACGTTCAGTCAGCAAAAACACTGAAAAAACACAGTTGTCGCGTTACTGGAAACCAATTCTATCTGCGTTTTCCTTATTTCCTCTTCCTCTCATCTGAATCACATGTTAGACAGCAGACCCAGCATTTGAATGACAAAAAGAGCTCATAATTTTAATTGACAGGCCTATTATCCTCGTGACATACAAGCAGGTCAACTTTTGTAAAGATATGTTTATGCATTTGCAAAAACCACCTGAAACGGCGAGGTAGCTCATGCACTACATGTAACAGTGGCTAAACAAAGGGTTGATTGAAATTGGACATTGTTTGGCTAGTCAAGAAGCTCCAAATATATTTCGACCAATTTTATAATGAACAAATGGACACAAAAGCCATTTTTTGCATATCTCCTGACCCCTGGCAAGCACTGTATTGAAACATAAACTAGATTGCAAAAGATTGTACACAAACTTTACAATTGGTTTTTAAAGTGACTGGGAGTGATCTAAACTATACCTAATTAATAAATTATATTCCGGAACTGAGGAATGGATTTTTTATTTGGTTGCTAGGTTAAACAGCCTGGTTACTAGGGAGAAATCAATGAGGTCATTAAAAGTTGTCACTATGACTGATATACATCAAATCTCAAATCTATTTCGTGAAGTTGAAATATAGAGTTTCTGATTTGGTTGCTAAGGTAAAAAGTTTAGTTGCTATGGAGGATTCAGTGGCAATATTACGTTCCCTGTGTCACTACGGATAAAATTAACAAACCCCCAGGTCTCTATGATTTTCTAAAGCTGAAATAGAGATAGGTTAAATTGGTTGCCATAGTAATCATTGTGGTTGCTATGAGGGGTTCAGTGATATAATATAATGTTGTCTTTGTCACTATAAGATATCTAAACAAAACCCCATGTCATTTGCAAAAGCTGAAATAGATTTTAGTTTCAATGGTGAACAGTTTGGTTGCTAGGGAGCTGTCTTAAGATGTGAATTTAAATTCCGTTTCGTTGTGTTTTTTTTCTTTTCTTGAAGATATTGCCTTTTCCCGCGCCCATTATAAGTCAATGGTACATCTCAGACTGATGACCTCCACAAGTGTGGTCAGTTTCTATGAGGTTCTCATATAAAGTCATTGTAAAAATTTCCCAGCATTCTCGAATTTCCAAGGAATTCATTTAATGGTACCAGTCTGAAAAGATATAGAAACCCGAGCCCAACCCGTTTGGTGACGGTAGCTCAAACTCTCTATTACAAGGAAATACACAAATAAAAATAGCTTTTTACTACTAACGGATGTTAGTTACAGTTTTTACTATGTAGAAAAATCATATTTTAACTGAAAAGCGAAGTGCACTTATCTCGTCTTCCATCTTCACATTTCTAAGGACAAGCTACTAATTAGCATACTGCTTACACATCACTAGAGTGCATCCGCTGCTGTCCTTGAATCTCCAGACTCACAGAGACTCATAAAAGTGCCATCGACGGATCAGTTCCTGCTGCCATCACACAGCGCTTCACTTCCTCCCTGCCGTGGCCAGAACCAATTATTCTTGGCTCTAAACTCTTAGACTAGACTCCAGCCAAACGGACAAGGACACTTTATCCGGAACATCCATGCATAAAGTATGTGTTGGACAAGCAAAAGGTGTTACACTAGTAGCCCTAGAAGCAGAAGAAGTGGGCCAGATCTACACATCAGGATTGTGTTGAGTTTTCGGGGGAAAGTGTACCTCTTCTGTTGAAGACTTCTTAATCAGAGGATGCAGAAGATACTCAACATCACAAGGACGAAATCTGGAAACCGCTCTGTCTGTGAAAAACTCCTTGAGGGAGGCAACTGACTGAGAGAGCAAGCCAAAAGTCCTAAAAACACAGTAAAAGAGACAAGAATGTTAAAAGAATACTCTCAAAGTCAAAGGGTACCATCTCAAATGAAAGGACTTAAGGAATATTTCAAATGTATTTAATTATTATGAGAACCCCTTTGTTTCAATGTCTAGTTGAGCTTCAAATTTCCCGGAAAATGTCTAACCCTTGTCTGAATTATTTCTCGGAAGCTTCAGAGTCTGCAGAACCAGGTGTTTTGTTTGATCCACTAGGTCGAATCCGGTCATGTTGACAGATGTTTTTAATGTCCATTGATTAACTTATTGACTCTAAAACTGATAAAAACGAATCTCAGGCGGTTCTTTTGATAGCACCCAAAACTAACCTACTCAGAAAACAATCATTACAGTGTAAACACAAGTCCACCGTACTTCTTAATAAATACATTTCATCTGGTTGTGTGCAAAAGGAACAGTGGAACATTAGAAGCGATTAGGCCAAGAGAACAGCATTTAAAAAAAGCTTCTGGCGGTGGTGGCCAAAGACTACTTCACGGTCCTCATCCTTTCTGATGTCTGGTCAGTTTTGCATTTTGCCAGTGCTTTAAAACAGCTGACCGTTGAATTTCCCTTCCGTGTACTACAGCGGAGTTCCATTTCCACCCTTTAATCCCTCTGTACATTCCTGTGAGGTGAAGGGGTGTTCCAATGCTTTTTGGTATTAAAAAGAAAAATCACTGGAAGTACACTTTAAAGCAAAGGGATAACCTTAACCTTTACAGGCGTTTATTTTCAGTCCTCGTTTTCAAGGGGTAGGTGTAGGGCAGGGGTCGGCAACCCAAAATGTTGAGATTTATTGGTCCAAAAAAACAAAAAGGATGTCTGGAGCCGCAAAAACTTAAAAGCCTTAAAGAAGCTTTATAATGAAGGCAACACATGCTGTATGTATCTATATTAGCCTACTATCAAAATGACTAAGTTTGCTACAAATACATAATGAGCCTTCATGATAAAATGTTTATTTTCCCTGCAGCGCATCCTGTAGAGAATGACGCACCACGTGACCACTCTGTTGTACGATGCTGCCTCAAGTTTAACCTCATTACAATATTGATGAATAATGTTTCATTGCTTTGATGAAATTAAAGAAATGCAATAAAGAAATCTGATTTTTTTTATGTCATTTTTAATTTGAGGATTGGAAAAAAATGGAACGTGCATAACGTGCCCCTTATCGGGGCAACAAACAGAGTGCAATAAAACGCATCCTGCATTTAAAAAAAATAAAACAGCAGCCTTTTGAAAAGATAAAGTATATAGCTTTTTGTTTTGTCTACAACAGTCACCTGCCTGGCATCTCGTTCTGCTGATAGAAACATGCGTCACAGGCTCTGACGCAAATCTTCGTTGACAGAATCTTTGAGATTTAATGTTTATTCTACAAATTTTTACAGCATTGGAAAGCGTTAAGAATGTTTGTGTCATGTTTGTCCTCCTACAGAAACTATATTACCACAAAAAATATATTTCCCTCACCAATTTTTTTTTTTTTTCATTTTCAAACATTTTTGAAAAAGCTCCTGGGAGCCACTAGGCAGCGCTAAAGAGTCGCATGCACCAACCCCCGGAGTAGGGGAAGGGTTTAAGTGTGAGAAATGTTAGTTTTTCTAAGGCTAAACAACTATAATCCATAAAAAAAAGTTTCATTGTTTAATAATTTAAAAAAAAGTTACAATCATAATGTTTGTGTAACTCACTCTGTAATGTCCAGGTCATCGGTCGGTATCTGGACAGGCTGATCATAGCACTTCCTGTACATCTGAGGCAGTTCCAGCATATGAGAGATCTGCTGCGCCATCACAGGGTCGTGTACTTTATCTAAACACAATAATTGAACTTTAAAGCACCCAGTACTGTCTTCTAACCGGGTAAAAAAAAATGAATTCCATGCTGATTTCACTCACGGAAGAAGCTAGACTTGATTTCCCTTGCACCCTTAGATGTTTGAAGAGTTCCTTGTACCCTCATCAAGTCCCCAATCTCCAGCATTTTTCCTTCCCGCTCAGCCTCCTTCAGCAGTCTGAGTTCCTCTTCAATGTCAAATTTATCTGAGGTTCCATTGATAACTCTGCCTTCAGCCACAAAAAAAACAAGAACTTATTTAATAACCGTTAAATTTCATGCACTCAACAAAATGAAATGACACAGAAACAATGAAGGGATTGTTATAATTAAGGCTGGATTTAAGTTTGTATTTAACAGCTAATCAAAAACAATTTATTTCATGAAACTTAATCAGCTTAATAACATTAAAACAAATTATACTTTGAATAATTGTACGTTATAGTTTGTAGCTTACGTGATGTTGAATCTTCTCGATTGAGCAATGTTTCATCATTCCAACAAAGGCAATTGATGACACCAGTGCTATCGTCAACTGTGTTGGTGGAGAGAAAGAACAGTTAGAACAGCACAAAACCTTGTGAAACATGTTAGAATGTAGTTAGAGACAATTATTTATTGATTTTATACAGAGAGACGTCATTGTGTCCGCCATATTTGTAGCATGACGCCACAAGGGCATGGTTACACATTAAACAGGGTGACTTAGAATGAAACTAAACCAACCGTATCATTTTTTTTTGTTTGCATCATTTAATATTGCTTATTAGCAATAGTTATTTATTTTGTATTAATAGTATTTTGTAAATATTTAACAACTCAAGCGTACATCCTAGTGGAAACCAAGAATACAAACAAAATGGCCGATGCTCCTGAGGTAACGACACCTCCTCCCACTCTATTGGACCAAAAACAGCATATGGTTGATAAAACTCAATAGTTTTTTTATTAAATGCATCAGATAAAAAACCTAAAGAAAAAAAAGCAAGTTGGTCAATAAGTTTATAAATAAAGTGTTTTAGCAGATAAATGGCAAATAAATAAATCCCCTTAAACCAAAATGAGGAAACGAAATTAACATTCGGCCAAACGTAGATTAATGAGGACAAAGTTAAGCTTAACCATACATACAGCAAAGGCTGTCTCATTTCGCCAAAACTCAAAGGGTCCTTCAAATGCACCCTACTTTCCCATGAATTCAGAGTTTGCAACGTGACCATCCTCATATATCCCAAAATGCATTGCGTTTTTTTTCTTCAATGGAATCAACAAAAAGTAAAATAATCCCGCAGGAAAAAGCTATCAATGCAACCAAAACGAAATTTTACAATGTATTCAAAATAAAAAAAGGACAAAACGAATAAAGAAATAGAACATTTAAAAATAAACCCCAAAACACTAGAAAACATTAAAATTTCTCATTCAAAAAAACATAAACATAAAATATTCACTATTGAAAAACTATTGCTAATATTAGTCCTTTCTGAGGAAATGTTTTTTTAAAGTTTTTTTATTTTTCCCATAGACTTGTATTGGGTGGCAATTTTTTTGTTGTTGTTTGTTTGTTTGTTTGTTTTTTTTTTTTTTCCCCCTCTGCAGCCCTAATCTACACAGATAAAACGACTGTTAATAGTTCCCTGGTGGTCTAGTGGTCAGGATTCGGCGCTCTCACCGCCGCGGCCCGGGTTCGATTCCCGGTCAGGGAATTAACGTTTTGCAACCTTACTATACAGACAAATTGACTCTACCGTGTTAACTACTTCTTGTTAGGTAAACTGATTGTCAAACACTGAAAAAATATACACAAAACATCAATTACACAAGGAGTTGATATTGTTTTCCACACCTCCGTAGCAGTAGAAATCTTCTCTCTCTCGCTTATAAACCACTGTTCCCATGACATCCACCTCGGAGATTGGGCGAGCCTTGTAGAAATAAACCCCTGCCAGAGAGATCATGTTAAAGTAGGTTCATTTGACAATAACAAAATAAGAGAAGTACTCGACGCAATCGAAACATAACGGCGTGGTGTGTTTGTGTGGAGTAGTAGGTTCAATGTTGGGCAGTTTAGTTACCTGGGACTTGTCTGGACTCCTTCATCTGCAGTATGTCAGAGATATAGAGCCTGGCATAGACGGAGAACACCGGATCTAGCCCCCAGAGTAAAGACGGTGGCTCTTCTGGGGAAACCTCCATGTCTCCAGTGTGTGCTGCCATTTAATAAAATGTCCTAAGCCACACGGGTACTTAACAACTGTATATTACAAATATTATAAAACCAATGCAACTATTAAAACATTGTAAATCACAACAGGGGAGACGTTCGGAGAACATTTCATTTGTTTTTTCGCCATCTGCGCAGTTATCTCACTGCGCATAAAGGAAGAGGAAGTATGGTTCATGAATATGTATTCGACATTACCAATGAGAAGACACGTTGATGTTCAATAGGCGGGGCTAACCCGTCTACACAGAGAGGGGTGCTTAAAGTATCAGGCAACGTCTGCTGTGATAAGACTATCCCTTATCTAAGTTTATAGATAACAAATTACTATGAATTGTATTGTTTAGTATAATCTGGAGGCGTTGAGAATATTAAACTTTAAAACCAAACAGCAGTTGCATGGGTGTCCAGGTGGAGGCGCCATCATCACACTTCAAAACCATATGTATCGTCGTTGGCGCTCTGCAAATTACCGAACCCCATAAACGCGTGTTTGAGCACATGGTCATCATTTGCAATCATTAATATAACAATTATGTTAGAGCCTAAGTAAAAGCGCAGAGAGCAAAACGTTTATTCCCTGACCGGGAATCGAACCCGGGCCGCGGCGGTGAGAGCGCCGAATCCTAACCACTAGACCACCAGGGAAGCTGTTAATTTACAAGTCCAATGGGTATCTCAAGTCAAGCATGTTGTAACTATAAGACATTTGTTGAGTTCTGTCGCATTATGTGATCATAAATAAGCTCCTATAGCAACATTTAGAATGGGGGGGGGGAAAGGTTCACGAACTCGTTGAACTCAAGGCTCACAAACCAGCCCTCATTGTGCAATATCGTTGCAATCATTTCTGTATGGCCTGATGATGGGTAGGCAGATGAGAAACACACACACTGACACACATTTGATAACTTATCGCTGAATAGTACAGTATCTTCGTTTTATTATCTTTGTCAAGACCATAATGACCACATTACAGTTAAACCACTGCTCCATTCTAATCTGAAATGTGTTCACTGTGAACGAACATTTGACACGAAGACACAAACTGTCCCTTTACATGTTCTAAGCAATGATATGATTGATACATTTACATAATATCTTGAAAAGGGGTGAAGCTAACACAATGGCTTAATTGCAACCTGACCTTTAGCTTGAAAAGACAAGATTGACCGTAACAGTTGAGGTCAAACTGCACATGACGTCATTGCTGAGGCACGAAATGCAGATGGAAGGCACGGAGGTATTTTACCTCAAAATAATCAATAGGAAAAACAGAAAAATGCTTAAGTTTTGCATTGTTTACGGGTGCCCAGATCAGTCACATCGATAAATCACAAAGTGCTTTTATTAAGTACCAAAAAAAAAAAAATCAGGCTTTTAAACCTGCTCTGTGATCAGAATATTCGCTGTGTAATAAAACACTGTCAAAGGTTAGCTAATATAATTCACAAAAGCTATGTTTGTATAAAGTTAGTAAAGTGGTTTTGTTATATTTTTTGTATGTGTTTTAATAATGTAACTGCACTTAAAATGTACTACACATACACAAAAGCTATGACAATAAAGTCTTCATTTGACTAAACTTTGCAAACATTTTAGGCAGATGTGAAAAACGCTGTTACTACAAAATTCTTTCAAAAATTGAAATTATTATTGTTTATTTTTGTATAACTTACAAAATGCAAAACTCAATTCCAAATTTGGTTTGACAACTTTTTACCTTCAAGCAACTAAATATTATTTTAGAGACACTTGCACAAATCTGGGATTTTGTAGTATTTGATCAGGTGTAAGATCCATCAGTTGTATTTAACAGGTGCTAATGATGATCAGCGTCAACACTGACTGAAACCCCACCATGAACTGAAACAGAAACAGCTGTGTAGGTGGAAAGTGCAAAACACTGCAACTAGGGTGAGGTTGAGAGACATTAATTCTTGTTTTGTTAAGATTGAGCACAGCAAAATACACAAGGTAACGATTTAAAAACATAGGGGCTAAAAAAATAGCAGAAGGTGCTCTGAGCGTTTGTCCATTAAAGGCTGGAGTGGTGTGATTAAAACGTAAGCATGGTGGAGATCCCTTAAATACTTAGGACTGCATTTCTGCAAAATGGAGTTGGAGATTTGTTCCAGATAGTGCAAAAGCTGCATCCACAGAAGAATTGCTGCCATTCTGAAGGCAAACGGTGGTCACACCAAATAGTAATTTACTTTAATCTTTTTCCATTCACTGTATTTTGTTCTTTGAAGAAAATAAATTAATATTTCAATTTTTGAAAACATTCTTTACAGCATTTTTTGACACATGCCTAAAGCTTACGCATAGTACTGTCTGTTTTTATATAATTATTCAAAACAGATACTACAAGCAATACCACATTGCACTGAAACCTACCCTGCCACACATCAGCTTGACTTCTCAATCAACCTGGCGTTTCAGCGAACCACAGAGAGTGGCTAAACTAAAATGATAAAGCAAACTTGTTTAGATGCAGTAGCTTACCATTTCTGCTAGGATAATCTGTAGGGCATATGTGAAAAATTACTCAAGTGTGCAAACAAAACAATCGTCATTTTGGAGCACCTTGGTTCTGCAGTCTGCAGCCACACTGTTTTGTTGAGTAGAAGGATGACGAGGTAGTTGCTTAAATGCACGCCACAATAAAAACACTCCTCGATGTCTTTGTGCTGTTATTTACTCCCTAGCTCCATCGGGATTTCCTAAATATCCTTTAATTATCTTTGTACTGAAATGTACATGTTGTCTGTCATTTGTTTGGCTGTCACATGTAACAAATCACATGTGCCTTTAAACTAACTTTACAAAGCACCCAATCAAAGCTTGATGGCACATCTTTACCTGGATAGAAGTAAAAGTTCCCAGGTGTAAAGAGAAAAGAGAGTAGAACTAACAATAACACTTTTGTCGGTTTTATCCCAGCAAGACCCTTTGGATTCGGTCAGGGGGGATACTGTTCTCCTCCTCAGATTCAATGTCACTCTGAGGGTTTGAGCTGCAGGGAGAGGAGCACTGCGGGGAACACAGGTAATGCATGAGGGGTAGACGATACTTCCCACAGAAATCCACAAATTTGATGTGCCTCACACAAGAGTCGAAGTAGACGCCTACAGAGCAGGACGAGAAAAAAGAGGTCACAATATTACAATGACTGTAGAGGAGATACCTCAATTTATTTCGCTTTTGTCTACCGGCAAACTTTACAACTTATGGTTTGGTAATGCAATTTGGCATTATATTTCAGAGGGAGACATATACTCCAAAGTTCAATATGGAAACATCAGGAAATAGAAATAAAGTATGACTGCACCACTGACTGTCTCCCTCTACATTCAACACCATCAACACTATCCCTACTATGAATGTATCCCTACAAATCTTAATAAAACAAAAAAAAATAATTCCATGAACATACAGAAGTGTTGAGTTCGTATAGCACAGACTCTGATGCAAACATATTCTATAGTTGTCTTATTCATAGCTATAGACACCATGTATAAATTAAGACATTAATACCATTTGAACAAAAAAAAAATGCATGCTTGTAGATCTTCTGGTCGTTGAAAATATTTTGTCTAACCACACAACTTCCAAAGCAGACATTTAACACCAATCTGTGTCGATTTTGCTAAGAGAATAATACTTTTTCCACTGGTTGGTCCATTAATTCTGTAAAACATTTTTTAATCAAATAAAATTCTTTATTCTACTCTGTTCTGCACTTATTTATTTATGCACATTTACAAAATGTATGCGCACTTTGACATTTCCATCCAGGTTTTTTTTTAAATGCAATATTCTAAAATCTGCATAGGATAGATGGAGTATTTAATAGCACAGCTATTAATGTAGTAACCAACAGACAACATGTGAAATGTTTTGGTCATTCTAGAATTCCTCAACCAAAGTCTGTCAAAGTGGTTTGGGATTATCACCTTCCCAAAACTGTCTTGACCGGCTGCGTTCCCAAAGAGCAGTCTCCCTCCTCCAAAAACAAAAGGCCATGACTGCACATATAACGTTTCATCAACGTGTAGTTGGCGTCAGTTTATCAGGAAGCGACGCCTTCATTCTCTTGGACTCGTTGGATGGAAAAGGTGATTAATTCGCAAATATTTTATCCAATATTCCAGTTTTGCACAAAATTTTATTTGCATCTTTGGATGGAAACATCAAACGCCGCACACATGTACAAGAGCTTATTAATGCATTTTATTAAAGACATTCTGTCCTGCGCTGACTAAATTTGAGAGTTTTGTTATATGTTGCATTTTCAACAAGTGTAGTCACCTACCTGCACATTTTGGATTGGGGCATTCACTGGCAAGGTTCAGGTAATGGATCAGATTAGACGGGAGGTCACAGGAACTAAACGGAAGATTGTGGGATTTTATCGTCCGTCCTGCCAGCTCCATCAGAGATGGAGGATCATAAGTCATGTCCTTAATAAAGCGCACTACTAGAGGATTTCCCCGTAAACTCAGCTCCTGCAAATGTACGAGGCTCAGGATCTCACGCGGGAGGAAGGTTAGCAGATTATTGTGAAGGCTGAGGGAGAGCAGCGAGTGTAGCCTGTAGGGAGACAAAACAGAAGCTGATTGTGCTGCTTTGTCAGTGAAAACGTCTCAAAGAACATGTCGAAAATCTCACTTGTTGAGCTGGGGTGGGATGCTTTGGAGGCGGTTGTCGCACAGAACCAGGTATTTCAGACAGCTGAGATTTGCCACCTCTGAAGGGATGCTAGAGATCAGGTTCCCTCCCAAATACAGCATCTCGAGGCTGTGGTCACATTTACGACATAAAAAAAAAAAAAAAATCAACATCCATGATCTCAATATCAAAGCAAAATAAAAAGAACTTTTACATATTATTTTAAAAGCCATTTTTAAAGTTCAGAAGCACATTTTTGAAGTCAGACACAGACAAAAAAAGCCTGCACTGTTGAATTGATCTCAATGTTTTTTTACAATCAATGTATGCCTTGCCTTCCACCAACTTTAAGACTTGCTGAAGTGTCAAAGTTCACTTTCTGAAAGGCAAACCATCTACTGTCAGAGAGACGCTTGTACTCAAGGTCAGAAGATAAAACCCTCTTTCCTTTCACCAACTGGTCTCCAGAAAAGAACATGATGCATTCAAGGGACAAATTTCGATGGGATCTTAAAAACCAAATTTGACGCTACATCAACCTTTTGTTGTCCGAAAACAGCTGTTGAATAAATATTAGGTTATGAACAAAAATCCCACAACATCTGTGTTTTCCGAGTCAGGAACACCAATCATCAGCTCTTGTCCAGATATGATGTTCAAGAAGCACATGTTTTGGCATATATTGAATTCTTCAAAATGGTTATGCTCTGTTTGGCTTCACCTCCGTCAAAGGGTCCTTCTTTTTTCCCCACAAGGCATGTTCTTCCACACTAAAACTTCCACATATATATCTTTATGAACATGGCAATTTTATGCCAAAAAGGGAACGTAATACTTGCAGTTCCTTCCAAAACACAATAAACCAAACTTCGCAGTAGACACAATGCAGACAGACAAATACTATTCTGCCAAGTAAAGATTTATCCATTAGATGGAGATACTTGATTGATCAGCCCAGCATGTCAACAATTAGGGTGTGCTTTTCTGCTTTGCACTTAATTTTCCACAGTGTACTTGAGGTAACCTGAAGGCTGGAATTTTGAGGACTGGATACACAATAGTGATAAAAAAAAACACGAAACCCAACATTATAATACAATAAACATTAAACTGACCAAAAACAAATTCATTATGTACTGTTTCACTGCTGAACTGTACCTAGAGACACAGGGGGCTTTTTAAACTCACATAATACAGAAGCTTAGAAATGCCTTGATGAATGGACACGCAATAACAATGCTGTTTTGCAAGAGTTTGAGCAGTTCTTTATGAAACAATAGTCTTTCCTCGGATTTAGGGTTTTTCATAACCACATGCAAAAGCAAGCATTATTAGCAAGACTTTTCTAAAATAATTATGAAATATTATGTAGCAATCAAATGTATCAGTGTGTTGTTAAGTAAATTTTTTTTTTTTGAGGCTGCAAAGCCATGATGAATCAGGGGAATCTAATTTTAGCTTTCTGGGTTTGAACCAGAGATCATTTACAAAAAGTAAACATTTGTGTTATGCAACGTTTAATTATTTATCCAAAAGTCTGAAGCCAACTTTCTACGATATTGATTGGGATTTTACTCAGAAATCTCAAGCCAAGTCAAGGAATGTATTGAGTTGTTGTTAACCTCAATTTCTTTACTTTTTTGGGCTTGTAATGTAACTATTCTGTAATTTTCAATAATGACAGAACCTAATGTTCCAACCATAGACCGTATGTATGCAGTGTAGTGATAATTTGCATACTTCCATATGATTCTATAGGTGAAACACAGTGAGGCAAGCCTGCAGTAATAGAGAAGTGCCGGGATGCTCTGCTATTTGCAATGAGAAGCGGAACTTTATCTACAGTTCTCCGTCCATTGATGTATTCCAATTGATCCTGGCTGGTAACGATACCCAATGCATTCAGAAATTGATTCAAGTCCTGCCATTATTAAAATCCAGTGGAAAATGGAAATTCTGCAACAAAAGTAGGTCTTTATGCCTTTTTACAGGAGACAGTAATGCTTTGTTACATAACCCCCAACTGAGCTTGGCGCACAGTACGGTTGTACAAAAAGACCCAGGTTGGAAGACCCTGACCTTTGAGTCCCTCTCCCCAATTCTCTTATTGCCTAAATACTGTCCTAGCTATTCGTAATGAAAGGGGGGGGGGGCATCGTCACTAAAGACTTTAGTCAATTACCCCAACCTTAGTCCTAGCCCTAAAAGTTGCATGACATGGTACATGACATGTCTGCAAGTCTTTTGCCGCAATACAGTCTGCATCGAAGACTACTTGAATAAAGGTGAAGAAAGGGGTGGGAGAGGTGACCCTGCATTTTTAACTTTGATTTAGGATAAAATATGGGAGTTTACGTTTCTGAAACAAACAAACCTAGCAGGGCATGGCCAAAATGTGAGTTATAGAGCGGGAGGAGTGGCATCATCGTGTCAACCATATTTGTAGCGTGATGTGACTGTTGCCATGGTTACTCAGACTCACATCGATACAAAGCATAACTAAGTTATTATTATTTTTAATCAGTGGACAAAGATAGATATTGAACCCCAAAAACAATTGAAGCGAGACTCCTGGTGGAAACTAAATAGAAACAAAATGGCGGCTGCACCCCTATCCAACTGGAAGTGACGACACCTCCTCCCGCCCTACAGATGCTAAATAATTACTGCACATAAACAACAAGATATTTTATTAATAAAAAACTGTTTTTTTTAAACATCTTAAACTTTTCAAACAACTAAAGTAATTTGAAATCTGAAAGCTCCCAGATTGTTACATAATTAGAAGGAGTACATTTGGTCCATAAAGAAGGATGTTTATTCTGTCAAAGCCAAACCTTTCTATAAGTGTAGAAGGCATAAAGCTTTACCTGGTGAGGTTCTCTATCTCAGAAGGAATATTTTTCAGTCTGTTTCCTCCAAGGGACAGGGACAGCAGAGTGTTCATTTTGAGGAACTGCATGGGAATCTCCTCAAACCTGTTCCCACTCACATTCAGAGTCTGTACCTGCATGTGGTCGAAGAGCTTGGGGAACGAGCCTTCGTTCAGAAGATTATTCTTAGCCAAAAACGTCCTGAGTTTCCCCAGTCGCATGAAATCTTCTGGAATGACCGTCAGACTGTTGTTGCTGATGTCCAGAAACTCCAGGTTGGATAGAAAACAGACGGAAGGAGGCAGAGACGACAACCGGTTGTAAGAGAGATGCAGCTCCAGGATTTGTTTTCTTTTGCCCTCCGCAAGATGATCCAGATTCAGCTCGTCCAAATGTAAACGAGACAAGTGTAAAACAGCGCCCTGCTCGTCTACACTTGGAAAGAGAGCCATTTGGACTACTCTTGGGACGCTTGACAAAGTCAGCAAAAACAAACCGAAGTAGCCTACTTTCAAAAGCTACAGCAACTTTAAACAAAGTTTTGCTTCTAAGTTCACGTCCGGATGCATAACCCACTCATAATACTCGGTAACCCCGTCTAGGTCTACACTGGCGAGCGCTTGACCACTGCATAACCAGGTTCTGGTTTGGTTTTATTTCGTCATGGTTCTGGTTTTTATCTCGCATTGGCCAATGCGCGTGCGCTAACACGTGACGCCTCCTCGAGATCGTGGTTGGTCACCCCAGAGACTCCTCTTATGCAAGCTCTGGTCTCTCCCAGTACTACGCAACACTGCTGTTATTTCACCGTTTTCTTTACATAAAAGTTCTGCAAATATACAGTGGAATCACCATAGAGGGCAGTGGATTTCAACACAAAGCGTAATCTG
This sequence comes from Danionella cerebrum, assembly GCA_007224835.1. Classification (NCBI taxonomy): domain Eukaryota; kingdom Metazoa; phylum Chordata; class Actinopteri; order Cypriniformes; family Danionidae; genus Danionella; species Danionella cerebrum. The sequence goes on along the minus strand of SRMA01026809.1, from coordinate 262,162 downwards.
CGTTTGAGAAACTAATTTTGATTAGAAGTAGTTGATTCAACCTTTTCACAAGTGCTAATCTTCAATGGATGAAGTAAAGAAAGCACCATTGAAGAAGAAGCACTGACGATGAATTGATAGAGTATCTCTATTTAAATATGCCTGGGACTTTATATGTATAAATAAGCATTAAAATTGCTTCATAAATAAGTTTCATTACTAAGCAAAGTGCACTACACATCGTTTGTATTGCAAATTTAAGCCATGATATTTTAAATATTGATAAAATCCACATAAAACACTGAAAAATAGTGTTTATTGCTGATCTATAGTCTCAGATGCTACACTTCACCTTAAAATATAATGATTAAGATCTTTCAAAAAGAAACTTTTCTTTTACATTGATATGTGAAATAATGTTTGTTTCAAATACATTTATTTACACAAATATCTAAACTTTCTTAGATAAAAAAAAAAAACTTTTTACTCATTCCTGTTATACTAACCCATCCCAAAAAACGGGAATTTCCATGTCAATTTTTCAAAAGGAAGTTGCATCACTTGGATCTTTAGAAATCCACGGGAAGAGCAAAGGTAAGTTCTCTCAATTTCTTATTTACATATTTGATGATTTTGTACTGATATCTTGGAGTGTCATTTAAAAAAAATGCTATTCCGTTATTGAAATGATAAATTATTCGTTTATTGTAAAAATGCACTGGTTCTAAAATCTATTTAGCAGGAATTTGCTTATTCTTTCCTAAAAACCCAGTCCTGTTACTTTCAGTCCAGTTACTGTTATAAAGAGTAAAAAGATGGTTAGTAACAAGATAAGTTACTTAAGATCCCCGTTTGGAATACTTAACTATGTATACAATTAGAATCTGTTATGAAAGTTGCTTTTTAAATGTATTCTCTCTATCAATATGCAATCCCAAACATATTCCTAGCAAGCACACAGAGCATAGCAGAGGTTGATTTTTAAAACTTTTTAATATATAAACCATTTTTTTATTTCTCAGTCTTTAATTAAACCAACGTCATCACAAAACAGCAAACACATTTTGGTATACTTGTATGTTACAATATGGAAAAATTGTGAAAGAGTGTAACTGGGCTAAAATATAATGACCTTTATACAAATGTGTGCGCTTACTACTGACTACTAAGTGAAATGTTAAAGCCATGCAAACACATTCATATTTTGGTCCTCATACTTCTGAGGGGACCATTTTCATCTTTTCCACAGATTCCTGTGGAGAAAAACAGTTCAAAACTCATTAGAGACATTGCCCACAGTGACAAATCACACAAGATATTGGATAATGTAGCCATATATTTAAAAAAAGACATTTACAACATCGTTACTTGCCATGTAAACATGAACGTTTAATATTACACTTTAGACTGGCCTATTTCACCAATTAGACAAGAGAACACTTGTTTACAAAGACAAGTTCTGCCCTACAGAATAGAGTTCGTTATAGTGGGTAGTCATTTTGGAATCTGAAATAAAAATAATTGAATACACAGTTTCCACCATGTTATATTTTAAGAAACAATGGCTGACAGGACACTTCGGAATTGTGTCTTAACACGTGTTAATTGTATCAGGTTTGAGCACATTTTTAGATTTAATGCCAGAAGTAATCAAGGTGTTGTTATTACTATAATCCTTTGACTAATACACAAAATATTCCAAGGCAATGCCCCTGTTTATTTTATTATTATTATGTTCCTCATCCAAACCTTACATCGGACAATTTTCAACTGCCATAGAAGCATAAAGTCCCTACTGATGGAATGTTGGGGCCCATTCGGAACAGCGCACTTGCATACTGATCAGTAGGCCAAACACAGGGGAGCTGAGGAGTACATTAAGATTCAAAGAATGTCAAAGTACTCGTACAACCTACTACTTCTGATGAGAATCTGAAGTACAAATACCAAGGGATATTCTAAATGAGTGGAATGAGATGCAGCTAACACCTACTACCGAAATCAGATAACTATATCTACCCTTATTAAACTAGGGTAAACAAAATAAAGTAAAGTAAGCCCTTTTCTAACAGTTTTTGAGAATGTTTAATGAAAACACACAAAGGGTTAAATGTTGCCCTATGTTCTCATTATTCCCTTCTTAAAGATTTGACTCAAGAGTTGTTTCAACAGGTTAGGTTCAAAGAATCGGATGCGGAACTTGTTCCAAGCTCCCACAAATTACATATGTACGGAATCAGAACCTTTAAGAACCCTTTTTTTTCTAATGATTCCAAAGTAGTGTAATGGCGTTTAAGAGACGCTGTTATGATTTTTAAATTATCATTATTTGGGGTGTAACAATATATCCTGGTACAATTTATCGCAATACAAAATTGTCACAATACGTTTTGTGGAGCTACTTGGAGATTTCGTCTGGGTAGTCTAAAGTATATTTGCTTCTTGGTGTGATTGTGATTGTAGTCACTTCTGAAACTTCTTTAGCTCGTCTTCTTGTTGTATGTAGTATTTACTTGATATTTACAATTATCCTTTATATACATTGTAAATAAGAAAGATTATAGTTAATTATAAATAGCTCTCTCTATCACTTATGACAAGTTTCTTAGCTCTGTGAACAATAGCTTGGTTAAAAATAGTGTCGTAAATTATTGTGAGGCATATCGTATTACGGACACATACTATCGAGGTATGTATTGGGAGCAGAGTGTATTGTTACACCCCTATTGTTTGTTTTTTAGAGGTTACAACAGTTTACAATATTTAAAAAAAAACTTTAATTTTCTCTAGAAAAAAAACATCAATTTTTAACAGATTTACAACAATTTCATATGTTGTTAATTTAACCACAGATTAATTTAGTTTTAGTCTTTTTATGGTAATTAAAAGTCAGTTTAATCATATATTAGTTTTGTTTTAGTTTAGTTCTAGGCACCGAAAATACCAATCAAATTTGTTCGACTAAAATATTGTTTTACTACAGATTTAGTGTCATTTAATTAAAATAAAGTAAAATGTATATTTCTATAAACATTATTTTTTTATAAGCAAAATTGAAACTTGAATCAAAGTGAAAAATGAAAGATGATTTTTTATATATTATATTAAAGATGTTTTATTTCCTGTGATGGACTGGTGACCTGTCCAGGGTGTACCCCCTCCTCTCACCCAATGTGTGCTGGAGATAGGCACCAGCAGACCCCTGGGACCCCGAAAGGGAATAAGCGGGTTGGAAAATGATATATTTTCCATGAATGAATGAATGTTTAATTTAATTTTTTTTTTAATTGTAATATAATCGCTTTATAGGTTTTAAAGATAATCCTTTGTAATTCAGTTATATCATTTTAATATGTTTGAGTTAATAACATTTGTGCAGAAATACAGAACATTAGCCCGCGGGTCTTGTTGGCCATGTTTCATGCTAAATTAACCCTAATAGCATTTAAAATTAACATAGGTATAATGATAATTCACACTTTCATCCTGATTTTAGCTGATGGAGATATCTTTTTAAAGTAGAAAAAAAGCTGCCATCAAAATGAACACTTTTTGAATTTAGAACATTACAGAAACTGTTATCATTCTACTTACTGGTTGCAATCGGCAGGAAAACAACCAATCATTACTGAATAGTGTTTGGAGGGGTTTGGAAAAATGAGTCGCTGAACGAATCTTTGATATTTATTGTGAAAACAAGGTAAAAACAAATGCACATTATAAGACAACAACTCTGCTTTATGACCTTATGTATATCAACCTGTTACTTTCATCCACATAATACAGCCTCTTTAAAGTGAGATTAATAAACATTTTTATGACACTGACTCTCTCAATCTAAACGAACTGATAAAAGCTCAAAACTCAAACAGATAAACGCCTCACATTTTCAAATTGGAGCTATGCCCAGTCTGCTATTAGCACTGTTACCTTTATTCTTGCCACTGCATGAATGTTTTGATTAATTTGTTCTCTAATGCATGGAACAACAAGAGTGTCACTTAGTTTCAGGTTTGATCTTTCAAAGAGAATTTATATCGAAAGCCTCAAAACAATGTATTATTCCAAGGTTTTGATTTATCTTTTGGATCCTAAGTAACCAATGATTAACTTCTTGAGAGCGTTTTTTAAATGGAAACTTTTAAAAAATTTGCACAAAAAATAATTCTTAAAAAAGGTTTTTGTTGTGTTTGAGTACCACTGATGGAGTTGGTTCCCATTGAATGACCCAGCACTGGCCCGGTTGATCTAAATGTGTTTTTTTATTTGAAGAAAAGACTAAACGGGAGAAGGCGAGAGGGCGTTCTTTCATAAATATGTGTTTTAATTTCTCACTTTTGCTTTTTGTTGATTATCTTTTGCTCTTTTGTTTTAAAAAGTAGAAGATGAGCCAAAAAGTTTATTTTTTTTTCTTTTTCTCAAGATTTTGGGGGGTTTTTTCACTCATAAATATGGGATTGTAGAAAACGACTACACTTTGAATTCTAGGTAGAAGTACTACAGGTACTTATTGCCAACTGCTTTTCAAAAGCTTCTGTATGAATTCGGACAGACTATTCAGCTTGTAAACAGGGTTTTGCATATAAAGAGTATGGAAGTACGATGTACTGGGTATATATTTCTATTAAATTTAGTTTAGTGTCCCACTTCCTATCCAGATATTGCCCTGACTGTACGTCTGTCCTATGTCAAACTTCAAATTTTGAGCAGATTTTTTCTTTACAAACTATTTCTCTGTTTATATAAGCAACCCTGCTTTTTATTTTCATAAAGTACATTTGAAACCCTTGAAATCTATGTTCAAACCTGATGCTTATTGAGTTCAGCCACTCGCCGAGTCCACTCCTCTTCTGTCATTTCTTGATCGTTTCCCTCCATTTCCTCAAGCGCAGGTAGCTTATTTGAACCTGCAGAGATCAAGAACACAAACTCTGACCACATTCCACTGAGAAATTTCATTTAAATTCAGCTTAGTGGACTGTTCCACCGAGACAAAAGCAATACAAGAGGCTCACCATCACAGACAACAGCGGTGCAGACCCAGTTGCCGCAGGCACAAACGCAGCGGTTACATTCCATTTGAGTTTCTGCTCCATCCTCGTACGTCTCGTCCTCTAAAGCACACTCTGTAAAGAAACAATGATAAAAAGTTTGAGAAATAAAACTCATGGTTTTCAATCCAACATTAAATGGTGCTCTTACTCTTGTCAGGAGGGTTGAATCCGGGCCTGAGGCAGTTGAGGAACTCGTCGAAGCTCAGTTTCCAGTCAGCGTTCTCATCAGACAACTCAATGAGAGCGTCCACACACAGACTCCTATAAAACAGCACAAGTAGTTTTATTTTTGTAGATCCTATCGGATGAAAGAAAAAAGAATGTTTGGTGATGTAAAGAATTTTAATGCAAGCAAAAAAGCTGAAAGTTGAAGTTGTTTTGGTGAAACTCAAGCAGGAAAACAGACCCTGGATGAAGTGTAGCTGTTTCAGCTTTGTAATATTCGTCCAAGTTGCAAAAAGTCAATAGATTTCATTCCTGAGAACTTTTAGAACATCTCTGCATAGCCAGACAATAAATATATGTTTCTTCTTTAATCCCAAATACTGGTAATCGACTTACTACTGTAGTCTGCAAAAAGATGTGGCACTATGTCGAGAAGAGATGAGGAAACCAAAACCAACAGCTCAATGCAAGTATATTGCTATAACTCAAACGACTAATCGAAAAATTAGTGGTCAGTCGAAGAATTACAGTTTCAGTCACTTCAGCACATAGAGTGTAAAAGGTATAGACATGTGAAACGGCTAATTGTCATCGGCTAAAATGAGGCAGCAGGGAGCGTGATATGAGCACCGTCTTGACAGTCAGATAGAGGGGGGAGGTGCGCACAGAGCTCCGCCTCGAGTATGGCTCACAGACACCCCTATCACATGCAATTCAATTTGCCTTGGTTGTTAAAAACAGTATAAAATGGTCAGTACATGATAATCATAAAATAATTTCTAAAAACATGAAGCATCCTTTATAAGAGTCTATTTTTTTACATGTTTCAGTAGTTGTCATTATATGCATTTTTGCTTGATTATTAATAGTGTGTAACAATAAACTGTGGCACAATATATCGCATTACAAAATATGTACAATATGTATCATGGAGATACTGGGAGCTGAATTGTATTTGCTTCTTGGGGTGATTCTAGTCACTTCTGAAACTTCTTTACCTTATCTAATTGTTTTATGTAAGATTTATTAGGAGATAATTGTCCTTTTCTCACATTTTAAATGAGAAATATTATAAAATTAGCTCTCTTCATCACTTAAGAGTAAAAAAGGATGACTTAATGCAAACATTAACACTACCCCCTAGTGGTGGATGACATTAAATGATCTCACACAACTCAAACAAGACCTTAGCCTTCTTAGCTTGGTGGTCCTTTTAAATTGAAATGTTTCAATAGTTGGTTAAAAAACAGTGTAAAATAGCATGATGCATATCGTATCGTGGACATTATTTCAAGGTATGTATCGTATCGTGATCAGAGGGTATCATGAATCCCCTAATTTTGAAGCATCTTTAGCACCAGACACATTATCTGCACTGAACAATTGAGGAGCTTCACCAAGCAGATTAGAATTTTTGCATTTGGACCGAAATAAAAAAATTGCAGACACTTGTTCATCAGTCTGACATCTTAAGTACTCAGAAGTCGATGCCATGCACTTCTGCCGGAGGACAGCGAGGTCATAATCATTAATGTTTATAGACAAGGCCAGAGATACGAAGAGGAGATTTTCACAAGCTACAAAAAGAGATGATCACAAGTGGCCGTTAAGAAAAGTAGATAAGAGTATTGACGCTGATATGAGCCTGAGATAAGGCTGTTCCAGGATTATAAACCTCGCAATTCCTAGCCCTCTTCAAGTAAATTAACGAAGGTCAGACGATAAAAACGTGTGATTTTGTGTCAAGCTGAAGTGAAGATGATCCAATAAGGGCAACAGGGCAATATGCCACCATGATGCTGAACTTAGTTTTACAGCGTCTCAACCTATCATTCTTGCCACCTCATCTGTTTAAGCAAATTGTCTGAGAACGTACGTCATCATAGAGATCAAATCTACCACAATGACTGTCCGCACATGTGATGAGTGCTCCGTTCACTCCACTTTTGAAGAAAAGAACGTTTGTATGTGTGACCTGAGCAGCCGATTGTTCTCCTCCTCGCCGTAAGGAGAGCTCATTTTCACTCCAGTCTCATTATGCTGAATGAACCGGAGGAGTTCTGCCGAATCCAGCTGTGCATCTCCATTATCATAGTTCTGTTTAGAAAAAGACAGCAAACGATTAAAGATCCTGAAAATGGTGCTTTAACTGATCATTTAACACCCTCACAAACCTGAAAGTATTTGAGCAGGACATCGGAGAAGTTGGAACCTTTGGAAAACCATCCGTCAGGCACCACTTCAGACTGCAACCATTCAATCACGCGATTTCTCAACTCATTACGGTCCGCAAGATAGCAAACAACTGTGCGATCCAAGCAAAAATAAAAGACATTTCAGAGATAAACTTTACGTTTAACAGCATTTATTTTCCCGAGTTCCATTCCAATCTATAACTGTATCATTACTCAATGTGTATTTTGATTCATTGAAGTTGATTCTGTAGAATAGACAAACAGTAGTCACCGTATGGCTTGTGAATAATTACACACATCTAACCAATCAGAAGACTCTTAAGCATATGAAAGTTTATGCATTTAAATATAATACAGCATCATTGGGCTCTTGAATAAAGTTTGCTTTTATAGTGCTACAAATACATTAATGTCTTGTTTCCCATAGTCTAAAGCCTAAATGATGTTAAAATGTAATTGCATTTCTTTTTAAATCAATTACAGTGTTCAGCGTTTATTGACAATGCTGCTACGCATGCTTCAAGGCAAATGACTGTGGGCAGATATTGGGAGTGACTGGCAAAAAGTTTGCATTGGTTAATGTCAAAATTGAGATCATCAAGGTCTCAAGGGTCTTTGGTAACGTATGGAACTAACCGTCTCAGCGGGTGTCAACTTAGAAAATTGTATTATCATTTCATTTGGACTAATCTCATTTTGAATTTACAGAAAGTCTGTAGGTCATTTACCAGACATTTTTGTATTTTAAGGTAATAATAATTACAGCGTTCAGCAAATATTGGCAATACTGCTACGCATGCATCCAGGCGGACGAATGTGGCGAACATGAGCAGCTATAGGAAATGGCTCTGACCATGTCAGTGAGTGTCAACTAAGGAAATTGAATTCTGTTTTTATTTCAATTTTTTATAAAATGAGGGGGAAAGTGTTGGATTTGAATTTTGTTCAGCTTCCTGTCTAATACAGATCACTCACCTGGACTGTTGATGAGCTTTTCCATCTTTTTCTCTAAAAGAAATAAAAAAAACTAATTTAATTTAAACAGCACAAATCATACATATCAATTTAAACATTTAGTTTGACAAAAATAATTTTCATACATCTGTACAAATGTAAAACCACATAGCAATTTAAAAGTAATACAGTAATGATTAAAAAGAAAAATGACAAATAAAATGTAATAAAAATCCATTTCTGACAAAATAAGGTACACTGTAATATTGTGCCATATAATAGGGCAAGGAGGAGACCATCGAGCACATGCATCATGTGGGAGACACTCCAGAAGCATGAGAGTGAAATTTCATCAGATTATCTTTTGAGAAATGAAACGTTTGTTTTTGAAGTTTCAAGACAAACGTGTGCCAATAAAAATAAATCCTGGCGACACAGCACAAGCATTGGTACCTTCACAGTGTCCATCATGGGCGATTTGTATTTTGATTCCTGTGAGGCAGGCGTCACGGTGGAGCTCACAGTGGTTGTGGTAGGTCTTCCCATTGCTACCACACACTTCACGCTTATGAGGCCTGCATTCCTAAGCAAAACACATTCACTTAATGTAACAGAGAAGGTAACTATGGGGTTTAGTCATATTACATGATCAGATTACACTGATCATTTAGGAAGCGTTTCAGAGTACAGTGTAGATTAATGATCATTTCCCATAAACAAAAATGCATAATTTCTGATGGCATGATGAGCAGTCAACTATATAGACTTTCCACAATTGTATCTGTTAATCCTTTAAGAAACACCATACCTGTAGTTACTTCAATGTTAATTACTTCATCTTAAAAAATAAACTTCTCCACTACATAGTAGGCATGTGAGAAGCAGCTGGTAAAGAGTACCCAGATGCCCTCCCCCTTCTCAATACCATTGAACGAATAGTACCATCTACACTTGAAAGTCTAATTAGTCATGTGATACTGACAATACTGACGGTGGTCTAGATAGCAATCAGTTTTGGTCGCAGCCTATTTAAATGGCTTCAGATCATTTTGTAATAAAGTGTTTTATTTGGAGAAACCGGGAGATGAATACCCAAGAACACGGTGAAACATGGTGGTGGGAGTATGATGCTGTGGGGCATTTAAACAGATTCAGTTCACTTTTATAAATGAACATTGGACAAGTTTCCTTTGGTCAAATGAGACAATTTGAGCTTTTTGTTTATAGTGATGTTGTTTGGAGAAAGCACCGAGATGCATTCAACTGCAAGATCACTGTTCCCACAGTGAAACATGGCGGTGGGAGTACAATGCTTTGGATATGTTTAAAAAATGTTATTTGTTTTAATTTTTGGATTTAAACGAACATATAATTTGTAAGGTAATTTGAATTAAAATGTGAGATGGTCTTTCAGTTTCATTTAAAGAAAACCCAAATCAGTGCCATTAGTGGTAAAAATAAGAGATAACCCTTGGAAGAATAATACCTGTGATATAGGTTTTTTTTTTTGTTTTTACCTTGCCTTTGCTTTTTGAGGTACTTCTACATTTTTATTGTTATTAACACTAGATTTTTGTTATAAAACATGAAAAAATGTTCATTCTTAATTATTGCAGTGGAAAAATGACAATGTAATTCTCGGAATTGTATTTTTTGTACAATTTCAAGATTGTTGTGGAGTTATTGTGTAACGTAATGAAAAAATATTAATTAAAGACGCTGGTGTTGTATTAAACATTGTATCAAGCATTACCACAAAAAGCTGTTTGAAAAATTATTAATTAGAGTAAATTGTGAAGTATTTTGTGTTCAAACCAGGCACCTCTGGTGGGAAAATAACAAGTTTATTGTGTATTTACTTTCAGGGTCATGGTGAACTTAAAACCTAAACAAACAAGGGACTCACCTCGACACAAAGGCAGGCTGGGTGACCGTTCTCTGTGACAGAGCATTCTCTGCCAGCTCCACAGAAAACATTTGCACAGACTTTACTTTTACTCCTCAGCTCCTGCATCAAAACATATTAAAAAGCAATGTATGAAATATGTATATACAAATAAAAATAGGCCTTCATATTAAATTATTACTTTGATTGGCTTTGGACAAATCACCGTTGACTTGCTTATTTATCCTAAGTTGCATGAAACACATCCACACCAGAATTAAATTTGATAAGTGCTGCATACAGGAAATGTTTCCTTTGTTCGGATGAGAATATTCAATCTTTTTGGCCATAGAGATTTTGCCTATGTTCAGAGAATACAGGGAGATGCATTCAACCCCAAGAACACCGTTTCCACGGTGAATCATGGTGGTGGGAGTATAACGCTGTGGGGACGTTTCAGAGCATTTGATACTGGGACTCCTGCGGGGTTGAAGGAAACATAAAAGAGGAAGACTTTTGGAAAATATTTGTGTCTTCAAAAATAGTAAAGTGGTTGTACCCGCACAAAGCCTAGACTTGAATCCAAAATAAAATATGTGGAAAACACTAAAGCTCAAAGTTTGTGCCAGAAGACCAACAAATCTGGAGGAGCTTGAGATATCTGCCCAGAAAGAATGGGTTATAATTCCTCAGGAGAAAACCTTTGTGGAGAACTTGAATCAAACGACCAGAGGCTGCTTTTGAGTTAAAAAAAAAAAATTCAATATTGACTGTTAACATAAGAGAGCTAAAACTATAGACCAGTAGTTTATTTATTTATTTATTTTTGTCATAAATACAATGTCAAACATCATAAATACAATGTCGTAAATTACTGCCCATAAAAATTGTATTTCTATTACAATACTTTGGAAATATGTCAAAAAAAAGAGTGCAATTTCAGAGAGGGGCTAATAACTGTGTCTTCAGTAAAATATATTACAATATTTATAGAAAAAGTGTTGAAATGACTTTAAGGAACTCTGGCACCACATAGTGGATAATGACGGCAAATAACTTCGACTTTGCATATTTTGTATTTGAAATATTTAGCAAAATACAGATTTATTCTTTCATAGCTTACCAAAAGAAAAGATATTTTCTTTTTTGGGGACACGACAAAGAGTACCATCACAGAGCATAACGGTTTCGCCATTAAATAACATGTGCTTGTTCACCTACATCCAAATAACTCCTCATCGGACGTGTTTTTTATTTTTATTCTGCTGCCTGCCAAAGACTTAAGTGAAAGCTGCACTGAGCAGATGGAGCCAGACCTGTTGACCCTGGTCATCTAATAAAGGGGATGAATAACAAAAAGTCTGACCATGACAAAGCTCCATGGCATGCGGTCACTGTGTGAAAAACAAAGTTTAATAGAAGCACCACGCGTCTGCAAGACAGATGGCAAGTGCTCCCACACACATTCACCGGTGTATCTTAAAGGGCTTCTATCATTTCTACATAATAAAAGCATGCTTAATGTTCTGAATTATTTGGACTAAAACCATACATTTCATATTTTCTCTTTTAAATGAAGTTGAGTGAGCTCAAAACGAAGTATTGCACAAAAATACTCCAAAAATTGTTTTTAATCCACACACAAAGTCGACTTCTGCTGATATCATCTGTGCTGGCAAGTCTCCAGCTGATGAGGCCGATCAAGGCTGCTGTTCACGCCCAGTTGCCTTGACTCCTCTCCCACATCAACTCAATGACAGCGAACACAGAAAATATTTATGCATTCAAGGCTAGTAAATAAATAAATAAATACATATAAAACCATACACACAAACCCACATAATGTTACAAATACACAGTGGTCATGATGATAGGATACACATGATATTATGTCCACAAAATGGTATCTATCAAACAACTGGAAAAACTGAAAACATAACCTTTACAATCACAATTTACTGAAACTGATGCAATGATAAAATTGTCACATTTATGTGTTAGCTGTAAAGCTAAGAACAATAAGGTGTACTTTGAAATGTGTGTGATTATATCATAATGTATCATCCAGCCTCTAGGGGGCAGCAAAAAGTTTTAAAAGATTGTAAAGTGTGTCTTTTTACGCACTCCTTTACAACTATCCCTCTTTTTCTCATAAAAAGTTCACGTACTGCCATACTGCTGAACTTCTACACGATATAATATGCTTTGCGACCTTATATTTATACAAAACCGCATAAATTTATAACACCCAGTCCTAATATTTCCCATAAATTGTCCGATTTTATGTTTCAAAATATGCTTTTTATTCTTCTGAACTTTTTTTTTTCATATGAGCTTGGTTCATCCATAAGTACATTTAAATGCTTTTGCAGATGTATTTATTTTTTTATATTTAACTTTTAATCAAAACTGTGAAATCTTAAAAGCAGAGTGGCAGATTTCTGGGACCCAGTGTTTACATCTGAATTTACCAAAAACACACCCACCCCTACACCAAAATAGCCAATCCTGATAGGTCCGCTATGCACTTACTGACTTGCAACACGGATAATGATCATGGTGGTATCTCTTGCATCATTAAAGGTGGGAATAATGTAGATAACTGCCTTGAAACAGAACACATGGTACAGTTACACAAGTAAATATCAGGCTCTGGCCATGCGTGCCCAGTTATTTTGAAAACGGGTATTATTTGTTCACACCTAACTGCAGCACCATTTTCATGTATTTGATTTAAAAATGCCAGCCAAGGTGAATAGTATTTGAAACGCTCCGCACCTGGTGTCGCTTGGCCAGCACAATGTTTTGTTTTTTTTTAGTTCGGGAGGTGGAGTTTGCCGTTGTCACCACACTCCTTCACAGCTGTGTTTACAAATAGTACGTGTAATGTCGGCTGAAGCGAGGACTATGTTGCTGTTTCCCCTATTGTGGCTTACAGCATAGCTTACTATTTGATTACAGAACAGAGGCACCTGTGTTTGTGCACGTACCGTGCTGAATAATTATTTTAAAAACATCATGTATCAACTACCACCCGTTGGTTTGGAAGAATCTCTACAGTGTTTCAGGGTTCTTTGAGTCCGAATGGTTGCATTTTTGTTTTGTTTTTTTGGGTAAACCTACACATGTGGACACGTGTTATTTTGTACATGGTGAGAAAAAACAGGTACACGTGGACATGGCCTTAGTTCTTAATTTTCTAAAACCTTGTTTTACAAAGTGCCTTTGTTTCTAAATTCCCCACCCTGCCTTTTTTTTTTTACAAATTACTGTTGTACTATACTTTTATTTAAAATATAATAAAGATAACGTTTTGTATTTTTTCTGGAACAGACTCTAAACTGCATTACTCCTCACAAGTCCGAGAACAATCTTCCTCCGTGCATGAGATACACACGTCCTGCAGACACCGGTCCATCCCTCCTTGCCCTGATTACCCCTTCACTCTGACCTTTAACCTCTAGCTGGGAGATTTGCGAGACACAATGTGTTAGTATCTGGGGAAGGGATGTTTAATGTGAGTCAGCAATGAATATTTCACATAAACAGTTTGACACAGTTTTCCAGAGATGGGTGGATGTGTTATCCGCAGATGACTCAGCGCAGGAGAGAAAACATTTAGCGACCGTGTTAAACCCCCCTAAAATGGCATTTTGCCTCATTGTGACTACCTTCTTCTACACCGTTTCTCTTCTTCTAGGGTGTTTTTGATTTATTTTTGTAATGAATGTGACTTGGGTATTTTAAAAGTCTGAGTTTATTCATTTTTTTTAAACAATCATTTAAAATGTACACTTATGTGTATAAATTGCTATTCATGCAACTAGTATAAATAGTTATATAATTTTAATCGGGTATGTGTCTTGAAGCGATGGTTACCAGTTGTTAAGCATTGCATTTGTCTACATCCAACAGTGCGGAGAAATCACAGCTATCCTTGATACTCCAAGGGTTTCAGTTTAGCTAAATCTGGTTAACTTCTAATCAAATAAAGAGAGATTTAATTTGGGAGATGCCTAGAGATTCAGCACAGATGCCTACAAGCCAAGTGGAAAGTTCTTTCGTAGACTAATCTAGAGCACTATCAGGCCATAAAAACAATGCACAGAGACCCATGCTCATGGGGCTGCAGCAGAGGCCAAACAGCACATTCTTCTCATTCCAGAGAGCGTTAGCTAATGGAGTCGTCTGTGGAAAGAGCACTGTGAGAAAACAGCACAGATTTACTGAACACAAGTCTCAGGAAGTCATTTCAGGGGCATCTGAAACAACTTCTTTAAGATTTGAGAATCGTGTTTGTGAGAAAGAAAACTTTGAATATTCTTAGGTTGCATTCACATTGGGGTTGAACTGCAGCTCGGGCACAAATGGGAGGGATTTGTGGCTCAGTAGAGGAAGTGTGTTTGATTCGACGGACACAAATCAACAACGGTTGATCAGCTGAACGTTGTTGTAGATCAGTCCCAGTCCCAGTTAAATAAAGATTAAACATGTATCTGTTCAACCAAGAAAAATGTCAAGTTGCTAATAAAAAGCCTTTCCATGAAGCCTAGTTCCACTTTGGCCTGTTGTTGCTTTTTCGAGATGTTAGGAATAAGGGTAAAGGATAAGGAATTATTTAAGGATAAAATGAGAAAAGCTAGCTGCTGGTTCTACCTGAACATCCAAATATCTCTCCTTTAAATAGCTCAACACTAACATCTATGGTCAGGATCTTCCTTCTCAGGATTTATATAAGCTTTCTACGGCTTTAATTGTTGTTATAACCTATTTTCCAATTGGTTGTTTGCTTAGTTCCCCCCTAATGTCATAATTTTACCGACCCATTCTATCCCACAAAACATACTATAACTAATCTACACTATGCTTTGAAGAATCTGCACAGAAGCACTATACAAATACATTTGACTTGACAAATCTGGAAAACAGTTGTAAAAGTTATTTAACAATCCAAAACAGGAACTTTTGTTTATATGACCAAAGAGACAAAGAACACGCAACTGTTCAGAACACAAAGCCAGTAGCCAATATATGGTGCTATTGATGTCACGTCACATCAATATGATTATAGTTATCATAAAATCATTAAAATCCCATGCATGAAACCAAACTTTTCAAATCAAGTAAAAGATTAATAACTTAATAAATAATAATAATGTGTATATTTGACACATTACAACTGCATTGTGTGTAGGTTGGAAGCCGGTTGAGAAGATTTTTGCTTCAGAGAGTAACAGCACAAAAGAGGAAGGGGTGCTTCTTCTTCCTTTTAGCTATGTGTATACGATTAAGTGACATCTGTGGGGGATTGAGGCACGGAATGGAATGAATCTTTTCCAGTGTGGAACTACCCTCAGCTCGCTCCTAACAACTATATGTGTTTTTGTTCATTCATTCTCAAATGAATCATACATAAATCAAAAATACAAATGTGAAACTTTAAAAGCTCTTTTCCTCTCTGTGTATTGATTTTTTTTGTCAATCTGTAGACCTCAAGATCCCCCAAACAAAGCTCTTGTAATTTGGTTGATAACTAAACAGATTTAGCTAAACTGTAAATTTTGGAGTCTGGCCCTTTAAATGATCCTGAGCTCCTGATGACCCCACCAATTCAGAAGTTGTCCACTGTTTTCAGCAATAAAAGCCAACTACAGACAACCACAGATTACAGCCAAGGGCAGGGACATGGTATCCTTGAAATGTTGTCGAGAAGTCAAGAGTGGGTGGGATCCTAGAGGTTGTGATGTCACAAATGCTAAAATCTAAAATCTCAATTTTGTTCCCTGTAAGTCGTCACAAGCTGAACACGTTCACCATTTGCCTCAAAAGGTGTTTAATGCATTCTTGCTAGTTTGGGAATAATAATACAAACAGCATTTATTTTTAAAACTGAAATGTGGTTCTTTACACATAGACAGAAATTGTGTTCCTATGTTTTGTAGTTATTTAAAAAGTTATTAACAAATCCAAAACAGGAACTTTTGTTTATATGACCAATGAGACAAAGAACACGCAACTGTTCAGAACACAAAGCCAGTAGCCAATATATGGTGCTATTGATGTCACGTCACATCAATATGATTATAGTTATCATAAAATCATTAATATCCCATGCATGAAACCAAACTTTTCAAATCAAGTAAAAGATTAATAACTTAATAAATAATAATAATGTGTATATTTGACACATTACAACTGCATTTTTACAACATTCACCAATGAAACATAACTGCTGGACCCCTCCTAAACTCAAAATTACTAAAACTGTTCTTCAAAGCACCACTCACACTCACTCTGGTCACAATGAGCATGTGTGTCACCAATAAAGCTTACTTTTGTATAGTTTGGCTTTGGGAGGAAACCAACACAAATACATGGAAAAAACTAACTCCACCAGAGGATACCAAAATATTCACATGAAATCTTTCCCACAGCCTCCACGACTTCATCATTCAGATAATGAAGACATTTGCAGGATTACACCCTGGAACCTCGCCTCTTGCAGCCCTGTTGTTTGTGTCCTTTAATGAAAAGGCATGGAGCGCTTCATCTGGATGATTTGCAGATGCCTCCAGGTGGCCACATGAAACCAGACTTGCACATCTGTGTAAGTGTGAAAGCACCTGAACTGTGCACAAGGCCATCCGACCAATCGCACCACTCTAGGTGTTTGTGGCAGACCGAATGGCTGTGCATCTGTGTTATCTTGAGAGCCTTTAAAAGCCCTTTTCACACCTTGGTGAAAACGTCTGCTCTTGTTTTGTTTCCATTACTTCATGTAGCAATTACTTTAGCTGTACCCGTTAAGATAAACAGCAGCTGGTCGTGCATTTTGCTCACTAAAGGCAGTCTCTGTGTTGGGTTTTCCTAAAATGGCTCCTCCAGGATGCTTAAAGATACAATACCGAAGTTCACATTTCAGCTGAAAAATGTATCCTCGCAAAGATATCATGGGTTTAGTTCTGAAAGTGTGTTTCAGGAAATAGCAATTTGGTTAAAAAGAAAATCCATTGAAGTTCTTTGTTCTTCAAGGAACCATACTTTGGGAGGAAAAACTCAAGTAATTTTTAAACTGTATGTACAGAATAGGCTACATAAAAAACAAACATACATCTCACTCTCATTAGCAAGACTTTCAGAATTCAAACAATAAAAAAACTATTTTAATTACTTTTGTGTTTAGAAAGTGTTATAAAAAAAAACTCTAAAAACACTAAATGGATTTTAGCCCCCCAAAAAAGTCTTGACTTACCTCTGCATAGCAGCAGACAATGGAGAGAAAAATACATGAAGAAAGTATCCTAACAATCTAGGAAAGATGTAAAACACAATTAGTACAATTTTAAACTACATTATTAAACAAAAAAGTCTTAAGAAATCTTACCATGGTCGGCAGAAAAGAGGACAAAGGGAAGAGAAGAACTGCAGGCAGCACCAGACTGGGAACTGAAGGACAACTTAAGACATCTGGAAATCCAACAAACGTCCCTCCCCCATAAACCCCCATCCCCAAACACAAACCCAGGCTATGAGGACACTTCCTAAAGTACGGTTGTTTCAGAAAATGGCAAAGTACTCTAAAGTATACAGTATTTAAGTCTCATTCCAGACTCAAATCACCCACATGACACACGGTCGTTGCATCTCAAACAGGGTTTTGATAACTTTATTACAACGACATACAACATTGGCCAAAGTGCATATACAATGTTATAACATCAATAGACAGCAAATGTCGCATACAAATATAGCATATAATCATAATCTCGGTTTAAACGTGTACAGAAAATTTCTAAACCAAAAATTTGTTTAAAACATCTTAACGTAACGTTGTTGGGTTGGTGAGGGCAGCAGTTGTGTCACAGGGATAACCATACGAGGATAACCCAATATTGAGTTTATTCTATTCAAACCAAAATGTAACCGATTTAAAGACAAATTGCAAGTTTAAGAAGAGCTGTTATGTATTTGTGAAATAAATACAGTACGTTGGCTAGCTAGCCGGGTTGTTTTGTGAGACTCATTGCAACACTGCCATCTATTGGAATTAAATCAAAGCTGCATCTCTTAGAAGGTGTTTTACACTGTATTTCATTAAATCGGTGTTTCCGTGTTCAATAAATATTTTGGCTCATTACATAAGTATAATATTTGAAAAAAAGCAATAAAACATACATAACATTATATGAGACAGGGTATATTGACAGGCCGGAGTAAATGGGCGTTGACTAAGTTGGGGGCGTGGCGTGAGGGATGCTGCATGAGGTCGTTTTCATTGGTCAGCTGAACTACTTCCTTGCGTCAGATGACCAATGAGAGGAAGCCACACTGGTGCTGTGGAATTATACTTCAATATTCATGTAACATTTTGATTAAATATATACTTTTTTATATTTCTATTAATTATATACTTTTGTTATATAATACATTAAAATCGTGTTTTGTTTGTTTTGATGGCAGATAATCTCTTCGGTGCGTTTACATTTTTATCAGTCATTTGACTACAGTATGTAAACCTTTAATACAAGGGTTCGTAAAATATTAAAAAATATTTGTAATTATTATTATTATTAATAGTATTATTATTAATAATATTAGTATTAATATTAATATTAATATTATACCTTACACTGTAATATAAAGAAGTAGTTGTAGCTGATTCCGGGTATTCCTCTGCCTGAGGTACATCTCATCGAACAAACTCATGCCACGCCCACCTCAGGTAATGCCCATCATTTGGGTCTGGAGAAAACTGTACATGATGAGCTAAAAAAGAAAAAAAAATACAGGATGAGTTTGATATTGGATTTCGCCTGTGGCTCTGTAATTGACCACACTAAATGGAAGATTTCCTCTATATGCGGTAATCAGCAGGGCACTCGTAGTAAACAGAGTTTATCCTCTCTTCATAATTCCTCTTCTTGTCCACTTTCTTCTGTTCCGAAACCTGAAAACGATGGAACTGGTGATGTTTTCATCATAAACAATGATTGAAGCTTACAGGCTAATTCTAATAGGCTAAAACGGTTTTGTTACCTCGTTTTGAGCTTGCATTTGTAATGGGTTACTGTAAAAATAAATTGAATATTTTAATGCTGTATGTTAGATGTAGGGTTAAGTTATCTAAGAATAGCACAACAAAAAGTAACTCACCATTCATTCCTGTGCTTTTGTTTTAAATAAATGAAGTATAAGGCTAAGACGAGAGTAAATATTAAACAGAACAGGACTGTAAGTATTACTGCTGCTGAAATCTTGACCAAATTTTGAGATAAGTCTGAAGAACCTACAAAGAATATCAATTATCACGTGTCAATTTTGAGAATTGTTAAAAAGCTGAAATGTAAAGGTATTTGGTGCTTATATTAATGACTTTAAATGGTCTCACCTGCAGTTGTATCCATATTCGTATGTTGTTAATCTTCTGAATCAGGACATTTTGAAATAATCTAAGTTCCTGTGTCTAGACTTAAGCTTTAGCTAAATGTGATGTTACACTCGCCTGTACCCAATGTGTGTTGTGGTGTGGGCCACACTTAGACCTTACAGGAAATGCTAATTTTCACACGTTGCCAACACTCTTGTCAGTTCAAAATACTTACTCGTATCAGAAATCCATGTAAAAATGCAATATAAGGATTTGGATTTTGTTTTAAAAATAAAGACACCACACCAGTCTTTTTGACCACACATGACTTTATTGGCTATATCCACAGGCTTCAACTGACGATCAGTTCTGCATCAGAACATTAGATACAAGTTAGTTTAAAAAAAAAAAGTAAAACATTTTCTTTCAAGCTAAATCATATTCGGAAATGCTCCCAGGGAGTCTGGAGGTACTAATGAAAACTTTTACCACAGTGAAGAAGCAGCTATCGATAACATAGCCCCCTCAATCTTATCTGTACTTTTTGGATTTTTAAAATAAAGATATTTTTCTGCATGACCTCTGTGACTACAGTGAAATGTGGAAGTCTAGTTTGGAGCTCATGAAATCAAGCCTATTTAGGAAGACTGATGATTTGTCTGAGCCCTTTGTTTCCTCTCACCAGTTCTCAGCTTTTTGAGGTGACAGAACAGAACATTGAAAGAAGGAACATTTTGAGGCGCATTTTAAATGTTGGGCTATGCGCACAGCAATGGTCATTCCAATCAATCAATCTCAATTGTGGATGTTTATTTGCCATACTTTGTAGCGTCTGAGGCATGCAAACATGAGTTTTCCTGTAAATATCCTTCACATACAATAGAGGGAATTTGGTTCCCTTTTTGGTTTCCAGGAAAGTTTATCCTCTGTTTATGGCAGTCACAAAATGATACATCCAGAAGATATCAAAATGGAGGACCCAGTTGGTTTTCATAAACACACATTTCAGTTGAAATTAGAATACACTTCGGTAAATCATGTGTTGTGACATCAAGGGAATCATGGAAGCTTTACAAACAGGCGGACATTTTATTTGGTCAGATAAAAACATGATGAAAAATCGAATGGAAATTGTAGCATTTGTGTGACAATCGTTTTCCATGGCATGGAAAGAGAAGGCATGGCTCTGCTGGTAAATCAAAGAAACCCCTTCCATTCTTGTCTTTCAAAAATATTTTAATGAACCCGTTGTTGGTGAAACATGAGTATGGAGGAAAGTATGTAGCGGTTGTTTCCAACAACATCAAGGATGTCAGAGCATCTGCAATGGCATGTCATGTAATGTTGTTTTATTGTCTCTTGTCGAACAATACTTTGTGCTGATTGGGCTTGATCTTTATCATCATCATCATGGCACCATGCGCAGAGAGACTACAAAGAATGTGGCCCGCAGTCTTTTCTATGGCTAATGCAGTTGTTACATTTATCTCTAGATGCGGTTTAAGAAACGCGAGTGAAACCAGAAACAAAGCATCAAGATGAACATACATCATCGGTGGTCATTTCGTTTAAATAAATAATCTATGGCGACTGCGCCATGATGAACAACTGTGCAACAAAACTATCAGCAATTGTTTCACCTCGTACCAACACCAGTCCATTACAGTACCATTCACATACAAAC
This sequence comes from Danionella cerebrum, assembly GCA_007224835.1. Classification (NCBI taxonomy): domain Eukaryota; kingdom Metazoa; phylum Chordata; class Actinopteri; order Cypriniformes; family Danionidae; genus Danionella; species Danionella cerebrum. The sequence goes on along the minus strand of SRMA01026809.1, from coordinate 240,879 downwards.
CAATACGATTAATGGAGCGTTTGTCATCATGTATGGTTGAACCTCATGAGGTGAAAAGGATGATGCCCTGACAGTTTTCTTATCAGAATAATAACAAAACACCACATACAACATTCAGCTAATGGCTAGTCCAAAAATGTAAACATCAGAATCTCACTTTCCATCTGTAAAATTCTGGATAGAAAATGTAATATTTAAAAAAACACCACATGGTTTGCTAAATAAAATCTCCCGACTCCTCCTTACATCGCTCTAGCTGCTGTAGAATCCTAACTTTGGTTTGTTAACTGTTCGATAAAAACAGTACAAAAATACTGTTGTATAAAATAAAATAAAAATTAGTCAAGCTCTCAAGTTTCCTTGTTGAAAATTGCACAGCATTATTTCTTAAATCGCTTCCTTCCTCAAATAACAAGCTGGTATTATATGTGTCGCCTTAGTGGCCCTCTTTCACTCTCTCTCTCTCTCTCTCTCTCTCTCTCTCTTTCTTTCTTTGTCTGTTTCTCTCTCGCTCTCACTCTCTCTCTCTCTCTCGCTCTCTCTCTCTCTCTCTCTCTCTCTCTCTCTCAGTTTTCTCTAATTTTCCCCAAAACTAGAACTGACACTGCTGCTCTAATAATCCAGTTCTTCATTATTTATACCGTCAAGTCATCTGATCTTGCACGACTGCTGGCCTTGCTCAGGCTGCTGAGCGGTCGGGTGTCTTCTATCGTCTCACTGGCTTCAACATCTGCCTCAACCGCCAACTCATCATCGTCTTCATCCCTGTGAAGAACCCCCACTGATGCACCAGGCCCTATCACGGTCGTCTGGGCGTAAGAGGGCAGAGTTTCATCGTACACCTTAGACACGTCTTTCTTAGGTGCATTTGCCTCGCTCAATTTTTCCTCGAACGGCTCATACGGTGCTGGAAGGCGTCCAGCCTCAATTCCCCCTACCTCGGTCAAAGGGAAAAAGTGTGGCGTAGCTTTGTCCTCCTCTAACAACTTGTAGCCTTTGGATTTCTGAATGGAGGAGGCAGCAATGGAAGGTAACGCTTTTTCCGCAGCTCCCGGTCCCTCGACCTGAGGTCGCACAGGTTTACGGAACACAAAGTGGATCTTTTTCAAGCCTAAGTGGCTGATTTCCACAAAATTGAGGAAAAGAGAGACGCATGCAACGGCCAACATGAAGATAATGAAAACGGTTTTCTCGGTGGGCCTCGAGACGAAGCAGTCAACCGTGTTTGGGCACGGCCAACGGCTGCATTTGTAGAGTGGCAAGATTCGGAAGCCGTACAAGTAATACTGACCCACTACAAAGCCTATCTCAAAGAGTGTCTTGAAGATAATGTGGCAGATATAGGTCCTTAAGAGAGTGCCCTCCAAACGAAACTTCTTGCTGCCCTTTGTGCTTGTTTCTTTGGCCGTGCGGACGCTTCCCTGATCAGGTGCAAGCGGCAGCCTTTCCTCGTTCTCTTGCTGCCGGTTGAGCTCAGCCTCCTCGCGTTCCTTGCGCTTCTCCTCCATGTGTACATGATGGACAGCATGGCCCACATACACTAAAGAGGGTGTGGAAACAAAGATGATCTGGAGCACCCACAGGCGAATGTGGGAGATGGGAAATGCCTCATCGTAGCAAACGTTCTCACAACCAGGCTGCTGGGTGTTACACACATAATCCGATTGCTCGTCGCCCCACACAAACTCAGCAGCTGTGCCCAAGATGAGGATTCGGAAGATGAAGAGGACCGTGAGCCACACCCTACCGATAACTGTTGAATGCTCATTTACTTCCTCGAGGATGTTTCCCAAGAAACTCCAGTCACCCATGGTTGACTGTCAGCACTGTGGAAGAAACAAAATGGCTGTCTGAATTTTGTACAGTGTTTTTGAAACAGTAGAAACTTTTCTAGGCTTGAACTGAAGGTGCCCGGTAAAAAGGATGCTGGGCTAATGGCAACATTCAACAAGATGTTCTTCAAAATGTTTTATCTGTATGCTAAATAGAATACGAAGGTTAGTCAAATCAAGCGATTGCAGATTTTTATCTGTTCATGCGTTCAAGCAAACTGTCAAATTCACATCCCAAAATGTAACCCAATTGTTTACATCTAACTAAACGATTTTTTCCTCACAAATGGCGCTCTAAATGGAAAAAATAGCAATTTAGATAAACAATATAAAATGGGCAACTTGCCACCGTAAGAGCTCCAGAGTATTTGCGTTCCCCCTTCTCTTGGCACGCTGTGGTGTGAAGTGAACTTTTTGCTCTCTGGTTCCCACCTATGGCCTCCAATCCTTGTCGCCCGAGTGAGCAGAAGTGACTGAATCCAGTCTGATGGTTGGTTTTTAGTTTGCTGCAATATTTAAGCTGGGAGCCAGACAGCCTTTATTCAGAGGGCGACGCATGGTGACGCATAGCACAATAGGATTCACAAACACAAATGGGAACCTATGTGACGCTGGCATTGGAAAAGTACCTATTTTAAAGGTATACACTTTATGTAGAGGAAACTAAAACATTTCTCCAACAAATAAGAAGTATAACAATTCATTTAGATGAGTTTGGACGATAGTAGATGGGTAATGACTCATTCAATTGTGTGCTCTGGTAAAAACTCGTAGAAACAGGCGTTCTTGGGAAACCGCGTGCAGTGCTACAGTATGTAACTATGCTTTAATGTTTGTTCACACAACCAATGTCATCTCACTAATGCTTAAACTATCTGTGAAAAGGGGATTGACCTGATATTTCTGGAGAGATTGGAAGGGAAGAAAAGTTTAGCCACCTTGGTTCTCAAAGCCACCAATTTTTGCATCTTCTAAGAGTGGCTTTGTAGTTCATCAGTAAAAGGTCGATCTTAAGCACAAATTTAGATTTTTTACATAAACAAAAACAAATTTTTTACACTAACATGAATAACGGATTTTAAGGATGTTAAACCAAGTTGAAAGATTAGAGTATAATCACTAGAAACCAATAATCTTCTACAGACAATGTTTTACTCATTGTGGACCACATTAATTCCAACAGGAATGCACTCTAGAAATGACATCATTTACAAAGCGTTGTCATTGGCTGATGGGGAAGAATGATGTTTAGTAGGTTGGTGGGTGGAGACATCCCAAAAAAGAAACTTAAATAAGTCCTCGGGAGTGGTTCACGAGCAGATGTTAAACATTTCATATCTTCTCATGGACCTGTCCAGAATGTACCCGCCTTTCACCCAAGAACCCTGTGACCCCCATGAAACAGGTAAATGAAGACGGATTGATGGGTCTTCCACACAACTCCTATGAACCAGCCGAAACACAGTCTTTAGATATTTAAAACACTAATAGGAGGGGTTTAGAAGTGGTCTACAAGCTGGACAAGTCTCCCAGACTGAAAGCTTTGCAATGGGTGTACAGATCGCTCTAAACACACCTTAAACATCTGAAAGTAGCCCGACAACACCTAAATCACATACTGCTCTTCCAAGACGTACTTAAGTAGCCTTTTAAAAGTAGTACGATTCACATGAGCAAAAATGGTTCTCCTGTAAAAGCTTGACCCTGGAAGCTTCATTTAAAGGTGATACTTGTTGATATTGTTGGCGCTGGTGGCCTAAGCCAGCAGCAGAGTGGTGAATGGTTGTTGGGATTTCAAACAAAGGCATGATGTCATGATGAAGTCTGCTGGGTCTATTAAACGTGCGCACTGAGGCATGATCTCAGATTGTGCGAATGAAGCAGGCCCCAGGCTATGGCTAAGCATTGGACCATCCCTCAAACAAAGTTATCTTACGGCGATCTGCCTACATGCTGTTGCACCACGTTTCCTGCTCCTGAGGGATGATTTAGCTGACAGCTATAAAACTACATAGGAAACCGCGAAAGGCTAGCATTAGCCTACATGTGGAGCTGGCCACTTTTTACAAGTCTTGGGGTTCGGTGAGCCAGTTGGGTGTAGGGTTTGTCTAAAAGATTGCAGTTTAATTAACTAGATTGATTAGCTGATTGCTTACTAATTTGATTTTGGATACCTTAAATTCTCTGCAGTAAATCAGTTTAATTATAACACAATTCGCCAATGGAGCTTCTGATTGGTGCTCCAGTAAACACCTGTTCTGAACATCCTATTGATTTAAATGCCAATGATGTCACACGTTATGACCATAAGAGTACTGAATGCTCTAGTGGCCTTTTTTCTTTGCAAGCTTTAATTTTTTGCTGTGTGGTTTATACTCATTTTATGAGCTTTTCTTTGAGACAGATGTGGTCAGTGTAGGAAGTGGCCAAGATGCAGTGGACTAAAGATTAAAGGAAGTATATAAAAAGTAAACGTAATTAATTTAGCAAAAGTACATAGTATCACTTGCAATATACACATTTGTATTTTTACTACGTAAACTCTACAGAAAAGTAAAATGAGAGAAATAGAATGGACTCATAAGATTTGTTCAAAAGAACTGAATCCAAGCTGATGAGTGACCAGTCAGCTAACAATCAGCTAATTTACATTAGTTTACTAACAATAATTCAATTACTCCAAAAATGTTTCATGTTTACATGAAACTTAAGGTTTGCCTGTTTTTTTGTCACAAAAATTCAGAGCTCAAAAAGCCAAAGTATTTGAGTATGTAGCATTAAACTTCCACCTTAGCATGAAGTAATCTTTTTTTTATTGTTCGATTCATACATTGCGTTCATCCATTGTTTTTAACATGAGCTTTGTGAAACCATAGCAATAAAAAGGGTTTTCGATTGGTTTTCGAATGTGCTATTAAATGCTGTCAGTTACCATGTATCCATCAAAGATGCGATTAAAATTTATGCAGAAAACTGGAATTTCTTATAAAATATTTGCAAATAAAGCACCATTTCCATTCAACGAGTCCAAGAGAAAACAATCGTTGCTTCCTGATAAACTGGCGCCAAAAATAAATGAAAAATGGAGGTTGCAGCTTTCGGAGAAGGTCTTCTTCAACTTAGATCACATAGACGACACGCAACATGTGCTGTCACCTTGCTTTTGGAGGTGGGGGGCTGCTCTTTGGGACCGCAGCCGGTCAAGACGGTACTGGGAGGTGATAATCCCAGAAAAACTTTGATTACAGACTTTAGAATGACCAGTTACATCCAGCACATATTTTTTACACAGTAATATGTGTAAATTGCTCGTATGTCAACTCAACTAAAGGTTTACTTTTGTTTCATTCCAGAAATTAAAGTTTGTTGTACTAAATTGCTGTGGTTTTTGAAAGTTTTTATCAGTTGCTAAATCAATCTGAAACTTTGAGTTAAAAGAAATAACTTCTCATCTAATGAACAGTGAATACTGACAGAGCCCCACTGAGGTTGTACCCCACTGAGGTTCCACAACAACGGTAAGTCAGAAAAGCTACTGACACACAGTAGCCATAAACACATCAAAATCAGAATCAGAATCGTGTTTATTTCCCTGTAAGTGAAGGGGATTCACGTTACTAGGAATTTGCCTTAGTGATTGGTGCATACAAAGAACGTATAATAATGTACACGAAATAAGATAAAATTAAGGTACATAATCTAAAGTAAGTGAGGCTAAATTGACATGACATAACAGACATACAATGAACAGAACATAATATGAGTGGGTATTGAATATTGGATGTGATGGTAAACATAGTGTAATAATGTAACAGTAACAGGTACCACGTGGATCGGTGAGGTGGTACTAGTGTACAAGTAGTGCAAGATGGGGTAAACAGCGCAAATAGTCATCAATGTGCAGTGACTATGTGCAGTGACTATACATATACTATATTATCTGTTTATGTTTATATTATTATATCATCTGTTTATACCATAGTTTATCACTCTACTGTTGTCGCCCAAATGAGGATGGGTTTCCCTTTTGAGTCCGGTTCCTCTCAAGGTTTCTTCCAAAAGGGAGTTTTTCCTTGCCACAGTCGCCCCAGGCTTGCTCATCAGGGACATATACACCACTTAGTAATTAATTTCTTTTCACTTCGTTGAGTTTAAACTTGTTGGTTTACTGTAAAGCTGCTTTGAGACAATGTCTGTTGTGAAAAGCGCTATATAAATTAAACGAACTATACTAAAGTGCATAACGTACCACATTACTGACACATGAAACACAATTCTTTAATAAAGTTCCATTATTAAGATATCAGCCTTCAAAGTGTAAAATGTCCTGATACAAATGAACTGGCGCTATCCAACAGATAAATTACAAACTCATGTTCAATTAACACATTAAAATAAGTTTAAAATCTAAAACCTGTCAGAGCTCTTTGGAGTAACAAGACATTGCAAGTGGACACAATGAAATGAGGCTGTTTCACAGTGTTTGCACATTTTCACATTTATGCACATCTTGGCTTTTTCATTCAGGGTTTTCTATGTGCTATTCCAAAGTGCTCAAAAAAATAGAAACGCAGCTAGTAACTAAATGGGAAGAGAGTTACCGGTAACTTGCTTGATAAACTTCATGCACAATAAGGGGGATTTTTAATTATTACATCCCTTGGGACCTAAATTGTTTAGCATAACAATGTATAAGTACCTTTTTATTTTAGCAAAGCATTTAAAAACAGGGTCAAATAATAATGTGAACACTTTGATTTCAGGGAACATCAGCTTAAATACTGCCCTTGCTCATTCACCAACCACCATTCATCTTAAAATTATTCATTTATATAGCTTAATTGAATATTTCTTGCACAATTTATGTACAAACATATTCATTAATGCAATTAAACCACTAAGAATGTTCCACAGATTTGAGTGAAGTTACCATACATTTTATCTAATTGTGATTGTGGATATTTGAAATCCATTATAATGTCCGCAGAGTCTGAAGGGGTTAAAACCCTCTAGATGGCGTCCTCACTTATGTCCAGCCATGGCTATGGTCCCAAAAAGTGAGCCTTTCCATACTGGAAATTGCTGACTTAGGTTCTTCTTAAGATTCATGTCTCTGTTGTAATAAAAATGTACAAAGCTTTTGTTTTTCATCAAATTTCACAGATAATCCTAAAAAGAATCTGTAAACGTAGATCACAAATTTATGACAAAGCATGTTTATAGAAGTAAAAACTGAGTATGGATTGAAATATTAACTAACACTTGATTGCAATGTCACAATAAATCAGAATCAAAAGCAGATTTGATTAATAAATGTTACTTTAGGCTCTCACAGAACAACCCATCCTCTTGTTCTTCAGTGGTAATCCCCATTAGTCTCTATTTCAGCGCCGGCCATTTGATGGGCTCCATTGTTGGTCTCTCTCTTGTCTATTCTTTGTGCATACCAGAGATACCAGTAACAATAAGAAGGATTTATCTGATCCAGTTCACTTCCATTCCACGTGGGAGACTGAAGAGTGAATGAAGCCACATTAACAACTTGTAGCTCAGTTACTGGGAACGAGATTATTTGAACAACTTTCGCATACGACTAACAAATGATTTCCAGTGGAGCACGGTCTTGGCAAACAAGGTTTCATTGGGTTTTCTGGAGCTGTCTCTGAAAGTCTTGAAATCTAATATTTTCAGCTATACATTTGAAATAATTTGTAGATATTAGCAGATGTGCATATTTGTAGGGTTCAGGATTTAAAACAGAAAAAATAGAATCCCAACTTCAAGGTCTTGTATTCATTATGCTACAAGATTGGCAGGAGAAAGGGTGGGAAACGTGATCAATTGTTCTTTCTAAACTGAAAGGAAAGGGATTCAAGAGTTCCTGTGTGTGTGTGTTTCAATCGGCAAGGGTACAGCAAGAGGAAAGAAAAGCCCATGGCAATACAATAGGGAGACGGAAAGCTGAGTAGTCCCAACAGCTTTGAAAAGTGAAACGTTTTAAACCAAAAGAGGAGAATCTCGATAATCCATCATTAATCCAATTATAGAGGAAGTGATTCTCTGATTTCATAAAACACATTTCATGAAAAATCTACCTTAGAAATCCCAAAACATCTCGAAGCTCTGGGAAGTGGCCAACAGTGACTGATAAACCAACTCTAATACCTGTTGAGATTCCCTGGTTCATTCTCTGCCAGGATCCTGTCAAGTCCCCGACACCAGGATGTAGAAGTGTTCTCTCTCTCTCTGCTGATAAGTGATACACACAGTGTGCTGGTCACTCAGTGGAGTTCTTCAGCTTCAAACTCACTATAAAAATAGATTGACGTGATATTATCAGCGAGAACACTGCTGCATAATTCATGTGCAAAAAATAACACTCAGGCATTGATAACGGGGTTTGATAAGATTTCAAAGGGCTTGTCAAGTGATATGACAACTCAGATTTTTTCCATTATCATCTTTTTCTATGACTGCGGTAAAGGGTCAAACTCATGTGAAATCCTATGGGACACCCATAAGTAGTTTAACCACAAATGTTCTATATTTGCTGGGTTAGCTTCTAGCCACACTGCTTTTATATTGTACCAAAATACAAGAGATGGATGTGGTCTGTCTCACTTCCAAACGGAAAAAATAATGTTTATTTGGTGAATGTTCATGTTTCGACCTTACGCAATCTGGCACGTTTTTGCAAAATATTTGGACGGAACATGTCATGAAGTCATTTAACCTGTACTTAAAGATGTTAAATGTGAATTAAGATACAAGGCTGAAGTCAGATAATGTAGAGTGAGATTTATTTGCCAAAAAAGGTATTTTAACGTGTATAGATAAAATACACTCGTACTCATAAAAATACTCTGGATACCAAAAACCGATGTGATGTCATCGACAGAAGTTTCAGTACACAGAGACTCAATAGTTAGAATCAGAATTAAGGATGATGTATGGCATGACAGATTATTTTTCCAGTACATTGCACAATAGATTCTACAACAATCTGATGTAAAAGCACAATTCAGAGTAGTAAATGTTGCCACTTTTTACTGCAAAAATCAAACAAAAAGTTGTTATATTTTAAAACAACTATCAAAAGTGATGACACGAAATAAAAATAAAAAAAAAAATCCTCCAAAAAAGCAAAAACAATGTGAAAACTGTATATAAAAAAAAACAAGTGAACCTCTTTTAAACCAGAAACACTGTTCCAAGCACTTTTTGTTCTTGTGCTTTGTGCTGTAGCAGAACTTTGAAAAACACAAGCAACATCACAAGTATTGTACTTCCGAGAGTTATCCCTTCTTTCCACCACTAGATAGCACTGCTGGCACCGATTTCAGGTCTGTAAAATGAAACTGAAAGACTCTAAGAGACTTCTAAGCGTTAATATGATTAGTCCCAATGTGTTATAAGTTGGAAAGCTGCCACATCCCAAATACAGGAATCTGTATCAGATTGGACCAGAAAACAAATATCCTGTCTTTAAAAATGGTTTCGTTTAACATACAAAGTGACCAGATGTGTAGAGTTCATTATAAAGTAACATCGCCAACTACTGGCCTGGCATTCAGAGTGCAGCACTGCTGTTTCAACAATTTAGTTTTGGGAACACTGCTTTCACATTAAAAATAACCTTAAGCCAGGAAAAACATGGGGCAGTGTTTTTTAGCAGAATTCTACATAGAACAGAAGTCGTTCTAAAAGTATTTAACAAGACAAAAAATGCATTCATCGGAAAAATGCTTATGGTAAATGTGTCTGAAATGTGTTGTAGGTGCACAGAGCTGTCTGCAATTTTTTTTTCCGAGCTGAGTATGAAGTTGAGATCTGAAAAGAGCCAAGGAATCAGCACAACTATTGTGAGCAATAAGAGTATTGCTAACGATTTTTGCTGAGTGTGTAAAGTTGTCATCTTTGCTCCATTGTTTCCACAAGAAAATGAGCTTTGACCCAACACAAGAGTAGACGTAGACAGACACCAAGAGGTTATTCTGTTCTTTTGAAACAGCCAGCAATATCACTTTGCCACATTAGCAATGTTTTGTTAGGCTTTTGAGAATGTTTGCTAAAGCTTTTAGCTTAATAATCCTCTCAGCTGTTCGGACAACAATAAAGGTCAATATGAGCGACAGAGGCATAAAAGCAATAAATAAAGGAGAAGTTTGTCTCTTCATGCATGATCATCACGTGGATTAACCCTGTCTGGAGAGTTGAAAAGTGAGGGGTCACCGAGGGTCAGTGTTCTTACAGCTCAAAATGCTGAAACGCAACTTGCTTTGGCATCATCATTACTATTATTTTCACACGTTCAATGAAAAAACAAATTAATTCAGGGGACTTTGAGCAATATTTAAAAGATTGATTCCATTTGCCGTTTGTATTGCACTGACCTCGTTTTGTGAGGGACACGTGGGCGATGCTCTTCACCCAAGCCTGTGGTGAGGGGAATTGATGAGAAAGGCATCTTATCTCTGTTTATGGGGGTATAAGTGCTGTGTGTCACAATGGTGTCGATGATAACTCCAAATGCCGCGGTGACACTTTACTCTGAGTGTTTCCTGCACCCAAACCCATGAGACTTGTGAAGCTAACAGAAGCAGCATGTGTTTATGTTCTTCTTATTCTTTTTCGTGACTCTGTACAGCATCCAGAATATGATTTTAAACTTTTTAATGCTTCATCTGAACGACAAAGTTGTTGATGTTTTGTTTTTTTGCTGATTTTCAATACAATTTGAGACTAAAGATCTAAATAGAATCTAAACACCATTAGCATTTGCTAAAGGAGTATGAGCGCTAGAAGCAGGCAGTAGCTTATATATCTATATATTGTTCATAATTGTGTGATTTGTTGTGATGAATTTATATTGATATCTGTAAACAACCTGAAATTTTACACAAAAAAAAAACAATTCAGAATAATTAAATTGTCATTTTTTTTTGCAAAATTTCAGAACAAACAGTTTTTATGGTTTATTAAAAGATCAAATTCATAAATCCGCCAAAAAGCTAAAAACAAGGTCAAAGCAATTTGAAAAAAATGAACAAATCTCTTCTTATACACAGTTTTAAGTGCTTTTTTGTGCCAGAACTTGAAAAAAGCAAGCCATATCACAGGTCTTGTATTTTAATTTTAAGTACCTTGCAAATTATGTTCGTTTGAAACCAAAAACAACAACCTTTCAAAACTAATATCAAAAACTAATAACCTTTTTGAAACCTAAGTATAATATCTGAAATCAAAATGAAACGATAGCTGGGTCAATTCATTCCTACTCAATTCAAAACAGATGCGTGCAGAGGGTTAATATCTCCTGCAGAAATCATTTTTATATTTAACAATTCAACAGAATAGAAAAATACTGCATTACTGAACAACACGGTGAATATCATAAAAAAAAATATTAGCAGTTTGTGAGTCGTAAATGTAATCGTCGTAGCAAAGAAAAGCAATACAATGTACCACCAACAGCAAAACTCGCCAGCATTATCGGCCACTGTATATGAGATTCTGTGCCACATCGTTCTCATAAACACATCCTGTCCATTTCAGAACCCGTACAACAAAATGAACACATAAGAACAAAGAAACACAAAACAACCAAATAAATAGAGATGAACAATCAAAAGTGCAGTGATGACATCGACGTGACTCTGAGCCAATCAGAACATATGGCGGTTCTGCTGGTCATCACAATATAAAATTTAATCTTTATGAATGTGATGCTTTTGGGAGCAGGGCGGCAAGTTTTCATGATTTCTGTATGCACACCTCGAAAAACTCTCAAACTAAGAAACGTGATTGTGGGTCTCCATAGCTTGTGACTCCAATGCATAAGAGTGACGTGCACCTCATAAATGCTTCTTCGTCTTCAAAATGGGATAGAAATAACAGAAATACCACATCTTTCATCAATAAGCTGTGTAATTATGCATTTTTAACCCTTATGGCACAAAGCATGAGTGGGAAATATCTACAATTCTGCATTTATAATAAAAATGCCATGATAAAAGTTAGAGTCAAGGTGTCAAGATGATGTTTATAAAATGGAAACTGCTTTTTGGAAACAAAAGTTGAAAGGTAAAATATTGTTTTTTCAAACAGTGTTACACTCCAGAGCAGCATATTTCGCTTTACAAATGTACTTGTTTAGTAGACCATGACTAACTTTTGTTATGGCACATTATTGGTAATCTATACATAATGTTTCAAATGATTTAAATGGTTTTTGGCGAGTGGAGCGCCAGGCCTAGGAAGCGCAGCATGACGTTACAAATTCACAGTTGGATCGAAACAGGAATGTTACAAAGTTGGGATCACGAAATTAACCTAATTTCCTTGTAAAACAAAAAAAAAATCAAGCTTTTGGTTCATTCGTCCAAACAACTCCACACCATAAACCCCCTCCACTAAATACCATTCTCCTCAGATGGACTTAATTAATTACCAGTACTCCAGAGATCCCATCTTTACTGCTCTAGGCTCCAAAGCCAGCCGGTTTACAGCATTGAATCTAACAATTTGGCTTTCACTTTTTCATCCAAATCATAGATGCAGCAGATCAGAGCTGACTTTGAGTTGTTCCTCCTTTTGTTATAAAACCACTAATAGTTGGTACTGAAGAGCAGACTATTTTTTTTTTTCAATAATATCCCTGTAGCCATGGAAGTGAGTTGGGTTTTATAGATGAGGGAGTATTTTTGGCAATATAGTGTATAAAAGTTGTTTTATAGTGAGAGACAAACAAAGAAACCAATCTCTGGACTCATAAATACGAACACTGGCCCAAAGCTAACAGAGGCACATGGTTCTCTCTTCAATATCCCCTTGCAGTGTCACATCTGAGGGGGCATCATGTGCTTGGCCTTATTCTGACACAAAGCAAGGCTTGTAAAAGAATTTTGTTGTTTCGATAGAGTGGGGTGTTTTGGTGGCACCCTCAAGGTTTCCAGGATCGTATGGGAGTCCCCTAATAATTACCATCCACAATCCTACACTGTAAAGGATTGCTGTGTTCCACTATTTAATGGAAATAGTCCAGAAATCCACACCCCCAGATCGTTTTTGCTATTTATTCATGCCTATTGATTTTTGTATCTATCCATACAAAAACAAACCAGGTTTAACTTTGTGAATTGCACATTTTTAACATATGGGGCAGAACATCCATAGAGTAAAAAACTATATTTACTCAACCAATGCATGTATATCCACAGCAATACTGGTGGTAATGGGCGGTGATGGTAATCCCAGCTGTAAAGAGTTGGCATCTTTGGCAACTGTCCTTCTATTTTCAGGAGTGAGGTGTAGCTTGTTTAAACTCGAGGGTAATTGGGTGAGTGGTGCGCAGAAGATGAGTATCAAAGATGTTGCATGCACATTAGCGAGGGAGCACACTGGCTAGGATGCTAAGATTTGTGCTCAACTCAAAGACCAAACCAACAGGAAAGGCCTTCTGGATCAGAGGGGTAAGCGTAGCATGGGAAAGTAGACGATGGTGGTAACTCACGAAGCAGACAATGAGAAAAGCCAGCGATGGAGTCCTGGAAGTAATACAGGGAAACAACAATGACAGCGGACAAGGAACTGTTGGGAGTTGTAGTTTTTATAGGGAACTTCGGTGACCGGAAGATAGGTATGTGGTTGCAGGTGATCTTGATTTGTGTTGTGAGCAGGATATTCACCGTTATATATACCAAATAGCTGCTAAAGATTATCAGCGTCACACAGACACAGCTGTGTAGGAGGTTTAATGCTTAGGTGCAGCTAAACTTAAGTGCCTAGGGAAGTTTGAGAAAAACCAAGATGTGCTGTTCAAGTTCTTGTGAAGAAGCACAAAGAAACAGACAAAGTTTGGGTTCAAACATGCAGCGAATTACCCTCTGAATTCGGAAAATGTCGACCAATGGCATCAGCTCAAAACTGACCGAACAGGTGGGACACAGATACACCTTAATTTCTCTTGGGTTCTTTGATGAAAACAACGACTAACACTTTCTTGTTTACAGCATTTATTCACATGTATTTAACAACTTCTGCACATTAACAAACACAAACAGTGCCATCAACCCCATAATCTCTCAGAGATGGCCTTATAAAAGGTGAAAAATTGACAAATATCTAAAAACCTAACTATCAAGTTTGCCTGATCTTTAAAGAGCTCTAAATAGGAGAACCAAAGCATGAGTCCAATCTCCATTGTTTCTCAATACAATCTGACTTTCCTTCCTGATGATGAAATATTCCTCCAACTAAAATAGAGAGGCAGTCGGGCATTGTGAGAGGAGAGGGGAAAGTGGTGGAGAAGGAGGAGTGGAAGGAGGTGCAGAAGGAAAGGGAGGGAAAGGAGGCCGGGATTTCTTAACATGTCCTTGGAAAAGGAGGGCACTTTCACATCGTACACGACTGTGTTGGGCTCATTGACAGCTGTTTCTGATTATCAGCAAGTCTGAAATCTTTTCACCTTATTAAAATAACTCAGAGAGGACCAGGATTCATCTGAGAGAAGATTCGATTGAGTCAGTTGTTCTTGAGATGGAACGATTCATTTTTTGAGGAGACCATCTAATGTTTCTCAAACAGACGACATTCAAAGGCGATTTTGTTTCGTCATTTGGAGTAACATCTCGTTTTTTGGATTGCGTTGAAACCAAGTCCACGATTTGTTCTTTAAAGAAAGCGTAACTGTCTCCCAAAGAGGTGTGAACAAACCTGAGCATCTTGATCTTGATTGACCATCTCTGAGAACAGAAGAGTTTTCTGAAGTGAAGCGGAGTGAGATTCTGGAAATTGATGCCATTTCCTAAACACGCATGAAACAAGGTTTCAGGTGAAGAGCCAACAGAAGTCTGACTGAGGATCATCAGCTACCTGCAGAGTCTGTGCTCCTCAAACACAAACGCATCGGGTCTTTAACAAACACTTGCTGATCCACCGGTAAAGGTATTGGAACACCCACCCACACAAAAACAAGTTCATAGGCGGAAAAAGAGCGTTTGATCTGCAGAATGGAGCTTACAGTGATTCGATAGAAAATAAAGAGTGTATAAGTTATCTTTTATAATTTTTTGTACATTTCACTAAGTATTTTCACTTGAATAACTCATTTTGTGTGCATTTGCACAGTAACATTAATTTTTTTAAAGTGTATAGCAATATTTTTTTATTTTGCATCAATAGCACTAACAGCTTGGAGATTTAACAGCTACATACATAAAGGTTTAAATACTGTCTCTAGTCCAATTTAACACATAACCATTTCATGCATAGGACTGATATGAAATCGTGATGTACCGGTATATACTGTAAATGTGGTGTGATACTTTCTAACTTTTCTAGCTTTATTGCTGTATTTGTAGGATTTTTGTAAATGCAAAAAAACTTTACATCAATACAGCGTTCGTATGAATGTAAGTTTGAGTTATTAAACAGTCAGAGCAGCTTTCCCTACATTCACCCCTTATGTCTAACAGGAAATTACTGCAATTCATCGACTGGCCTCTTGAGGCTGGTGTCAGCATTGAGCAGATTCTCATTGACACAACTTTACAACAGAAAAAAAGATAAATAATCAGCATCTCTGCTCTGTACACTCAATTACAGCTGCTAACACCAAGTTAAACCTTTGTGGCCCTTTATCAGAAATCTATGAGTGACATCATGGACACCATGACCATATTTTTATAGAGTCTATGAGTGTGACCAGCCAACTGCGCGCACTGTCTTTCTAATCTCTAATTTCTAATCTTGGAATTTTGCATGGGGTTGAATGCAGGGGTCAGAATGGGTGATCAGCCCGTTACTCTGCTTAATCTTATCCAACATTGTGTAAATCATACTCGGTACAATTGGTTCCAGGTTACTTTTACTGGGTAGATTTAAATATTTATGGGGAAAATTTAAACATTTTTGACATGGTTTGTTCATCTTGAATACATTTGTACACCATCTGCTTTAGATCAAAAGACCAAATAGTAAAAGGTTTGTCACAATAATAATAACAAAAATACATAATACTCTTATAGTAAATCTGATTTTAGTGTCTGAATGAAATCTTTAAAATGTATTTCACAAGTTCACCACCAGGGCCTGCCTTGTAGTAAGCTGTTCGATTATGGAAGGTATCCACGTTATCCCCCAGTGAGGTGAAGGGGTGAAAGGAGGGTGAAGCTCGGACTAAAGTCAAAGAGAGGAAGGTCGAGCTGGTTTAAAATAATGGAGAAAAGATTGCTTGACTGAGAGGAGCTGGCAGCATTCCCTGATTATTCCTCCTGAAACTTGTTTATCGAACATCACTTATGTGTAAATAAGAGATTATTATATGTTGGAATGTAACATCTTTATGTTTAAGAAATCAATTGAAGTAAATACAAGAATACAAATGCTATACACCATTTTGGTGAAATTGGCTCTTAACCTCATTTTCTCTGCACAATGCTTTTGCAAATATGAAAAAAGAATTGAAAAATAAACCCTTGCGAATCATTAGAATCAATGTATTTAAAAAAATAAATACAAACTTGTTAGAAAATGACTTGAAATGGTGAATCCCACAAAGTAACTCAAACTAATGAGTGCGGCTCGCTGAGATTAAACATCTACAAATATTACAGATTCTCATTAGCCATCTGAAATTCAATAGGTGCTGACCGATCTAATTCAATGTCTGCTGACTGGCTGAGTGTCAATATTAGGACTCTTTATTAAATTAAAATGCTGGGAACTAATAGCAAAAGCCTGAAAAGCATCTCAGAACACACACAGCAGGATCCGATGACAAACCTCTGTCTCCGCAGCTCGAGCATGTTTGTTTTTCTGCTGTTCTTAGTTTGCAGATGCCGTGAGGTTATTTCAGTCCTGCTGTCTGTGGCATTCATCTCTTGATACCTCCTGCAGATCCGCAGATGCACTCTTCAAGACACGCTTCTCTGTTAAAACACATGGTTAAATGACTATTAAATCATCTGAAATCACTATTGCAATCACCATCACTGTAGACATTAAACGGCCTGGTTCTTATTCAAATGTTTGCATTGGAGTTCAGACAAAATGTACCAAAAACTGGATTAAACCGTTTTAGTTGCTTTGTAGTCTCAATGAGAAAAAAAGTCAATTTTTAAAAAATATTTTAAGCCTATTTTTCACTAAAGTTTATTTGAAGCTTGGTTTCAAAACTTGCATACCTAACGTGATTGACTTGAGAAAGAACTGCAGATGGAAATATGATTGAATCATTGTTCCAACATCGAAAGTTAAATGAGAGAAGAAAGACGCTAAATGGATAAAGAGCTTGAAGGCCGGGTGGTTTTATTTAAGTTTCGTGCACAAATGGTTTGATTGACTGAGGTGCAAGGAGCTTGATGGACATTATTTAATAGTTGCTAGTCAATTATCTAACTGGTGTCAAAACCAAACCTGGACTAAAGGTTTGAAGAAATGTGATACCAATAAAAGTCACCAAAAGACTAATTGATTGTTGTTTTCTGAACCACTTAACATCTTACTTTTCCCCTTATCCTCCTTTTTTCAATTCCAGCAGCATACACCTACTTTTTACGAGCAAAATAGTCTGTGAATCTTCTGCAACATGCAACGGAATATGGCTCTTAACTTTTATCTTTTGAATCTTCACACTTTATAGAACAAGACATGCACCAAAAATGACAAGTTTGCATCTTCCATGTCCCCTGAATTGAGAATGTTAATCTCTATATTGAAACGTATTACATGATTAGGAAAGTATTCTGTTCTATACTGTTTCTGTGCAAAGAACCATTTTAGTGTTGCAAAACACAATCCCTTCCTAGTGATACAAACCCCGTTAAATCCCCATTTTTGGATAGTTTTTATTGCATCATTTGGTAGAACTAGCAAAACAAAAGTCATTAGGGTTCATTTACAGAGTGTGTGCAGTTTGGATGGGCTCCAGTAAACTGAATTGACGCAAATGCGCCTGTTAACCAAGTAATGAAATGTAAATAAATACCCTAAAATGAATCTGTATGCAGCTTACTTATGTTACATTATTGATTAGCTCATGTATGATGCTCTTAGGCATTGTTTAATGTACAGTCAGTGCTGACTCAAACACAAACAGAGGCCGGAAGAGCCTGGTTCTCCTTCTTTGTCTGGCTCTAGACTCCCCTTTCTCTAGATGCCCCTGCTCAAAAACTTGCACATTGTTCTCTTTTCCTGGAGTAAACAAGTGGAGAAGGGAGTGGGTCTAAGCACTTCGTCGAAAGAGCCCTATTGCACATTAAAGCGCAATTTATCCTTCTGTGTCAAAGCCTATGCATGGTTTACACCGTAGCCTCTGTGTAGACCCCTCCACAAAATTGTAACTCTGTGCAGCGTAGACTCCAACAGTTAGCTCTGTGATTGGTTGGTTTAACAGCAGAGGCTTGTTAGTGACGCAATACATATCCGAGCATCTCCGCCATGAGCGATTGATTACCCATCCTTTTCAAGAAGGAAACAGCTGCTGAGCCCACTTTTATCTCAGAAACGTTTTATTGCATTTAAATAATGCTATCTAAGTCACTTCTATTCATTCAATAAATCCCATGTTTTTGTTAATGTAAAAAGCATTGCCTTAATTTTTTTTAAATAATTGGCAAAGCTAACTATAACAGTATAAAAATCTAATATAAATAGTTCTCAGGACATATCCACAACAAACATTGTGAAACAATTTTTTGCCGCGCATCTAACTTCAATATGCTTCGATACAAAGTGAATTCAGTGCAGTTCACCTTTGTGTCCTCAAAGTCTTGAACCTGAGCGCTTTCCTTTCAAGTTTCTTGTAAGAGGGAAATGATCTTCTTCAGGATTGTTTCCTTCCATAGGTGGAGAGCAGGACGTTTACACACAGAGACTGCAGCTCTTTCAATGCTCACACTGACGCCAAAGAAAAGGCCTTGCCAGCCATTCGATCAGCAACTTATCATGCTCAAAGGAAACAGGAAATAATTAGCTACAGTCTAAATACATGCGGGGTAGCAAACAATAGTGTAAAAAAAATCTAAATTATAAATATTACACAGTAAAATCCTAAGAGTTAAATTAACTACTTAGAGGTGCATTGGATACCAAACAGTAAAACTGACTTTGAGGAAGAGTTATTTAATTATCCATTTAATGAGTTCATTTTCAACTCTGCCTTGAAAACTCTGTGTTTAGCTTTAATTTATTTAGAGGGAAAGCACAGATGGTGCGATAGCACATACTGTTTTGTTGCCGTTCTTATTAATATTCTTCCGTCTTTGAAGTCAATGGCAAAAAATGATGATTTTTACAACTTCATCAACAAAACTTGATGTGCGTGTTTGTCACGATGTGCTGAAAGGAATTTCAAACTTTTTTGGAAGTTCCACCTTGTGGTCAAAATTCTAAATTACATTTTGAAAATTGCTAATAACTTGTGAACTGTATGTTCTATAAAGAAAATTGCTTTTTCTTTTGGTTTCCTGGCTCATGCCAATCGCATGATGTCATGTTCCAAATGTATCCATATAGACACCATTTTTAATAATCGAAAGTACAACTTTTTCAAACTTGTCCTAGACCGTTCTTCCTATTTCCACAAAACCAAGCAATCTAAATAACAAACAATCTTAGCGCAAAGCTATATCTCTAAAACGCTTTAGTGTATGGAGACCAAAATTTGTGGATGACATAATAACCATGATCTGAGTTTCAGCTCAGTGCCCCCTAGTGGTCAGTAGATAAGAAAAATGTCTTTTTGGCTTCAAATCCCTGATCATTTCCAAAAATCATAAAATTAGTCCTAATGTGTTCAGAGCACCATGCTGTACATTTTTACTATGTCTGTGATTTTGGATGTCAGCCATTTTTTTAATAAGGTCATTACACAGATGATTGAATAACTCTTCCTCAGAGTCAGTTTTACTGTACATAGAGTGAAATCCAATACACTCTAGAGTTAATTTAAGCCATTAAGATTACATTACAAAAATCATTTATTTCACCTTATATTACCTAATATTTTACCTTTAAATTTCCTAAAGTGATTCTGAGTTTTTAACACACCCAAATCAAAATACACCCAACTTCTTTACAAGTATTAATAGAAGTCAAAGTTTTGTTCTAAATCAGTTAAGCAGCGAGTCAATTCAGTGAGTGGTGGGCGAATGTTACAAACATAAAGACTGAACCCGTCCCTTCCTGCTCAAAGGTTTTCTTAAAATAATTCTGGCCGGGCTACAGGGTCCGACCTGATAAACTTCTGCCTGGGTGGATCTGAATAAAGTCTGTTTACTCGGTTCAACTTCACCCAGATACTTCCCACAGACAAACTGCTGCTGAGTTCTCATGGTAAAGCACTGGGAGGATTCAGGGCTCCCTCTTCCCACAAACCCCCCGAGGATTGGGGCTCAGGCACTAAACTGGTGTAAATCCAAAGGGAGAAATAGACAGGTAGAGACTATTCAAAAGTAAAGATACACTGATGTCCGCCTATCAATCTCTGATCACAGTGTTTAGAAGGTTAGGTTTAGTTACAACTCAGAACTCTCTATCAGTGAATAATTGTATACAAACCAAACCATTTTAATTCCAATAGTTTCAGTCACTTTGCAATAACAGGAAACTCTCAGATACCCAGGAAAGACAAATGGCAGTAAATATTTGCATCATTGCTTATTTTTAACTTTAGGTTCCTCAGATTCCTGTGCTTTATTTTCCCAGACTCCCAGCTATTGAGTTTATGGGAAAATTTGCAGTGAAAAGCAAACATAACTTAAAAATAGCACAAAAAAACTGTATGACCACTATCAAGGGTTATATTTACAACCCCATCCATCAAACTTGTGTTCGTTTAGTACACTGTAAAGAAAAAGTTAAAACACTAAACTTACCAATTCGTAAAAAGAGGCAAAAGCTTTGATATTTGGCTTCATATGTGTTCCAACTTAATATTGAAAATTCCATACATTCTGACAACGTCAAAACCGAGAAACTTGATTTGGCCTCTGAACTAATAAAAAAAACATCTATTGCATTAGGTTGCCTTGAAATGTTGAGTTTTTAGAACATTTAGACTGTAGCTCATCTTAAATTTACCTCCTACAGAATGTTGAATTCAACAGAATAATCATATTTATTAAGGCTTATGTGAGAATAAAGACCTTACTAAACTGGTCTGGGATGGATCTACAGGAACGAATGAAGCATGTATCCTAAAAGCCAACACTTCAAACGCCATATCTCAAAAAACATCTGTCCTGAATAGTTTTCAAAATGATGATTATTGTGTCCCAAATGGACAGTGGATAGCACTGTGGCCTTCCAGTTAAGAAAGTTGTTGGTTTGAGGCTCGCCGGTGAAGGAGTTTGCATGTTCTCCTCGAGCTTGTGTGGGTTAGGTTAATTGAATATTTAAAAATCGCCTTAGGTGTGAATGTGTGAGACTGGCAACCTGTCCAGGGTATACCCCTGCCTCTCGCCCAATATTGCACAGACCTTATATATAAAGGAATTTTACATGTTTATTCTTTTTAAAAACAAAAACATAAAAGGGAAACGAGGAAAATTACGAGATTGGATAACATTTTATTTTTTTATTTATTGTATTTTCATAGCAATGTACAGAAAGGGCAGTCTTAAGTTTATCTTTGATGAGCAAAATAAAATAAATTCAAACATAGTGTTGTTTTTTTCCCGGCAAAAAAATAAAAAAAATAAAAAGGATCAATGAAAAATAAAACATTTGGTTGACTTGATCAATGTACACTCAAATACTTGATGTTACCCACAATACACTGCAGTATGGATTTGTTTCTTGCAAATCCTGTTAAACTACAAAGCAATAGAGTAAAACCGACAATGATACCATTGTAATAGCAGTAGTAAAATAAATATCTGACAATAAGGAGAACATAAAGAGGAAGTAGAATTCAGAAACTTCTATGCAACACACTTCCAGGGCATATTGCTTTAAGCCGGCATGTTAGGACTACATTAGCTGGTACAGGTGAGTTAAGGTTGAGAGCCCAGCTCTACATTAAGAACCCTCAGCATATCTCAACCCTAGCTCCTCACATTAACTTTGTGAAACTACTTGGAAGCAGTTTAACTGAATAAAGTTTTCTATTAAATAAAGATGAATTTCTATTTACTGCCTTCTATTTACACCTCTTTGAAATTTCAGGCACTTTTGACAAACCATGGCTGACTGGAGTCTGCTGGGGAACTTTCTCGAAGAAGTCCAAGAGCATTCCACATCGGTGGGAAAGGTTTGGCTTACCATTCTCTTCATCTTCCGGATTCTGGTTCTAGGAACGGCTGCTGAATCCTCGTGGGGGGACGAGCAGGAAGACTTCACATGTGACACAGAACAACCCGGGTGTGAGAACGTTTGTTACGACCGAGCCTTCCCCATAGCACATATACGTTTCTGGGTCCTCCAGATAGTCTTTGTGTCAACACCGTCCCTCATATACATGGGACATGCAATGCACATTGTCCGCAGGGAGGAAAAGAGGAAGAAAGAGCAGGAGGATGATGGGGCGCAGAAAGATGGAGACAAGTACCCAGAGGAGGTGAAGGCCTCGGAGGAGGAGGATGAAGGTGGAGGTGTGAAGGTACGATTGAAAGGAGCTTTGCTTCAAACTTATGTCCTTAGCATCCTGATCCGCACTGTGATGGAGGTGATCTTCATCATTGTCCAGTACTTGATCTACGGAGTTTTCCTCAAAGCACTTTATGTGTGTAAGACAGAACCGTGTCCACACCCGGTCAACTGCTACATCTCAAGGCCTACAGAGAAGAATGTGTTTATCGTTTTCATGCTAGCAGTGGCAGGTGTTTCGCTGTTGCTAAGCATTGTAGAACTGTATCATTTGGCCTGGAAGCAGTTTAAGAGATATCTACAAGGATACAAGGCTTCCAGACAACGGCCCAGGACACCGTCCACAATGGCAGCAGTTTCACCCGACCAGTCCACCCCAACCCGAACCTGCACACCCCCTCCAGATTTCAGCCAGTGCTTGACAACCCCTCCCTCCTCCCCTAGTTTACAAACACACTCACTTTTACACCCCACATGCCCCCCTTTCCATGATCGGCTGGCACACCAGCAGAACTCCCAGAACTTGGTCACTGAACGCCACAGAGGCCCCGACTACCTCGGGGTCAATTTCCTCAGCTTCTCACAGACGCCTGCAGACACACCCAACTCATGTGCCTCACCTTCTTTTCTGAGTAGTGACTTTGTTGAAGACAAGAGGAGGTTCAGTAAGAGCAGTGGGACGAGCAGCCGAATGAGACCTGATGATCTTGCAGTGTAGTACTCGCAAGTCTTGTGTGAGATCCAGTGTAACTGTGGTATAGAAATTTGCACTGAAGGAAACACCGCTTGAAAGAGACTGATTAATACTGGATCTTGTTAATGAACAGTGACCTGTATGATCCAATTTGAGCTATTTTTTTCACTTTCAATAAACTTATTCAATTAAACAAATAAGGTTTTCTCTCACCAAATCAACATATTCAGTTGACATTTGACCCCCCCCCACACACACACACACGCACACACACACACACACACACACACACGCACACCAACCAACCACCAAACTGTGAAATTGCACATTAAAGATTAAACTTTAACAAATAAAAAACAGCTTGTGCAGTGAGATTAAGGAGCTTGTAATAAAAATAGAAAAAAGTATTACCAAGATTTCATAAAACATTTATAGCCAAAATTATTAACCCACGGATGTAAATGGTCAAAAGTGAATCAGGTCATTATGCGAGGCGTACATTTCTATCCACTCCCCATCCATGATCCATCATCTGTATCATAAATTACATAGTTCATTAACTGTGTGTGTATATATTTATACATGTATATATGTGTGTAGGCATGTACAAACTGCAAAAACTCTACTGCATGAACTGAAACATACATATATGGTAAGTTCAGGTAGGTATTCTTCACACTCTTGAATCTTTACCCCTCACCTACATCTCTCATCCACTCCCCCCTTTTCTTTTAACACCCTCCTGTCCTGATGTAATGAATGTAATGCAAACTGGTCCATGGGGAAAATAAATAACTACATATATTCACTGCTTCCATCCAGAGAAGGAAACACCACAACTGGTGTTCACTCCCCTAGATATAACAAAAGCTCAAACGAAGCACCTACTGCCTCATGTAGTGGCTTTCAAATAGAACAGGACAAGGGGGGAAAAAAGTCAATACTGAATTTGTTTTGCCCAAGAAGAGAATTTAGTTGCTGTAATCTCTCAAACAAAACTTTTCGGCTGGATTCAAATCTGGACTTTAATCAGGCCAGTCATTTTGCTCATTTGGAAGTATTTCTTCACTAGAAGTCATTACCATGCCGGAACTGTTGACCCAAGCCAAGTTGGTCTGTGCATATCTTTCAAAAACCTGTAATAGACTTCCTTTTTCAAGTTTCCTTCAACCCTGATGGGATCCCTTTTACCAACCCCTCTGAAAAATCCCCACTCCCACCTCCATGTTTAACTCTGGGAACAGTGTTCTTGGGGTTGAATTGTAGTCCCTTCTTTCCCCAAACAACATCTCTACGGCTAACAGTGATTGGTTCTAAAGCTAAGTTCATAATTTCTAAAGGGGGATAATTATGTTGATCGCAATTTTTGTTTCTTTTATTTAACCAACTACAAGAACTCTTTATTAGAAAACAAAATGAATCGGAATTTTGATATTCTCTTGATTTGTTGGTCATTGGAGAATATTGTGCAATTTCAGTCTTCAACTGCACATGCAACCAATTGACTCACATCACGTTATTAAAGCACTTATGTTTACTGTAAAATTTAATTGTTTCTGATGGAGGAGCACATTATTCTGGACTCCAAAACGGATAAGTTGATGCTGAAAAGTGTCACTGTGACAAAGAGGCAGTTTGGATGGCTGTACAGACCCTGGACACATCTCGCAAAATCATGGAACATTACTGTAAGCCCAAAAACTGCCATGTAACGACAGCCCCCTGCTGATGCAGTATCGTGCATGTTTTACTTATGTTGATTGCTTCTCTGTTTACAATGCTCAACAGCGTCAGTAAAACAATGTATTACATTTGTGATGCACTTTATGAAGCAACAACAAACAAATTAATACATACGCGACTCATTTTAAAATGACAACAAACTTACCACAAGATGACGCTGTCATACTTCACTACAAAACAATGCTAACCACAAAACAATGCTATTGACTTACTGCTTCTGCTGAGTACGGGTATAGTCTATTACAATCTTTATTTTGACCAAGTGCTTTAATTTGAAGCTTCAAAGGTGATAATTTGTTTATTAAACGGTCGAACAAAATCTGCTCTAAAATTAGCATGTAGCTAGAGCGCCCTCCGCGTCCATCATGAGCCTGGGATCATGTACTTGTCTTAATCACAACTTTATGTATTTTGTATTACATAGCTTTACATCCACACACAGAATATGTTTCAAGAACACACCAAAAAGCGTCGTTAAATGGACATGAACAGTTCAACCTATATCTATAGTTGGTTATATATATGGTAATATATAAATATTGATTGTGCAGTATAACTTTAGGCAATGTATTGCCAAACCAAATTAAGCAGTTGAATAGAAGTCATTTTAGTTGTTTTATGTTGGGTTGATGCAGATGGTCACACCATCTCAGAGTTAGCAGGCTGACATGGAGATCTTTGAAAAATGTATTGAAAAACCTAATTTACAATTAACTTTGAAAATATTTTAGATGATTGGAAAATAGCTAAAACCACTTTCCAAACATATTGTCAGTCATAGCACTATGTTTGGTAGATGCATTGGATGATCATACTAGCGACTGAAAATGATTAATAGACCTTGTAACAAACTGTTAAAAACTGATAAGATACTGCTTACTGCATAAATGTAACTATAGCACCTCTTAGTTAATAGGACAGCATAGAAATCCTAAGTGGACCACAACCACAGAGCAAACACACTTCAGGTGAATTGAAGACTTTAAATGGGCCTTAATAGTGTACACGGGAGTCAATGTGAACGTGTAAAGCACCAGCAACTTGTCTATGGTGTATACTTTGCCTTTCACATATCTGATACCTGACCAAGTGTAAATAGATTTATGAATACCACATTATATATATATATATATATATATATATATATATATATATATATATATATATATATATATATATATATATATTCACATAATAGATGTAGTTTTTAACATGCTACACTCCATTCAGTCGGGTTTTTGTTTCGCAGGTTTCCAAAACCAGACCAGAACCTTTCATCCTCTAGATGGCAGAAGAACATAAAGAAACCATGTAATACACACAAAGAGATGACACTCTTTACCAAACAATATATTTTATTTGTCGTCCAACACCACAGCCCAGTCTTAGGAAGTGGTTTAGTACCAAATTCAATGGAGTTACACATGACGAGCATCAACACAGGAGGGGCAGGGACGAGAGGACAACCTATTTCACTTTTTGTTTTTAAAAATCATTTGTTTTCTAGTTAAAAAAAAGAACACCACCCTCCAATAGCTCAGATGTTTCAGCGCGGCACTGTAAAGCTGATCACAGCTAAGCAAATAAAAAAAATCTATTCAATGTATTCTGCAGTGGTGTCAGACAGCGACAGTCTGATTGTAGTCCATCTCAGACAGACATGGATGTATAGACATTAGCATGAGCATCACTGCAAAACTGAGTGCTGGTTTACAGGCTTTAAATATGCCCCTCCGCAGTCACCCTAAGCTGTACCCAGACCAGCTTACAGAAGCTTCTAAAACAGGAACGGTAGACCACACTGCATACATCTGATTACAGCTCCTACTGACGGTCAAAGTGTTTCTCTACAATAAAAGGAAAACTGAGAACAAAAAAACACTTTATTCTTTACAGTTATTTCTTGTTTGTGCTTTTTTTAATAATACTATTATCTGTATGAGGTCTTAGTTTGGTTTTATCATACACTGGAGTAGCAAAGAAAATTAAATTTAAAATATTCTGTATGCCCCACAGTACACAGTATTTTGTGGTGATGTTGTGAACCCTACTGTCCACAAACAACCACCACAACCCCCCCCCCCCCCCTTTAACAAATGAAGATGGGGAAAAAAAAAACTAGAAATCACTGGTAGAATCCCTTTAACAACACAAGTACAGTACACACATACAAAGAGCATTTCCTGTTTGGAGGGAAGTGATGCGATGAGATGTAAACATATAGCCAAGACGGTGCACATTGTGACAATGTTCCTTGACTTTTCTATTTTCATGTCTTTTCTTTCAGTTCATGGGTTCTCTAACAATCTTTAATTTGCACCTGTGTATAAAAGTACAATGACTCGCCTCTGAAAAGTTCATACTTGGACAGATATGGATGTTCTGTGGCATCCTATCCACAAGTGAATTTCTGTGATGTGTCAGTCTTGTAAATTCCATATACATTCCCAAGTTAGCAAAAAAAAAAAAAATCCCTTCGAAACGGTGCCGGACCTGAAAGCACAATTTAGGAAAGCACAATTTGCTTCTCACTCATCCATCTGTTAAAAGACAACTGTTGGAGAGAATTCCCTGTGAACACATCCGTGTGTTTTTGTGATGGTTTCCCCATCACCGTGTAAGCTTTAAACCTTTATCTAACAGGTGTCATTGTGTGTGATTGTGCACAGAAATTGTCCCAGTTTCCACACATATCTGTGTCTGCTTTCTATTTCATATCAAAGGTATTTATTTCACAGGTTACACAGTTTCTTGACTGTTCATTGTACTGGAGGCTAAAACATTAAATTCCCAGGGTTCCCTGGGCCAGGGTTAAACCCCATGCCCATATCTGCTGCCATTCCTCGAGGCCTCATCTGAGAGGGCATCATCATAGTTTGCTGAGGACCACTCATCCCTTGTAGTGACATCATCATGTTAGGAGAGCCCACTGGACCAGGGTGGTTGTACATTGGCCTTTCCTTTGCCTGCATCATTCCTGGGCCACCCATCATTCCTGGCTGCTGGCCGGGAGACAACATCCTGTGTTGCGGCCCCATCATACCTTGACCCATAAAACCTGGGGGTCTCATGGGATTGTGACCTGGATTACCCATGGGCATGTCCTGTGGTCCCATATGTCCAGGACCAGGAGGACCACCCATTCCCTGCATGGCGAGGCCCATCCTTGGATTGCCTTCACCCATCATCCCCTGCATTTGCGGAAAGCCAGGTGGGCCAGACGGGTGTGGTGGCTTCCCACCAGGGGTATCCCCACCACGAGGGAAGTAGGACAAAGTCTGACTGGGTTTCTCTGAAGGGATAATGCGAGAAAGGTCAAACTCTGGAATACCCGAAGCACCTGGTCGCATGACCTCATGTAGATCTGAATCGTTGAAGACACCTGGCATGTTATTAAAGTCCTGGGCTCCTGGAGTGTTTGGCTTGCACATACCTGGCTCACCACCTGGGCCGTGAGGCATACTGCCCATTCTACCTAGTGGGCCCCCTTCTCCCTGGAAGCCCATTCCATGAGGGAAACCACCTTGGTGTCCAGGACCATTGTGAGGGAAGGGGACTTGCTGTGGAGGTGACTGCCCTGGAGGGAATCCTTGTCCTCTGTGCGGAAGACCCATACGGCCCTGTGCCATCATCTGGTTAGCACCCATACCAGGATCTTGGGACACTGGATTCATCATCATACCATGTGGTATCATCCCTGGACCCATTGGGCCAGAATGAGAAGGGATGTTTGGGCCCATATGATTGGGTGATGGAAGCTGGTTTGGCATGCCATGGGAAAGTGGCTGAGAACCCATAGAGTTCATCCCCATTGGGCTAAGGGAAGGCATAGGGCCAGAGGAGTTGGGTGTCATCATTCGTGCATGACCTGGGTGATGATTCATCCCCATACCTACAAAGAGAAAAACATTTGAATGAGTGGGAAGAGTTCACAAAGAAATGCATTATTAATTCTCTTTCTATACCAGCTCAAACCAGACATTACCGGACATGCTGTTGTTCATAGAGGGCAGATTTGGTGATCGTGCAGGAGGCGAGTCATCATCTGAGCTGGCAACAGTTTTGATTGCATCATGGTAGAGCGGTGTTGAGCTAGGCATGGCAAATTTGGACATACGGGACATCATGATGGAAAGAGGGTTTTGGGATAACGTTGGCTCTGGAGGCATGGTGTAGGGGCTACTGGATGGAAGACTTCCTGGAACGTTCATTACACCTGGTTGATTGGACGAACTATTGGAAGGAGGTGCGGATTGAGGACCATTGCCACCTTAGAATCAGAAAAGGCAGAATTGTTACCAGAAACAAAATCTATGAAAAAAGATTAAAGATACATTCGTAATGATCAACAAAAGTGTGCACTGAGGCAGAAATGACTACCTGGATCTATACTGCTCATCATATTTGGCGATGTCATACTAAGTGGAGGTTTGTTGTTTTGAGGGATACCTGGACTTTGCATTGGTGGCTTGGGTGATGATGTCCAGCCAGGGGATGGGGCAGGAAGTGAAGGAGACTTCATATGGACAGGAGAAGCCCCTGCTGAGCCCATCATGGGAGGGGATTTAATGGCTGCTGCAGCT
This sequence comes from Danionella cerebrum, assembly GCA_007224835.1. Classification (NCBI taxonomy): domain Eukaryota; kingdom Metazoa; phylum Chordata; class Actinopteri; order Cypriniformes; family Danionidae; genus Danionella; species Danionella cerebrum. Next base: position 211,438 of record SRMA01026809.1, on the reverse strand, counting down.
GCAACTGCTGCAGCTGATGGACCACTTAGCATGCCAGCCAGCTGGGACGGTGTCTGTGGAGATTTGAGGTTACCTGATGGTGAGCCCAGCATTGGTGACTGGACCTGCCGCAGTGTGGGTGACTTTAACGGGTTCACATTGGGTGAGTTTGCTGGTCCAGACTGGACATTCAGATCAGAAGGCTTGCGATTTCTCTGGCCTGGTGGAGGCCCGGAGTTGTTAGGTCCCTGATTAGGAGGTAAGGTAGGCATGTGGCTAAGACGGCCATTGCCTCCTCTTTGGTCTGGTCCAAATGGTGGCTCTCCTCTAGATCCTCTTTGATTTCCAGGCCCTTGGGGGCCCATGCCAGGAAACTGTCTATTGGGTCCCATGTTCATCTCTCCTGGAAGAGGCTGGTCATGGAAAGGGGGCCCCTGCATCATTCTCTGTGAAGGGACCACATTATCTGGCATTGGACCTCCACCTTGCCTCAATTTCATAATTTCCTCTGGACTAAGATTCATTTGAGGATCTCTCATCTTAGGGGGCATCATCTGAGGATTTGGGCCCATATTTACATTGATGTTTCCAGGACCCATGCCAAATTCACCTCTGTTTTGTCCAAGGCCTTTGACAAACTCCATTCTCGAAGTTGGGCTCATGGGACCATCACCTGGCATTCTGGGAAACATCATTCCACCACCATTACCAGGCTCCATGGGCCTCTGATTACCCATCATTCGATTCATCTCCATCATCATGCCAGGTGACATACCCATGCCTGGTTTATCAACCATACCTTGGTGGAACATTGCTTCCTGAACAGACTGAGGATTGGGGAATCTTTCCACCCTTCCCCCTGGTCCTCCAAACATACCTTGCCCAGGAGGGAATCCCCTACCATCTCCCATTTTGAGCACATCATCATGCCAGCTCATCCCAGGTCTGGGCATTGCATTGGGACCAGCTTCCATTTCAGGGTTCATCATACCAGGGAAACCCGGCATCCTTTGCATGTGAGGATGCATTCCCCTGGGGCCCATGTTCATTTGGTCAGGAAATGGTTCAGGACCACCAGGTCCCCACACCTCTCCAGGGTTCGGTTGGTAGGGTGGAGGAGGACCTCGTATCATTCCTCTAGGTCCACCCTGATGGAGCATCATGTCTCCCATTGGTCTGTGCTGCATTTGCTCCTGTTTGCGCTTTTTCTCGTCATAGAATTCTTGCTGCAGTTTTAGCCAGGCCATTTGTTCTGGGGTCATATGGTCTCCATGCTCTCCCCCAGGACCTTGATGTGAGTTCATAGGTCCTGGACCTGGTGGAGGGGGCCCAAGATCATCCGGAGAAAAGGGCATATCTCTAGGACCAGGTGGACCAAAGGGAGGTCCATCTGGTCGTGGTCCTGCAGGACAACCTGGCTTTCCGAGGCTTTGTGACTGAGCCATCATGGCTTGAAGGGGCCCTTGTTCTGGTTTCTTGGGTCCTCCTTCCATCATTGCAGAATTAGGTGGAGGAATACCCATGTTTACTTGGCCCATGGAAGCCATGTCTTTGTCATCTGGGAAGAGCATACGCTGTATATCACGTAAAGTCTGTAAAGAGCGTTCTCTGTGTTCAAGTTGCTCTTGGGAAAGGCCTTCAGGGTTATCCCCCATGCTAGACATGATTTCATGAGCCAGCTGCTGGTGGTGTTGAGCTGTGAGCTTATCATCAGCTCCTTTGGGGAGATCTAAAGATGGGAAGCTCTGCTGAGGGCCTGCATTAGGAGCCTGGTTGGAGACATGACTACTAGGTGTTCCTGCAGAGTTGCTACCATCATGGGATCCAGCACCATCCTGTGGGCTACCACTTGGCAGGCTCTTAGAGTCCATACCAGCAGAAGGTGCATTGTCCGATGTGAGGCTTTTAGGCTTGCCCCCCGGGGTAGGCTGCTGTGTTTGGGTGGGCTGCCCTTGAGATTGTTGCTGCTGGCCTGACTGTGCTACTTTTGAGGCTGCGTGGTGGTTCTGATCACTGGAGTGAGATGAAGGAGGTCCTTGCTTATTGTCGCTCCTGAGGGACCCAATCTGATTGTTCTGAAATAGATGTAATAATGAAAACTGTTAAAATTCTTTAAAGCTCAAAATGTTAAACACATTTCAAAGGTATAGTGACCATTTAAGTGGTCCTTTCTTACCAGGGGGAGCTGGGACTTTCCACCTTTGCCATTAGAGATATTGTTCATATGATAGGTGATGATGTTGTCTACATGCCCTGTTATTACTGCATCTGCTGCCCTGATATAGGAAGAAAATGACCACAGTTACAGCTTTACATATAAGAACTACTGAAAAAGAAGTTCTTGAAGTAGTTACTTCAATCGTGCTTATTTAAGAGGAAAACAATTACTAATTAATTTACATTGTTTGTGTAAAAAAGCAATGACGTTCTCATCTAGATTGTTTATTATTCATCTCATGTGGAGCGATAAATCCAGAAATTACTCAGACCCTTCTTGTTATCACAGAATCCAATCCAAATCATAGCATTGCACGCTACATGAGGGTCTAGTTTGAGAGATTTTGGGGGAAATGTAAAAAGAAATAGGTTTACTTGTTGGCCATGTCTGTGGTGAAAACATAAACGACTTTTGATCCTGGTTTCGACCCACTCCCCATTTCAGATGGTGTGCCTTGTCCTGCAACAGCATTGTGGGTAGGTGTAGAGGAAGAAAGAGCAGCAGGATCTGGTTTTATTTCAGTAGAGTTACAGTCTGCGCAAAAAAAAGAAAAATTGCATGTTGAAAGTCACTAACTACTGACAATACTATGAAAGCTCCCCTAAACAAATGCTAGCAATAAAATAAACACATTTCCTTTTTTAAACAATATGATGAAATCCTGAAACCACATACTGAAGAAGCCTGGGTCATCTTCATCACTTTCTCCTCCTGAACACCAATCTGCACCACTATAGGGTAACCGTCGTTCTCCAACACATAACCTTTTCGCTCTGCTGCTCATTTCTTTGGACAGGGAGAGAGAGAGAGGATTATGACGAGATTCATGAAAATAAATCTAGTGTTAGGAAGTGGATTGCTACTTCTTTTCTTAACTATAAGAAGACAGAAAGAAGAGGACCAAAAACTTTGACATTGGTGATGTAGATCTTACAGCAGCGTACGCATCTGTAAATTATATTTCATATATCACCACATCATACATCAGCAGTTTTTTGCAATATTTGCAATATTTTCTTTCACAACTTATTAGGCATGATGCATTCACATCTTTGTTTATTTAAGTGACCCAAAGTCACAAAAAAATTAAGTCCTGCTTTCATTTTAAATCGTTTTATGATTTAAATCCCTGCAATGTAGTTCCAACTCTTCAACACTAACGCCTATAAGCTTTCAAACACACCTAAAATACACTTCTTGATCTAAACCAGCTGAATTAAACAGGATTGTGTGTTTCCAGTAAACAAGTAAGCTAAACATTACAACTATATGATTTGTGCAAGATTTAAACAAAATTAGGTTTTACAGAAATATATACTCAATATTCTGTCCATCCTCCTTTTTGCAGAAATAACATCCTGTAAATACTGTTTATAACTTCCAATTAGAGTCTGGATTCTGGCAGAAGGTACTTTGATCCATTCAGCTTCTCCAAAAAAAGATTCGGTGGTTTCAGAGAACGGACAGCCTGCTTTAAAATCACTCAAAGAATTCTTCATTAATATTCAGGTCTGGGGACTGAGATGGTCATTCCAGAACATTGCTGTATGTCTGCATGAAAGCCTTGGTTGATTTTGAGACGTATTTAGGGCTGTTGTCTTGATGAAAATCTAGCCCCAGCGCAACTTCAACTTTGTAACTGATTCCTCAATATTGTTCTCCGGAATCAGCTGAGTGGATTCCCAGAGATTCCCAGTGCGTTTCTTTAGATAAGATGCAAAGTCTCATGACTGGATTCACCTGTGTATGGAGGTCAATGAGGTCACCAAACATATTGTACGCACATGCCTAGTTTTGTTAAAATAATTCTTGCAGAATTTCCATAAATAATAGTAACTTTGTCACTCCTCAAATATCACTCTGTTAGTTTCCTATATTATCTATTTAACTGAAATTTCTTATCTAGGCAACCAATGATTTTTAAAAGAAAATGGAATACTATACTGGACATCAGACAATTAAAGAAACATTTAAAAAAAAACCTGTGTAATTAAAGGACACCATTGAAAATAATAAGTCATGTAGCATATAATACCTACAAGCGAACACGTATCCCAATAAAAGTAATAAGAAGATCATTGGGAATACTTTCGGTCAATCTGCTGAAATACAATTCAAGTTAAAGATTTGGAAAACAAAAGAACCAGTCAAGTCTTGTAAAACTACAAACCCTGTCTGAACCCTTTCCAGAACAATTATAAAGTTACTATTGTTCATGTCTAAACCACTGGTTAGTTCCCGGATCACAGCATCTCAATGAAACTGGGACACAATCAGGTCAAAAGGGGAGATATTAGACTTCCTGTGTACTGACAGAATAGGCAAACAGCAAGAGCAAACTCTCGACAGCTTGAACAAACACAAACATGCCCAGCAAACAGCCTGACAAGCCTTGTGTCTCTTTGTGAGCCTACAAGAGCATTGGTACACAGAAACAACCCATCGGGTTGCTTCTAACCATGTCATTCGAGACACAAAAACATAGTTCAGTCCATCAGGGTTCATTTTAAAGACAACATGACCCACTCAATCAGAGACGGCATGTTATATTACCTGAGAAGCAACGGTCATTTGAATGCTTTAAATAACCAAGCAAAAGAAATTTTGGAGGGAATTTATGTCACAAGAAATGAGCACCAACAATCAATCAGTTAGTTAAAACCATGTTTATGCTCACTGTAGAGGCATTAGCACCCAGCAGGGGTCCTTCTGACTGGTAAGGGGGAGGGACCAAAAAAAACCAATGAGTGGCTCCCCCTCATTCACTAATGGTACATTCCCTGGTGTTCCTACAGCAGATCTATAGAGTGATGCTGCCACTAGAAAACACACAGAGCCGGGATAAACTTCATGCCCCACTACAGCCCTCACTGCAACCTTAAGGAGGCTGGGTGTACATGACGGGGAAGCTAGCGAATATGTGAGACCCTTGATATCCTGTACACTTGAATTCCGGATCATAAAGAAAGCATTCAAACTTGAGCTTTGCAAGCAGTTGATGTCATGTTACAAACTATATGATGGGGGTGCACAAACACCACACAACATATATAAATGATGCGTGAACATTTGCAGAACAACCTAAAAAATGTAAACAAATTATTATTATCATTTAGAAGCTAATACAGTTAAAATGTATATTTACTATAGGTGTAACAATATAATGCAATACCAAATTGTCACAGAATTCGAGATATCGCCTAGCAGCTGAAGTGTGTTTGTGATTATAGTCACTTCTGAAACTTCTTTACCTTGTCTTCTTGTTTTATATAATATTTACAAAAAGACAATTGTCCTTTCCTCAAGGTTAAATAACCAGTAAGATTATAAAATTAAAAAGTAAGATTATTAAAATTTTTCCATCACTCGAGAGTAAAAAGATGACAAAGACTAGCGCTGCCCCCTAGTGGGTGGATGGTATCAAATACTCTTACAAATCAAACTAGACTGTAAAAAGTTATTCCACAAAGTTATGAAGGCTACAATCAATAAAACAATATTTATAGCCACAACTTTGTAATTCTTTTGTCAACAGGTGACCAGCAGGGGTCCTTCATACTGTTAAATTTCAAATTGTCACTTGAAATAGTGCTAAAAGGTTAACTGAATCATTTTAGAAATTAAAATGTTTTTTATTTTGTGAAAGCATTTTGTTCTCGGAGTCAAATTATGCAAGAACAATGGAGAAATAGAGGCCACTATGGATGACTATCACACAGAGCAGCAAGGTATCTCCATCTGTCACTGTATTGAAATTAAAAACCTACCTTTCTGTTCCCCTTCAATGCTTGGCGTTGCTGTATCCCTTTGTTCAAATGACTCCACAGAAGTGCTTCTCTCTCTCTTAATCTTGCCTTTCGCCCCGTTGCCTGAACTCAGGCTTTGTCCATTTTTAAGTCCCATACTTCCAATAGGTACTTGAGGACCTTTGGGTGTGTGGCTTCCACTCAATGATTTGGGGTCACAAGGAGAAGGCTGTGATTGGCTGCCGGCACCCCCTTGTTTTCCCTGGTTGGGCAGTTTGGAGTCCATCTGTGCAGCGCTAGAAGGGGACATCACGGGTGGAGATCTCACCATGGCCTCCTGTTTGGATTTTGGACTGCTGAGGAAAGAGAAAACAAGAGAGGGTGAGAATAACTAAAGAAGTGGTGTGTTTGACCAAATAAAGGCTTTGTTCACCATCTGAAGAACACATCGAAACAGACCTTTTAACTCAACTTTTAAAGTTATTTTTTCATACAGGACTTATCCCATGCTGAAGGTCCACCAAGAACGGTGACAAAAAAAATATCACACATGCAAAGACGTAAACAAACAAACCTGGCACAAAAGTGTTTTGGGGGTTGAATATAGATGCTATGAGCTTAAAGGTTGGGAGCACCAAATATTGATTTAATATTAAATATTAACATTTTTTCTGGCCGATGGTGATGCCAATATTTTTAAATCTTGGTAGCTGATGGTGAAGTCTTTACACACATGAACGCACAACAATTTGAATGCATGAATTCATGTAAATATATAAAAAAAATATTTACAATCTAATCAAAATATTAAATAATACTCTATATTTAAATAAAAAGACAAATAAATAAATAAAGTAAAATATCATCTTTAATGATCCTTCTAATATATTTTTTAAATTAAAAAGTGCAATTAAAATGTATATAAATCCAAATAAAAATATGCAATAACAGTTATAGACTTTTTTTAAACAATATACTGTTGGGAACACAAACAATGATCAATATTTTAGCTATAAAAAAATAACTGTAACTGGGGGAGAGAATAGAAGGCAAGATCAGTCTCTTGATGTGGATAATCCCAGTACACAACAACTGGGGGCCAACACACTGCTACTATTGTGATTTATTGGTTTGCTCCATTTATGGCAAAAAAATAAATAAATAAAAGAATGGTCTTCTAAAATGGACTGAAATAGCTGCAGGAAAATGACCCTGTGCACTTTCCATGTCGGAAATGCAGTCAATTATTAGTCCTGGTCGATTATTAGTAGAGTAGAAATGCACATGAAAAACAGTCTTAGACCTCGTCTTTGTTATTGTCACTATAGTCTTTTGTAGATATTGACATTTTAAAGTTATTTTCAATATTATTATTATTATCAAAAGAGTGTTATAGTAGAAAGTCAATTGAGACTTTTGTATAAATGGATCACAAATCCTCCAAACTTTGATCAATCAAGATCCATTACAGGTATTAGGTTAATTGCGTAAATTAATGAAAGAAAGCCCACAGAATTGTATAAAATACATGTATATGAGTGAATGTTGACAGAATTTGCAAGTTTTTGTGTTACAGAAACTTTGATGTAATGGCAGTAATTTAAGTTTTAAACAGATCCCTACAATACGATACTTCGACACTCCCTGAGCGACAATTTGTGTTTTAATATCTGGTTTTTCAACTCAGAACACATCCTTTTAACAAACAAAAAAATAATACCTTAAACCAATCACTTCAAGAGTTGTGTCATCGGTGAACAAATCAAAAAGCTGACTGTTCTCCATCAAGCTCAAAAACCACCTTCACTTTTCTGAAGAACCCACCCACCAAAACACACAGAGCGGAGTGACAAAAACGGAAACTGACTCATAGCAGCTGACCAGCCAATAACAGGCACCACACCCTGACAACATGCCATTCAATAATAGGAGGGAAATCTCGACATGTACCAATGACGCAACTCCAATCCTCTCAGCGACCTTCTGTCCTAGCCCTGTTCTTTGTTGACTGAGAGCCAGGTTAATATTTAATCGAAACAAGTCAAACCAGATCTCCCACACAAATCCACTAAGCAATGGGTCCACAGTACATCGTCACCTTGGAAACCAGATGCACACAAATGGTAAAAGCTGGTCACCACTGGATGCTACTGAATCTGGCTGCCAAGGTTCTATAAATATTAGAACCAATAACGAAAAAAACACAAATTGGTACAGAAGGGCATGCAAAACACAAATATGAGATCAAAATGTGCCACAACATTCAATGAAAACCCCTATGGCGTGTTACCACTCACACTTAATAGATTTAAAAATTGGTATTTGAACATGAACTTGAGATATTGCAGGGACATTATTTCAGTTTCATATCAAAATTCCAAAAGAGCAGGGAAAACATCCCTGAATCAGTCCAATAGAATAAATGTGTTCTATTTTACATTTACAAAGAGAGAGATTTTCTGTTTGTAACTGGAAAATACAAACAGCATCCTTCAAGAACATGCATTGAGGATCAAAACTGATGAATTATGAATTTATATTAAGCACAAAAAAGCCCAAGTGCTTCACAAATTTTTACTTTAACTGATGCAAAAGTTGTGCTATGGGCAAAAAATATAAGAGAAGATCCAACACTGTTTGGATTTCTATGTAAAAATTCAAATTGGAAGGCTAATTAGCTACAGAAATACAATTTCAATTGATTAGACCATCTTTATCTGCACACATCTCTACTTGCTACGATTTACAATTTAAACTTGTTGCAAGTTCAAATGGCAAAATACATGGTCGATTCCAACTTGCAAATCCAATGACAGTTTCATCATCTCTGTAGCTTTGAATAGATGTTTTTCATTTAAATATCCTCAACAGTTTTTAAAGGAAAGTGAAAGTTAAAGGAACCCAAGGCACACAAAGAGTGTTTCCATATTTGGATGGATCTGGGTGGACAAAGGCATATCTGTGAATCAGCAAAAGCAGCCCCTCCGAACCAAACGTCCAGCAGGAGAGACGGATAACCTCTGGCTGAGCTGGGTCAGTTTCTCACACGCGCAAAGAGGTTGTGGATGCTATCCAGCCTCTGCTCTGCAGCTCCTTCCACTCACACTGGTAACGACAGAGCTCTGTAGCCATAATAAAACAAAGGAGCGCATGCCCCAAACTAGTCTTGAGCACAGATACAAACAACTTCTTCTAAAGTTGGCCCTCATCAGCACAACTTCTCACACACAATGCCCTCATACACTAAACAACATGCCCCACAACATCCACAGAACCCAGGAGGTAGGTGTAAAATGAGTTCCAAGAGCTGCCAAGTCTCTAAAACGAAAATGGCTGCTGTCACTTGTAGCTTCTGTCATCATTGAGTAAGTTTTATTTAGTTAAATTCTCCATTATTTCGGCTAAAACTTACAATGTTGATGCTATTACCAACACAACATCATGCACTTACACTAGTGGCAGTATTCTGAAAATCAATTCTTTCCTTCAATCAATTCTTTCCTCCATAACACCTTCCTGGTCATTTCTAGTAGGTCTGGATCAGCTGGTTCTGGCAAAGTATGACAGAAGCTTAACTTAGCAGGACAATAAATCTTGAGGAACAGGTCTGGACAACCTGCACAAATAAGCAAACTAGATGCACATCTATTAACTGAAAACTAACAAAATATACACATTTCGTTTTTTTGGACATTCATAGGATACTGGAGTCATGATGATCTGTGTCAGTTCCAGCAAGGTTTGGTCACTCCCATCATTATTTGGAGTCACTGATCACGTGAAATTGACGCATTTATAGAGAGGGAGGAAACCTGAGAAACCCATGCAAAAGTATTCAGAAAGGTGTTTTAGCAAAGACTCAAACCAGAAATCATAATCAAGTTGGGTGCCAAGATAAGATGGCAATAGTCAAATGTAAAAAAAAAAAAAAAAAACACACCAAATCTGACTCCAGAGTTAAACATTTTTTAAGTATCTTTTGAATAGAAAACAAAATAAAATAACAGAGATCTGGTCCGCATCTCACCTCTGAGTGTTAGCCGATGGAGAGTTCCTCACTTTGGGGTTGCTGGAATGCATTGACGTCAGTCCCAGTGCGACAGCGGCAGGAGCAGTAGAGTGCTGGTGGGGACTGGGGGTGTGACCGTGTGCGTGTGTATGGGAGTGTGCACCACTGGGCGTCGCTTTGGCCCGGGTGCTCCGGGGCCCGGTGGGGTTGGGGGTTGAGACAGGGCTGCTGGAGTCCTGGCCCTCCTCTTGCCGTTCTTTGGCCCTGTCCTTCCTGCCTGAAGCGTTTCCTGTTGATCCGGTGGCTGCTGCTGGTCTCTCCTCTTGCACCTCCAGCATTCTCTGTGTGGGCTTGTCTGGAGTCTCCCCAAGGAGCCCTCACAGCCCCTGGCCACACTGCAGACAAGCAAAAAAAAATATTCCTTTCATTTAGAAAGTGAATGCTGACACTCATTTATTTACCAACATAAACTAAAGAAGAAACTATACTTGAAAAATTATTTTCCTGCAATCTCTGATAAACCTAAAATCAAAGTTTAGGAGGTTCAGAATCAATTTTAGGAATCAGATTTGGATAGGTTTAGCTAAAACTTGTGTTTTTTTCTTTTTCTTTTCCAGACTACCATCAAAGCTGCACAGAGTGGAAGGAATGGATGCAACAGTTACACGTTGCCTTTCAGTCGTTCACTTCATCGTATGTCAAATGATCGACTATGGAAACAATCCCTTTCATTGACCCCCCTTTTAAGCACATCATACAAGTCCAGGGTTGGTGGTTGTTAGGATCCCCCTTTCTGTTTCTCCCCTCCCTTGCACGAAACGAAGTTGGTTCCATACTTGCCTCTACACAGGATGACGAAATTTACCAGAAGTCTCTGAGGGGTGCCCTCCTTCTAAGTTGCTTCGCTCACTAACCAAAGACAGATAAGGGTCCTAGAGTTATGCTACCTCTTTATTAATAATAGGCAGTTATCCTCACCCTGGGGCAGAAGGAGTTCCCATAGAGCTGACTACGGTCCCCGGACTTGGATTTTTCAAAGGGTTCCCATCGTCAAATATTTGATATACGTCAAAGTAATCGAAAGGGAACGTCTATGGTTTCTTATGTAACCCCCATTCCTTGATGGAGAGAATGGAGACGTATGTCCCCTTACCAAGCCCATGAGGTATGCGAGTTAAGTGGCTCCTCAGAAAACACAGAATGTACCATGTAGCCGCTAAATGATTTAATCACCTGCACAATGAAATATTCATTGGTCAGTTGTAAATTGTTGGAGGGGTCTGAATGCTCAGAGGGAGCGTTCCCATATTTGATCATTCGATATACGCGTTCCCTTCTTCAGGGAATAGGGGTTACGCAAGAAACCTTAGACGCTCAAAATGCTTGGCATTTCTACTCACCATGATTCGTGAACATAGTCCAAGTGTCTCAAACTCGTGCCATTTGGCCCTATATTACGTGGAAACCACCTGACAGCAAAGTTAAGTGTTAATGCACCTCACACCATTTGCCCATTCTTAGATCCATAATCTGAACCCTGCTGCTGTAAATTGTGTTTTCAAAGCTTGCGCAATATAGGGATGCAGCTATTTACTGGTTTAACTTGTGGTTTAAAATAGTGTGTTTTGGTGAATAAAATGTGACTAGAATCAATTTCATTTCAAGACTTAAACTTCGATGTCTGCCAAAAACACAGTTTTATGAACATTGTTAATTTCGTAAAAAAAAAAATTATATATATATATACATATATTTATATTACGTTTGGTACAAAAAAAAAAAAGTCAGCAGCTTTTTCAGCCATGTTTAAGGTGGACCCGACAAGCATGGTAGGTTTTGATGTTCCTGAACATTTTGAGACCACCTTCAGAAGTTTTTTTTTCAGTAGTTTATCAAGTGGTACTGATTTGTATTTAAAAAAAATGCAAATATAAATTAGGGCTGGGCGATTTTGCCTAAAATCATAATTGCGATATTTTAGAAACAATATTGCGATTGGGATTTTTTCGCGATTAATTTAATGGCATTAGAAACTATTAAAAATCACCTTTAAAAAATTACCCATATTATGTTTTAACATATTTTATTGCAGTGGTGGCTGAAATGTCAAGCCTTGCAGCAGCAACGAGCATATGTAGATTAACAAATTTAAAATAACAAAAATAAATATGCATTACCAGTTATTTAAAAAAAATTTTTTAGCATCATAAATGAACAAATATAACAGTACAGTACCAGTACAGTACAAAACAGCATAAAGTGCAAAAGGACAACAACTGTTTATCTCTACAATCTTCTCAATGAGAAGTGAGTAAACTATAGTTTAGAACTTAGTTGCCCTTCTAAAATATCAGGGGAAATAAAAAGAACAGCTGCCCTGAGCATAAGTAGATAACAAACTTGAAATTAAAAAAATATATATTATTTTCCAACTAACAAACATTTTTTTCAAAATCAAAACAGTAAATGCAATAGTAAAGAGCTACCCAGTATAATGTGCAAAGTGAACAAATCCCTGTTTTTTTCCCAGTAGCTACAAATTTTTGGACAAAAAGACCAGCATATCAACTTTAGTTGTTGTGATTTCCAAATGCCTCTTCGATGCGCGTTCATAAGGAACCACGCTTTCAAATGACGATTTGAGCGATGTTTGTCGATGTGCTGCTGCCTTTGGAGAAGGGTTTTTGCCATACACTCGTCATATTGTACTTTGTGGTGTGATTTTAGATGCTGATAGAGGTTTGTCGTGTTTCCTCGTGACGTTAAAACTTTCGCCATGCAGGTTCGGCAAAACACTTCAGCCTGCGCATCGTCCCCCGTTTTAAAGCCGAAATACTCCCACACGACAGATGAGCTTTTTCTCTTTGGCTGCAGAGATTTTTCAGTTGCTTCTTGCTCTTCTGAAGTCGAAGACATTTATTTCAAAGCATTTCCAGCCTGTCTGCAATAACTTATCTTCTTCTCTCTGCTCTAGCGCTCAGCCGAACAACTTGGGGCGATTACCGCCAACTAGCGGGCTGGTGTGCATACTGCATGAAGCCGAGACAAGTGAAGGGAAACTTTCAGGAGCAATAATCGCACGTCTCTGCGATTACATAATCGCGTTTTGTAATATCGTGATAAAATCGCAAATGCGATTAATCGCCCAGCCCTAATATAAATCAATTTGTTCATTTGGTTACCAAGTGCCAATTTGGTGCCAAAGGTGCTCACCTGGACATTGTCTTATTTAAAAAAAAAAAAAAAACGCCCCTGAAAACACATTTTAGCTCCATTTAATCATTTATTGGTCCACAGTTATGGCCTCTATTCAGTGTTGTCAAAAAGTCCACCAGGGACTCAAGCATTCACTTATTTAAAAAAAAATTAGGCCGAGGACAATTTCTACTATTTTCTCCAGTTCCTTACTTTTACCTGATAAACTAGAAAGACGTTACCTTTTCAATGACACCAAGGACATTAATTTATCCCATATAATGCGAGTTACAGCCATTTTATTTTGAGACCTATGCTCAAAAAGGGGGTTGGGTGTCAACAGGTTAAATGACTTCAGTGTAGTCTTTCCTTCATATTAATCACTTTGGGACACAAAAACTCTCCTTTTCAATCTTTTTTCCCATTGACGCACATTGAGTTCATCAGTAAGACCATTTTTATACCATAAACGTATTATGTAAATTTAAGCAAGGCAATGTTGAATTTTCAAACAGTATTGGGGTAGTCTTAGATGCACCCTCCCTTCTCCAACACGGCCACACCTGCATCTGTTCTGAAGCAACAAACATTCATTCAAATGTTTAGTTGTTTGTCCACCTGTAGAGACATGTTCCACACAGTTCTGATTCTGAAAAAGCACTTACACCATGAGAATTTCAGCGCTCCGAATAAGTCCAAAGGCAAAAATGCATACAATTTAAACTAACCAAAGTGTCGGACTGGAGCCAACAAAACATTGGTCAAAACATGCATGTGAGGCCATTGATGCATCATTCTATGTGAAAGCAGCTAAAGCTACAGCTGAGGTCTCAGTACTACGATCTCAGTATCAAGAAAGAGTGCTTTTGCCCTGCAGAGAGACCTAACGCTTCTGTGCGTCAGTGAGATCATGTTAACATGGAGGGGCTTCTGTCTTCAGGCAAAGTCTAGCTTTCAGAAGATATGGGAAGGCTCTTATGTAGCTGCCTAGTCAGAATGCCTTGTCATCCAGAAAATATTCAGGAGCTCTTCCAAAACACTCAAATGATATCATCTTGTATATTCACTCCAGGGCTAACCGCAAGCCTTGAAAAACAATTCAACATTTTGCGGCACCACTTTGGTAAAATAAAGTAATTCTACACTAAACCAGTAACGAGAAGAGTGCAGAGGCTCAGGGCTCCCAGAAAGGAGTTTTCTGAATAGAGTCACCACGGTCGTCATCTACTCGTGTGGGTTTCCAGCAGCTGTTCCAAGTTCCCTCAATAATCCACATTCAATTAAGATCGAAATGGCTGTAAACAGTTGAGAGGCAACCTATAGATAATTTACCACAAGAGAAAGTCACAAAATGTCAACTCTATGGTTTTACAATGCAAAATAAATGGCATATTGCGTTTCTGAAGTTTTGAAGTTTTTGTTTGCATCAGTCTGGATTTGAAATTAACAGAGCGTTTCAAAACAATCCAAAACTAATAATGTATTTTTTCTTTGGCCATTTGACAAAGGTCATTTGTCAAAGTTTGCTGATTGGTGGGTTATTTTTGGCTTCAATTGCTACTGCTGCTTATTGGATACTGCAAAATGACAAGACTCAACAATCCAAACCTCACAACAGCACTTAAGGCCAAGTTAGTTACTTAAAACTATTTCACAGTGGGCCATTTTTGCTTGAATAAAAATAGGAAATAAATTTTTTTGGTGCTATTGTCAGCTCTGGTCAGTTCTACTTGTGGCAACTTTCTTCATTTGCATCCGTTTCAATATTAGTTTTCAGTAAATGTGTTGAACTATATTTTTTATATTTGTTACTGTTTTTCCATTTTACTTGCACTGCAGCATGTTTTAACCAACACTGTGCTACCCTCAGTTTGTTAAATACAATAGGTAGCAACAATATTAGTCAGTTAAACTAAAAAAAACATTTTAGCATGTGTGCTAAAGTTCGTTTTAGCCCTGTGAGTTTATATGGAAAATATATCTATCAAGCTTGTTCCCTTTAGTTTCAATCGAAATATTTAGCAAAATGTTGGTTTTATTTTGGAATCAATTATTTGTAGCTCAACCAAGATGACTTTAATGGTAAAAGTTTCTCTTACAGTTGCGCTCATAAGTTTATTTTTTTATTTCTTGCCCTTGGGGCTGCTTTACCAACCGAGAAAAAGAACTTCATCGACAACTACCTCAAGACACTTCAGGCAGTCATTGATGAGTAAAGAGGGGAATACAGAATTTTATGTAAACTAATGAGCACAGCTGTACATGCTAGCAGTCTTTCTGACTATGGAGTAAATTGTTTACTTTTATTAACAATACATAAATAAAAAATTGTAATCTTACCCTGTATTGTTCGTCCTGGATGCCTACTGTGCACAGTCTACCATACAGTCAGGCTTTACAGAAAAATGTGTTTTTTTGGTCTCTTTGTGGCCAGAATCAACCAAACAACTATACCCCTATTGAAACAAATGTGTCACTCAACATAATTTTAGTACTCTGGCCACAAATGCCTTAAATTTTCAACTTGTGAGGGCTTCAGCTGAGTATTTATTGCCAACACACCACAAGTCTGATATGCATGATCTTTGAACTGTGGATTTAAACATTTCAATACTTTAAATGCCTTATTTCATCCTTGTGGAAGGTATGACTTTTTATAAATCTGAGGAAATTGATTGTCTTTTTGAACGCTGCTTACTTTAAATTGTGAAAATGCAAGCTCTCTGATAAAAACATGGTTTCCTTGCACAGCCCCCCTCTCTCCTCCAGAAGCCACACTTGCATTCTGACATTCTCAGATTTCAGCGATTGCCGGGTGAGAGGCTGGTGAGTAGAGCACTAATGGTGTACACCAGCAAGCCTTCTCCAGCCGTGACACACACATTTCTCTTCAGGCGTGCACAGCCACCAACACTGTTGCCAAGGCAACTGTGACCGACAGGCCATGGATCTACAACCAGCTCAGAAAACTAAATGTAAACATCACACCAGCACACAGCAGGCTGCAGAGACAAACCGGCTAAACAATTTGGGTTTAAGATGTGCATTTTGTTTAGAAAACACAAAAATAAAGAATGATTTTTTTTTTATTATTTAAAAAAAATAAAATTGAGCATTCATCTACCCTTAATGGAGCTGAAATACATTTCTTGTGATTAAGGGGGGCAACTATATGGATAAACAAAATCTAAAATATGCATTTTCTGCTTCTTCTCTTTGCACAGTCGGTCTGCGAGGGTAGTAGGGGTATCTTTAGAGGCTCTTTATAGCCATTATCGCTAATTAAGGAATTTTTATAATTCATGCAAGCCATTGCTTGATGCCTTTGCATGATTGTTGAGAGCACCAAAAAAAACATTGAAAAGGTAAAATGTTTGTAAAACGAACTCCAGTGTTCCGGACAATGCAACAGTTATTTAAACTGTAGCATTGATAAATGCAAAGATAAGCGACAACTTTCTTCTTTGAGGGTGGAGATGTCTCTCTGATGTACATTTTGGCAAAATGAGATATTAGAGAGTAAATAATAGATTTTCTAAGATTGGTTGATGTTCAAGTGTCCGGAATATGTCAAGTCGGACTTAAGAGTACGCCTTGTTTTTGTGAAATAGTCTACTATTAATTTCACAAGGAAAAACCTTGTGTTGTTCCGGATTCAGACGTCATCAAAAATAAAACTATATCCTCTCTTTCGTCTTATTGGGATTCTATATCTGACCACTTGGCACTAAGCAACTTTATAAGAAGAATGATGGTATTATCACAGCATTTGTAATCAAGTGTGTAACTCAGTTTACGGTCACCCAAAAGGGGCAACCATTTGGCTTCTGAAACTTATGTTGACTTTATTATTCCATTAATTCACAATCCCTTTGAATATTTCACAAGAGGCACATTGATTTTATGATAGAAAACAGCTTCATCTTTACTTAGTCGGAGATGGTGCGTGCGGTCTAACATTGTTTTGCTTTCGTAATCCATACGAGCTTGTTTTTAATCGCCAACATGAACCATGCATTCTAAACGCCACTAGAGAAATACACATGTTCTGACTGAGAAGGTATGGTTTGGAAGGAGCAACAGTTTACATGCGAGGGCTAAAATAAAAAAACAATACAGTTTTTAAGATCACTGGAGATCATCACCATCCCAATTGAAGGTTAATCAATTGCACAGCCCTGCACTATAAACACATTTTCTTTTAATTTTGCGCCAATCTTGCAACATTTGGATTGGAGTCTTGTGCGGGAAGAGAATGAACGTGCTGTTTTCAAGCTCAAGATTTTCCACTTCCTTCATCGAAATAGACAAACATTCCAGAATGCTCTTGCACTTCCTGTTCAGCCTTGAGTGAACAAGAACAGGACAGGAATTAAAACCCTGTCCAGCATCACTGAAAGCTGGATAAAATACACGCCAGTCTATTTAGATATGATCTGAAGCTAACAAGCACCAAAATGTGACCAATTTCAACAAACTAATGCATCAAGCATTCTGGGCACTGCTACAACAGCAGATCAGCCTCATTTCTACAATCCATTACCTCTAAACAAGCACAGCAGTATCTGTAGCATACAGAACAAAACTCTGAGTGAGACGGCCATCACTACAGCTACAGGGCATCATCAAAAACACAAACAAAAGATGAAATACACACACACACAGACATTGAGCAGGGCTGCACACATCAGTGAGGCTGGATTGGATCTCAGAACTGTGCACCCAGCAGAGCGCCTGCCACCCATACTCAGTTAAAACAAAGCTTCCTAAACTCCACTTCTTGCATCGCTCAAGGGCTGTTTACACCCACTTCTAAAACATAAAGATTGTGTGCATGCGTGTAGGAGACGTGTGGGCATGAACACACTCGCGTGCAGCATCACTGAAAGGATTTCTGAGATTAATCCTCTCCGTAACAAAAAGAGCTGCTATAACCTTGAAAAGCATTGCGAATACTCCAAAACACACATTTAAAGACACAGTTAAGTTAAAGTGAAACTCAATATTTAGATAAAGGATTGTCTGCACTTAAACAAATGCAATTTGCACATATTGTTAGGACCATTGCCATTTAAACTGAAGCTTTATTACATGGAGCATAAGGAATGGTAAAACTTTATAATAGATGGCATTTTGATAGAGATTTGCGCCATTCCCTAGAATCCTCAGAATTGCGATTCGTGCAATCTTCGGATGGCTTCTCAGCAAGGTGCTCTTCTTCTGGGTTGAAAAATCTTGATGCAATGACCCTCCCAGCCTGAAGATGGCGCTTGCAATCCAATGCAATAGCGCACCTTAATCTATGGAATTTATCAAACAGCTCCCTGTGATCAGCCACCAACAGTAAGAAATGCTTGACATCCTTGATTTTTTTTCTGTTATTTGATTTCTTCTCTGTTGTCGTCGTCTTCTCTCTGGTCATCTTCCTTCCCATTTCCTGTGCAGAGATGCTCTGAAATTGTGGGATGAACATCACCCAGCGGCTTTTTTATGTAATCAAAAGAGGCAGCTTACATTGGTTGTTCTTCAAACTCTTGAAAAGAAAACTTTTTCATTGGCACCACTTGTTCTGTCAGATGTGTGATCTCCCTTTGGTGCCAAAGGTTTTCAATTGAGGCACGTTCTCATTTGGATGGGTTTGTAGAGGTCTTTAAGACCGGTTTGCGTCGACCCGAACAGGGATTTGCAGGAATTGTCTTATGGCTTCTTAGCAGGGTCTACGTCATGAAAATATTGATGCAATGACGCTCCCTGCCTGAAGATGGCGGTATCACCAAACGGGAAAGAAGAAGAGCAAAAAAAGACGACAACAAAGGGGAATTCACCATACACAGAAAAAAAATCATGGATGTCAAACGGTTTATACTGTTGACTGATTACAAGGAGCTGCTTGTCAAAAACGAGAGAGGATTTGTGGTGAGCCATTTCTTTCCAGTTTCCTGTACAAAGTCATTCTGAAAATATGAGATGAGCGCCACCAAGCGGCTCTTTTACCCCCTCTTCAGGTCAAATCAGCCAGCTTTCATTGGTCGCTGTTCTGCGAAGTCTGATACGTCACTCCAAAACCCTTTTTACCATATTTTGCTTTTAACATGTTTACAAACCATGCTTCCATGCATTATCCACAAAACATTTAAAATAGTAAATAAACACAAATATATTCAAATAAGAACCCTTTAAACAAGAATAATTTTAATTCCATTAAAATTTCATTGATTAAAATTTTGACAAGCACACTTGTAAGGGACAAGACCAACCTTACAACTTCTAAACACCCATGTACAACAAGCACAAATCCATCACAGCTGTTGTTTGACATGGAAGTGTTAACACCGGCATGAAAGAGAGATATGTAAGAGCACTCACCATGTCCCTCAGTGTCACGATATGGCTGTGGCCATGACTGCACCGACTGCAACAGAACACCACCGAACAACTGCACACCGATCTGAGAGAGAAAATACACTTTATTAAACACCCAACGCAACAGGGCTGAGAAACTCTTTACAAGACTGGAGTTGTTGTAGAGTGTGTTAAAAGGAATGTAATCACTAATAAATATTGAATTGGTGAAACAGATGTTAATCGAACAACCACTGTTTGAAAAAGAGTAGTTAATAGTAACATAATTATTCATTTCAAGTCATCTCCTGTAAGAGAATACAATTATGAAATCTGTTCAAACAAATCATAATTTAGGCAGCCATTTAATAATGTCCTTTCTTGAACACAAGATTACTTTCACAAACAGCGATGTGTATTTGCTCGCCACTGCAAGTTGTGAGGTTTAAAAAAACTGGCATTTGGGTGGAAATATTTGTTCCATTTAAAGTATATTAAAAAAGTAAACAGCAGAGAAAGTCTCCCTATGATAGTATATGCTTACAAAGAAACTTAATGTCAAATTAATGTTTCTTGAAAAGAAAACCTGAACTATCCAAATATCACATTCAGAGAACTCTTACAAAATATTTCCTCAAAACAAGTTTAAAGTCAACATTCTTCATTTTAACTAAGTTAATTTCTTTTTAGTTAGATATAAATTGTACAAACTCCAAAAAACTATTTACAACAAACTGAAAAATATGAAAATTCATTAACAAATACTAAAATTGCAGATTCATGCAAAATTCCCCACATTAAACCAGAGACTGGTTTAAAAAAATAATAATAAAACTCAGGGTTTGGTAACAAGATTATGTATTTTGAAACAAAAATGTGATTTTATCTGAATACACAAATAATAATACACAAATACATCTGCATCTTTACAACATTGGTGTTTGACTAAGTTTTGCATGCGGAAAAAAACCATATCCAGTTATGCTGGAAACAGATCCATTAATGCTCCCTTTTCCAAGGGCTGCAAGTGCATTTTTAATGCATACTCCTCTCAAAAGTCAGATCAGCATAACCTTACACCATGTCAAACAGGGTGAAACAGTACAGCTCCAAATGAAACCCACTGCTTTGTTGTTTCCAACATGACGTTTCTCCTGACGTGATGGGAATTGGCCGTATCATCTGAAGAAGTCAAAATAGCTCTAGTGTGATTCTGCATGTAATGCCGTTTCATCTTGATCCATTGCAAACAAAACTGCAATGGGAAATGCAAAAGTCTCTGCAGATTGTGTTCATGCATCCCCAAACCAACTAAACTCTCGAGCTCAAATGTGTGCACATACATTAGCAGCTTACAAACATCTGCAAAAATGTGAGCACAACAAGCTACTGCAAGGAGTTTGGTTCTTTATGCCATACAACTATTGGTGTCCAAGAGAGTATGCATCGTGTAACATCGTTTCCTGTTGTTTTTGGGGTTTTTTGTCTGAAAAAATGCATTTGGAAAGTTGAACTTGGGGAGTGTTTTGGCAGAGCAAAAAAAAATTATGTTTAATGACATTTTTTGGTGGAAGCTTTCACAACCGCTGGGCAATAGTACTACTAGAGTTTATTTGAATGTTCTCAGATGGATTCAAACGCCTCATATCCCCAACAAACAGGCTCAAATGCTTGAAAGGACTGCTAAGACACTTTTAATCACTTTATTATGATTCATACATTTTTGTAAACTCCTTTATGTGAACTAAAACTGGATTCAAAGCCTGTACATACTGATCCGAATTTCCAAAAAGAGTTTCAGATTGCCATATTGGATACATTTTTCCCAAGGAGAACAACCAATGAAAGCTGGCTCTTTTGATGACGTGAGTAGGACGTAAAATGACACTCAGGCCATGATCAATGTGGGGTTTTTTTATTGGTCATATTCACGTAGCGTACAGGGGACAACAGTGGTTAAATGTGTTTCTGCATTTCAAAGATTCATAACAATGGCACAAACAGTGAGCAAGCCCCTAGTTAATAAAATATTGTGTAGTGAACTGCCTACAAAAAGGACTTTTTCCAAATTTGCACATTCCGTATGCTTGATGATATCAGCAAGATGAAAGAAGTCCTTGTTTTTAGAATACCTTTTCTGTCACTAAATAAGATGCCAAACTACTACACATATCTTTTAAACTGAAAAAAAAAAACACTTTGTACTGTAGGCATGGGTTTGACTGAGCAGCCCTCCCACTGAGGTTGAAATAAAATAATAAATGAATAAAGGTGCATTTACAAGATGTTTAAGTTTTGGTTTGCACCATGTTCTGCTTTCTCACTTGGGACTTTGTTGTGCATAAATAAATGCTCATTAAAATAAAACCCTGACAATAAAACTTAAAAGAAGCATACAAGACATCATTTTTCTAATTGCTTTTAAAACTACAAACCAAAAGTTACAGCTTTAAAGTTTATTTGGCGCTTATTTAGCTATACATATTTTAACACTGGTTGACATAAGCTGATCGCTGTCTTAAAATTCCACCTATAAGCATAACCAACACTTTAATAATCTCATAAACTCTAAACATTTACAACGTTTTCTCCGCCTCCTCTTGTATTCTGTCAATCAACGAGGTGATTGTCAACTTTCTTTTCTATCGCCTTAACCCTACTTCAGCGTCGAGGCCCAAGGTTATGTTCTAGTCAAGCTTTATAACAGTTTTATTGTCATGTGCTAATTAAAAGCTTAAAAAGCATGCATCCGATTCCTGAACGAGTGAGGTAAAAGCACACAAACAGATGACGTAGGTGAGATGCACCTTGATGGGTGTCGTCAAGACCGTCAGATACAGTTACTTCAAATTACAGGGTCCTTTGTGTACGAACACACACACAAAACACACGCTCACACACGCACACATTAGGCTGACGCAAACAGACATGGTAAGACTTAACCTTTAGCTGCTTGGTGCTTTCACAATAGCATTCCACACATGCAGTAACAAACCAGTTTATCAGATCAGAGGAGACTGCTGCCGAAACACCATCAACTTCCCAATGGTTTATTCTCTGTACAAAATCGAGAACAAAAAACAAGCCATGCTCTCGCTGAGTCACTGCCAATCTGAAATTACGTGTACTGAACCACCGTGGCCCTAACAGTGAAAGCACTGCATTAGGATTTAAATAAACACAACAAACCTGGAAAAACACAAACCCCCTGCTTTTTCAGGTCCAGGTACACATCCGTGGGAGTCTGAAGGGATAAATAAAACAAAAGGCGAATACAAAACCCTCAGCTGGCTCTAATTTTGCATGCATCTCATTTGGTGAAGATAAAAGAAGTAACTTTGAATAGTCATCTGAAAACTTCAGATTATATTCAAGGTCGAAGTAGGTGGTAGACAAGGAAATTATAGTTTTTTACTTTGGTCTTAGGACGTGGCAAGGTCCATTTGGTCCAAACCAAAGGAAAAAAACTAATACATTGGAGTATTTTCTGCTATGTTGGTTCCTTTCCACAACTCGCTTAGTGCTTGTGTACAAACAAGTGGAAACAAACTCTAATCCAGCCATCGGAGAAAACCCACATCACTGGTTGGACAGATGTGGCATTAAACACATTATCCATCAGAATGAGAATTAATGTGTGGGTAAACCCAATGAAAATCACAATGGAAGGACAAAAAGCCACCATCCACAGGCAAACATAAAGGAGATGACTTGGGGCAGGTAGTGGCATAGTGGTGGAGTTGATCATCCTAAAACCGGAGACTTCAATCCCTGCAAGGTCCATTCTGCTCTTGTGGCCTTCGTCAAGTGTGTATTGCCCTGTATGGATGTGTGTGACTGACATTTCACTCCCACCACCAAATAAACCCCACCAGACACCTTCTGTTAGACTGCCCCAGGGCAGCTGAGTGCTACCAAAGTAGCTCAAAATCTGAATCCAAGTCAACAGTTCCTGAGAATTTCACACTTGTTCTTAAAAATGTACCCTGCCTCAACAAACCTGCAAACTATCTACATGACTTAGACTAGTGATGTCACAATCTAATCACGCATTCGGAAATCGGGCCCAGGTTTCAGACTCGAAATCAGATGTCACACCCCTCTTGTAGCCATCTACAAATTTCGGACAGTCTTGATAAATACGTCAACAATGAGCTTCTTTAAGATCCTTTTTAGCATGAAAAAAGTTCAACGGTGAAGGTGTTGTTTTATACTCCACTCATAATGACCAGTGAACACCAGTGCGGTAGAAATCTCTACCACGATTGGTAGGAAAAGTCTGTTACGAGCATTAAAACCTATAAAATGATGCATGGAACAATAGTCACGACACATTATTAACCCTCTGCTAAGATAGTCCAAAAAGAGTTAGAATGTCCTGAGCTGTGATGGTCATTACAATGTGCATACATTTTTGCCTACTTAGAGACTTTTCAGACCACCTAGCGACTTTTTACAAGTAAGTAAGTAAATAGCCTTTATTTGTCACATGCCCTGTTACATGAAGTGAAATAAGACCCCTCTGGCCACAGACAGACAAGGTGAGAGGTAGCATTTGAGAAAGAAACAGAGAAATGGATATACATTGGCTAAGTTTCAGAGGGCAGTGTGGAGCAGGTTTAAAAAAAGCCATTGCTACCAAGCACATATAGACTTAATACAGGAAAAACAGTGCAGGAGAGGGGAGTCAACAGCTGACATTAGGGCTGGGCGATATGGACCAAAAGTCATATCCCGATATATTTAGGCTGAATATCGATATACGATATATATCCCGATATTTTTATCAAAAAGTGAGAGCAATTGTTTAGTCACACTCAAACCCAAATATGACATTTCACAAGTAGTTTTATTTAAACTGGCCGGATGAAACAATACTCAGCTGTTCCCTTGTTTTTGGGAATAAAATATAAATATATTTGAATACGCAAATAAAATATAAAAATCTAAAATTTGTATAATGCTGTACATTCATAAATTATTAAAATATTCAATGCTGTAAGCAACTTAGGCGATTGCATTCTTTTAAACTTTTTAAACAATATTTATAGTTGTTACAATGTGTTACAAGTAAATTTGACATGGTTTTGTTTCTCATCAGAAACTTTGAATCCGAACCATCTCCATATTACTGAGCCGCTACTTTTTTGTTTACCAACTAATTTCTCCGCATGCTCAGCAGATGTTGTTGCTTCCTCCATGTTTGTTGAAGAGTGCCGGCGGATTGTCTGCTCCAGAGTCCAGCCCCTCCCCTCTCTGTGCCTGAAAGAGGATGGGCGTGGCCAGGGGCGCGCGAAGTAGTGCTGAGAGCTCCGGGTTAAAGCAGTTTGCTGGAGCAAGGCTCACAGCGCAGTTTGAACTACGCAGCCTATATCGATATATGCGATATGGTCAAATTTCATATCTCGTTTAAAAATATATCAATATATTTTAATATCGATATATCGCCCAGCCCTAGCTGACATTTTCAAAAATTACAAAATTAGACGCACACCTAACAAGTTGTCGTTAGGGATTTTTAGGCCGTATATCCCAGCACTACCAGTAACCTTTTAAAACAGTCCATTTTGAATAATTAAATAATGGTTGTAGTGCATTTTCTAAACATAAAATTACAAAGAGTGATGTCACTCGCGGAATGACGTACTTCACAGACACGCTGCTAGCGCTCAGCAGTAAAGCTCTGTTGCAGATAGTTTCAGCTTCAGAAATGCCTCTGAAAACAAATGTAAATGAATGACCTTCCACAATTAAGAATCAAGCAGACGAAAACCAGACAAAAAAGACAAATTCATTAGTGTGGAACTGGTTAGGATGGGGGGAGGGGGTGCTGCGGGAAAACCCTTGTTCCTCAAGACACCCACAGGCACAGCATTGCAATAATCACATGGTCGTTTCTACCAGGCGTGTGTGTTTCCTTACCATCGCCCAAGTGCTTTCCAAACGCATTAGTGGTAAACTCCACAGGCCTGGGCTGAACCCAGCGAACTTAAACAGTGGACAAATGTTCACTGCCTCTGTGGCTTCTCTCAAAATGCAGCGCTGTGCTCTTGGCTGTGTGTGTGTGAGTTTCTTTGTTCACTGGAGTGTCTGTGTCTGTCTGCTGAAGTGAGCTCTCCTGATCTTAGCCCACCGCTGGCACAGTTCACACTCGCTTCTGTGTGCGTGTGTGTGTCTCACTGCGGTTGAAGACTCTCCTGTTTGGCTACTGGAGTTGGCATAGTGCTCCTGCTCCTAAATGCAAGACTAAACTCTTGTTTCTCTCTGTGTGCGCGTGTGCATGTGTTGGCTAGGTGCTGCAGGCTTCAACAGGCCGCTAAAGGCCTGGCGCCATAGTGGTATGATGTCAGACGACCAGCTGGTGAGAAGGATGATGTGCACTGGCACAAAGTGGGAACATGTGAATGCATTTACACACAACTGGGTTGTCATTGGTTTGCCTTAATATGGTTCATAAACCTAAAATCAACGTAAGGAACAAGGTAAGGAACCCCCCCACCCCCCCCACTCCCTGTAGAAATAGGTAACAATGTCTAAAATTAAATCACAATAACTTTTGGTGTTTATTGACTGTTTCTTTCTCAGGGAATCTTTCTGCTTCCAAATGTCAAACATTTAAGATTGCATAGAAAATAAAGAACATGGCAGCTACTACTATTTGATATTAGTAAACATGGATTTATTTATACATTGATCCTAAAACTTGTCAATTAATTTGAAATACCATAAAAAATTAAACAAAGGGTTCAGTTCCTTGGTTAACATTCAAGAATGGTGTATTACATAAGAATACAAAATTGTCACAACACGCATCATAGAGCTCCTAGGAGATATCGTCTGGATGTATTTGCTTCTAGGAGTGATTAGGATTCTAGTCACTTCTGACACTTCTGCAACGTATCTTCTTGTTTTATGTAATATTTACTAGAAAGCAATTATCCTTCACTCACATTTTAAACAAGAAAGATCATAAAATTAGCTCTTTCTATCACTTAGAGTAAAAAGATATCACTTAATGGAAACATTAACACTGCCCCCTAGTGGATAGGTGGTATTAAATGCTTTCAAACAAATCAAACTTGACCCTCGGTTCTTAATCTTAAAAAATAAATTTTTCCAACGATAGTTTGTTAGAACAGTTACAATAGTTGGTTAAAAATATGCACTTTTTACACCCTTAGGTCCCAGCTATTCGTCTGCTATTATGAAATGGTTCTACAACACTTTGTAACTAAAAAAAAAGGTAAATATACTATTTGATCATTCTGATCTGAAAGGCTGCTGGCCAAATAGGATTCAATGACTTTCAGTTGCTTAGACTTTGCCTGAAAACCAGATGACTACACCGTAAAGAACATAGCCTTGGGCTTGAGAGAAGCCTGGTTATTTGGGACCTCCTCGAGGAGAGTGGCGGTGACCATTTCCCCTAGAGAATTAACATTGTGAAAAAGGTGGAGTGGAATATGATCGAGTGATTAGGGTTAAACAAAAGTAGGTTTAATTTACTTTGAAATTGTAGGATATGGACCGTGTGTGTAAAAAAAAAAAAATAATCACAGTGAGAAAGAAAAAAAAACTCTTAAGCAAATAACAGATATTGGTGCTTCTCATTGACATCCAAAAACCTCTATTTCATTTCACATTAAATCCACACACTGGCGAGGCGGCACAAAAATACTCTTGCCGATGTCACTGTTGGCTCAGTGGGTACAGCTGGACCTCAGCATACCCCACAGGGGGTGACAGTACGAACACATAAACGGCACAAGTTACAGCTTTAGGCCAGTATAAGCCACACTAGTGACCAAAAGGACAGAAAGAAGACAAATTACCCTTGTTCGCACAAACGATTGTATCTGATAGAAAAAAAGATACTGGAGTCTGGAAGCTAACCACAGATGAAAGCTTTTCATAAACGCCTTCATACGGATACAAGTTTGGTCAATTCCATAAAGATAGTTAGGCATTGATACAAGGATTGTAGGGGTGTAACGGTTCACGGTATGTATTGAACCGTTTCGGTACGGCCTGTTCGGTTCGGTACACTTGCGTATCGTTTCGGTATTCTGTATTTTTATTAAATGATATAAATATTATTAGCGCGATATTAAGTGCAGCGGAACAATGTTCTTAGGCGAGTTTCCGCACGGACTCTATTGAGTGACGAGCGCGAGTAGGAAAATGGAATCATATCAAAAGCGAAAGGGAAGCCAGAGCTTGAAGACCCTCTCACCTCACTACGGTCTCCTGTTTGGGAACACTTTGGCTTCTCTGTTAAAATACATAACGGGGATAGACGAGTGGATAAATTTAAAGTTGTATGCCGACATTGTTCCACGGAGATCGGGCAGGCAACACATCTAACATTTTCTACTGCTGGAGATATTATAACCAGATCTATGCTCTCTTCAGAAAATGTGGATGGGTAATCTATCCTAACTAATTGCAGTATTTCATTTTTTATTTAAAAAAAAAATGTTTTTCTTAATAAAGATTGCAATTTATTTAAAATACCACCCAAATGTGTCACTTTTATTTATTTTATGCAAGAATTCTACTGTGTATTGGCAGCTTTTCAAAATAAAGATTATGTAAGTTCTTATTGTTTTGTACCGAACCGAATGAACCGAACCGAACTCTCCAAGACACTGTACCGAACCGAATACGATTTTAGCGTACCGTTACACCCCTAAAGGATTGCAATTCTTAGTTCAACATAAGAAATCTCAATCCTGACTAAAAATAAGGATCATACTTATAGATAAAATTGGCTTAAACCTACATTAAAATACAGATAATATTAAGCCCCAGAAGACCATGACTAGAAGAGAACCGATGTGAGCTGTTCAATATTTAGAAACCTGGGTATCCGATAAAAATATTTAATACCATAAAAGACTTCAACTGTATTCATTGAGAATGGAATTTGAAACCATTTTTATAACTATTATATAACTACACTAATTTTTTTTACATAATACTGAAGTTTGTTTATATAATAAAAAAAATACATTTCTTTCTGGATCGTTCTTCAGTTAGCGTTTTGAATTGTTATCAATATGAATTGTGGAGCTACTGGGAGATATCTGAAGTGTATTTGCTTCTTTGAGTCATTGTGATTCTAGTCACTTCTGAAACTTCTTTACCTTGTCTTCTTGTTTTATAGTGGTTTTTAACATAACTTAGCTAGTTGGTCCATCAACTTTTAATCACTACTACCTGTGATATTTGTAGCTAGGTTTAGTTAAAGAAGGGATAATGCAATGTACAGATTAGAAGTATTCACGCTGGTTTGAGGAGATTGCAATAACTATCTTGTCAATCAGCCAAACCAATCAAACTCCACCTGAAACAGCCCAAGCAATCATTCATGACTCGGATGTCGAATATTGAGCTAATGTTGATTCCCATTTCAACTGTTCCTCAAACAAGTTTTAATAAAATTACTATCTGAACAGAAGGTAAATGAACATCTTAAACCCTAGCATCTAATTCCAGGAATAAGCCCAGTAAAACAGTATGTGAGCCAAGATTAGCACAGCGGTATGGTTTTGAGTACAGATTTTTTAGGAGACTTTTTGGTTAAAGCTGCTCTAGATAGCAACAGATGGATAGCTGGCCTAAGGATACAAGCCATATATACAAAGATGAACCAGAGACAACAAAGCTAATTCATATTAGCAAACCGCTTGCAGACAACAACAACAACAACAACATATTATTGTTAACATTTACCTTATGATAAAATGAGCTAACAAAAGTTATAAAAACAGATGCTAACTGTGAATTAACTGTGACCATTAGTAAGTAAATATAAAAATATACAATGTATTTATGCAACGACAAAACAAAAACATGGAAAAACGTGGAATGTTGTAGATCTGAGAGCATCTGTGTAAATGTGGTTAGCCCTTTATTAGCTAGAGGCTACAATTTCCTTAACACAGTTTGTGAGCTTCAAGTACATTTACACTATTAAGCAATATTCAGCTGCAAATCTGCACAGATAAGAAACAAACTCAATTTCCAGGTATTTTCTGAACGGTTTCATTTTTTTAAAGACACACTAAATGCCCCAGCAAGCCAAACTAACAGAGTTAAACTCGACGAATGAAGTAGCTGTGCTTGTAATCAAGCTCTGTGACAAATCCACGGAGCTATGGTTAAAAATTGGTACTTTTTATTATTTGTTATGCACATTTACTTGATTATTTACATACCTCCTGAAGGAATTTGAACAAACACATTTCTGTACATGCTAGCAAGTGGCTAGTATTAGCAAAAACAGGGTGACTGATTTTAGAGGGGCTAGAGTGATTTTGTGTTTTAAAATATCTAACAATTGTTGGTTTTAGCAGTTAGTATTTACATCTAATTCTACATGTTAACACCTGGGTTATTTTTTATTTATTTAACCGAAAAACAACTATTTGTTTCCACAAGGAAATAGCTACAATAGGTTCAATATTCTCCAAAGAATTGAATGCCGTAATGATAAAGTCTACTGTGATAAACCAAAACAAAAAAAAAAACTAATGACCAGTCCCGGTTAAAAAGCAGGATTTCTACTGTGGTCAATGAGGTTTATAAAAACCTCCAGCACATTTATCAAGATCACCTTTAATTATGAACGCCAACGCAGACATAGCAGTTAAAGAACATATGGGCCGCCTTTCTGAATAACCAACCATTCAACCTTTTCAGAAAAAAACCATGTTAAACACTCTGCAAACAGTTCCAAATGTATAGGACAGGAAGTAGACATGATTACAGGTAGCATTCATGTGTGGTGACTGATGCTACAGGAAAAAAAGCCAAAAAGACGCTCCTTGATCACTAAAGGAAAAAAAAACTCTTTTCATTTATTTCCTCCTTTGCATTCTCAAACCTCCCCTTTCTGTCTGCCATATGGTTTAATGTTGAAATGGCATGCCACAACCTATTTGAGGTTTCTCTTCTGTCCCTTGATTGTATCCACCTGGTCCCTTATTAACTAATTGTCCTGTACTTTTTTTTTATTTTCTGCTTCTGCTTTACTGCGGCGCTGGTTTATTGGGGCTTACTTACTGCAAATCTTCAACTGACCACTAGAGGCTGACTCGGTGAGCAGGTAGCCATTGACAAGTCAAAGAAAGTTTTAGACAAGCAAGTTATAAGTTCAGCATTCAGATTCAGTAGTTGATTGTCAGCCGAACCCACCTAGCTTTCATTTCACCAAACTGGGGAAAGCCATGCCACATTTCTCAATCTCTACTCTATGAAAACTATGGACACTAATCTCCTAATAACTCTTTAGTCATTGGACACTGTCAAATGCTATCATTAATAATTAATAAGCAACATCTTTTCATAGGATAAGAGAACACAGTCTCTTTAATTATTATGCAGAAATGACATCATGGCTGAACACCCAGAGCAGTTGCTTGACGAAAGTTTTAAACCCGGAAACTGTTCCACAATGTTAAAAAAAAAAAATCGTTGGAGCTTTGTTGACCCTTTGTTGATCTTATTTAAAAAAGCCCAAGAACCTAACCCACTCTTGACTTGAAGTTGTGACAGCCCGCACTTTGCGTTAACCTTTTCTTTATTAATTATTTTATTTAAAGTTCTAGGCGGAGCTGCTAATTGTCCTGATGGATGACACCTGGTCCCGGAGTCTCTCCACAGGATAAAAATCCTTCGAGCACTCTCTTGGGGGTTTGGTGGAGGAGCCGTGACTCTTTTTGAGCTGCGCTAGCCGCAGTCTGTCGCTGGGCTAGCGCTACCCTGACAAGACTGGCGTGGGCAAGGGCACTCACCACCTCGTTACTTTTTGTTATGTCTGCCAGCGTTTACGTTTGTTTGTACCTTTGAGTTCTTTATTAAATAATATTATTATTGTGGTCAGGCATAATAAATTAATTCAGCATTTAATTCAGTGTTAATTCAGAATAATAAATATGGGTTTCTAACTTAGATATTGACCCATACAAGTCCTCCTTTAAATTCAAACAAGTGAAGTGAAGCTACCTTTTCTTGTGGAAAGCAAAATATTGCATCACAAACACACTTTAAAGGCGAAATCACTTTCAACTAACTTTTAGATAAAGGCCATACGGTTTCTAATATTCATCTCTGGAAATGCTTTAAATCCAGCCAAGATTCAGATAATGAGCCTGACATTTCTACCAAATTTGTCAATGAGCACAACCCCAAAAATTACATCAGAAGGAAAGATCAAATCAACATTTCTCACTTAACACATCCACTCCCAAACTTTATGTGACCAGTGTACGTTAAAGGTAACTTCACTTTGGTAACTTCACACAGGTAACACACCTTGCCGAATTTAAATAAGAAAAAATAAGAACAACATTGAGGTAGAACTCTCTTACTAAACTAAAAAATGAGCAGATTTAGTCATTTAGCTTGTGGCTACACAATTTCAAAACAAAGATATACTTTATAACATTGTTCCTTGTAAAACTGTGATTTACGAGAATTGTTTATTGTATTTTTGATGGCAAATAACTCAACATTTTACTATATGCTTCTCAACACCAGCACATTTCCATGAGATTAGTTTCCATATTTCGTGACAAATAACAAATGCATCAAAGCTG
The DNA here is from genome assembly GCA_007224835.1 of Danionella cerebrum. NCBI lineage: Eukaryota > Metazoa > Chordata > Actinopteri > Cypriniformes > Danionidae > Danionella > Danionella cerebrum. The sequence continues at coordinate 179,347 of SRMA01026809.1, read as the reverse complement.
CAATCCCTAGGCACCACAAAATAACAACATTATTCTTTTGGTATATACTTTGCATGAAATGGTTGAGGTGGTTAATCTTGTAAAACTGCCCAGTTTACCTGCAGAATAAATAGGTCCAGGACAAAAGGTGGATAGTACCAGTTTAAAAGAGGTTGTGAACTACTTAATTCTCATAAGGAGCCTCAGTAAGCATCTTGACAGAATATTCAGCATGAATCAGTCCTTGCTTTGATTGGCCAACAGTTTTGAAAATTCATTTATCCAGGTTAAGGCAAGTAGAGATTGCAATATGAGGCAACACATTGTTTCAAGCATTACATTTGCCGTCAAGTGTGTCGAAAATGTTTTCCCCACAGTTGCTTCCTGCGCAGTAAATACCTCCCAATTGTGTTCATGCCAAGCTGAAAAACTTTACTGTTGATCTGCTTCTAAAGATGGCTCCAAAACAAATTGATTTCTGCATTAAACTGGCCATCATCATGTACAGTGCAGAGCTTTAAACAAAAATGAGCAGTTTTACATTGAGATTTCCTAGAAGATCTCCAATGTCATTACTAAAAATAAATTAAAACGTTTCGTTTGTTAACATAAGGGTTTTAGTATTGTACCACATCGCAATACACATTAATCAAAGAATAATGCCAAATAAAAAATTATTTTACATACACAGCACCAACCATTTTGGAACTACCCTTTTCAGAAGCAATAATAAAACTCTTAGTCTAACCCTTAATACATTAAAACACAGATTAAATAAAATCAAACACCAACACAACATACTTTACACCATTCATTTTAGAAAAGCTTAGCACAATTGTATGTACAATACCCAATAGGCTTACCTCGGATATCCCTCAGGCTTCAGAGTCTCCTGATCTCCCTCATCTGAAGCGTGTGCAAATAATTTCCAATGAAAATAACCGGTGGTTATTTTCTGTGCAACTCTTCTCTTGTAGATTAAATTAGAACTTTTAGATCACCAATTATTCCCAAACACCTAAAGAAAAAAAAAAGATCCATCAGACCAAAAGCCAAACACAACAACACAGAATGCAAAATTACATTTGATATATACTAAAATATTTTTTACAATACATTTTTACTATAACTGTTAAATACCTTTAATATTAGTCATATTATCACAATCTCAAAACATTTTTACACGTAGGACTGTGCATGTCATACCATTTTTTACTGAAACCCAAATCCACCTCAGACAACAAGCAACATTTCAAATGTGCTTCAGAGTAAAGGTTCATGACTTTTTAAGATCCTCTTGCACTTAATGTCAGTGAATTTTGACATTTAAACAAAATCCTTTACCAGTGATGAGTAGGATTATTGTGAAAACCCAGAAAACGTTTTATACATATCGTGTCATTAAGTGTTTGTTATAGTTTTACCTGGAAATTTTTTCCCAGGTTTGGTACATTTAAGGGAAATGAAGAATTGAGACTAGGGGTTTTACATCTTTCAGGAATAAACGATTCGATTCACCTCTCATTACAATTCAATTAAAAAAAAAAAAGATATACATGTAAAATATATAAAACCCCACAATAAAGTCTGGCTGAATCAGAGCTGCCCCAAAAGGTAACAAATACTGTACTTCAGCCTGAGCACCATGTTTATCAACACCTTGGTAAAAGAAATATAACAGAACATAATGTTTAACAATAAACCGATTCGTTTATGTGTGCTTCCAAACTGAAACTGAAGAGTGGCGAAGGGTATAAACCAGGGGTGCTCACGCTTTTTCAGCTTGAAAGCTACTTTTAAAATGACTGAGTCAAAGTGATCTACCCGCTACAAAAATGTAAAACATCAATCAACAAACAATTATTTTCAACTTTATTGAGAATTGACAAAACACACATAATAATTAATTATTTACATTTTTTGTAATAACGTGAGTTTAATTTGATGACTTGCACTGAATTGAATCATTAGAACAGTTGTGTGTGACATGAATTTGGTGGTACTAGAGTGATTTTTATGGGAGCAATTGACCTTTGATCCAAATAATCAAGAATAAAATCGATGCTCTAATACTTTGTTCATTTTTTATTGAAACTGAGTCGTGCAGTACAATATGCAGGTGAGGAGTGGCATGTTGCTTGATTTTGGTTGTAATAGAGCAATTTAGAATGAAGCATATTCTGGGTAAAAGATATTTTGGATCTGGTCATTTGCAGACGGTCCCTAAGCGATTCCATGTCAGCGGGTTGCTCACAGACGGTAATGTGTTTCTGCGAAAGCAGAGGGAAACTTGTTTTGATAAAAAACGTTTTGTAGTTTGTCCGCTACACAACACAGATTAAAAATAGGTATTATTTTTTTTACTAAGAACATTCTGGTCTCGAGCTATTGAGCAGAGAAAACCGAATCGGTCAAACGGTTGCCAGCTGGCACTTTGCAAAAAACAATGTGAACTTGAAATGAGGGACTAGGCCAGCGAACAGAGAAACTACATCATACACTCTACTCTTAAGGCCTGTTCACATCGACCCAAATTTTCATTGCTAGTCTTCATGCTCCCACGCGCCTCAATACTAAACCACGGGCACCAACGAAACATCACACATCGGCCCGAAACGAATGATTCAAACAAAAAAAGGTTTCACAATGCCATATCGGATTCAGTTTTCGCAGGACAGCGACCAATTAGAGCTCGCTCTTTTGATGACGTGAAGAGGAGGTAAAAGAGCCTCTCGGTGGCACTCATCTATCAGTTTCGTAGTGACTTTGTACAGGAAACAGGAAAGAAATGCCTTATCACAAACTGATTTTGTCCAGTTTTCTGACAAACAGCTCCTAGTGATCAGTCACAACAGTATAAACCGTTCGACATCCATGATTTTTGTCTATTAAATTTGTACTTTGAATTCTCCTCTATGGCCGTCTTCTTCTTCGTTTGGCACAGTGAACGTCGGTTGGAGCGCAACTGCCATCTTCAGGCAGGGAGTGTCATTGCATCAATATTTCCTCGACGCAAACGAAAAGCAATCCCCATAAGAGGATTCCTGCAAATCCCAATTCAGGTGGATGTGAACAGGCCTTTACAGACAGACATAATCAAAAACGGCTTAAACAGTACATAAACCACAGAGACTGTAACCAAATCCAAGTCTTGTGATCCTTGATCAATGACTCCACAACCGGCTCAACTTGAAATTAATGGCTGATTCATATCGATTCAAGAGACAAACACTGGTGAAGCTGAATCTCAGGCATAATCCAGCACAAATCCATTTACATCAGTTTATGGTTTACATCCCTACATTTTACTTTCTACATCAGTGTTGTTGATATTTACAAAAAAGGTCAGTCGGGATTGATACATTCACAGAGCATTATATTGTATTAAAATAATGCATTCTGTATAAATCCTGGCCCAACAAAAACAAGCAAAACATCCTGATGTGCACTGACCTTTAGGCAGCTCCTGCAAAAGCAGTGATCTGGGACAGCTACTGATATGTTTGTTGAATATAATGGCATGAGAAAAAACTATATAAAAAAAATATATCCCCCCTTTCAACCCTTCCAATACGCACATGCTAATTCTTGGTGAAAGCAAACCAACTGCATCATTTATCACTCAACTTTTGCATGGGTATAACAATGACTACATTCTCTGAGCACAGACACTTACAAGATTAGCAAAGTACATGCACTGCTCTAGTGGCAAAGTACTTCATGTAGGAAATAAAGAAGCTTATGCTCCAAAACATGCAGTAGTTACATTTTAATATTGTATTTAATAAATGCCACAAAAAGCTTCTTTTTTAAAGGTCAGCCCTTACAAAGAAAACTACTGTAATTTATAAGCTGCACTCTGAATTCAGATGTGTGTTTTCACACAATTATAAAGGAAATGTTGAGTCAAATCCAACTGTAAATGTGTAATAACACAAATAAAACAACACGTTGAAGGTGTTATAACCTTATAATGAAAATTTGGCATGCCATAGAGTCTATTGTGTAATGGTACTGTTATTAGACAAAAAAAACTACACATCCCATCCTCTCAGCCCTTCAACTATGGCAAAAAAAGAAAATTGGTAAAAGGATAGGGCCAAAAGACTGTCAAGTATTCTGTGAAAATAACCATTTCCGGAGCCAAGAATGCTCAAAGACGGAGCCCAGTGTGAATGGCCCCTTAAATCGAGTTCAGACAATTTTCAGAGTAGTTGTGTCACAAATCTTTGCTGACTGCATGACTGGGGCAGCTTCCAGTTCATGCTGCTCAATAGATTGGCGTGAGGGGATTTCACACGGCATGATTGGGAAGAATCACAAACAACTTTGTCCATGTCCACATACTACATCTAGCAAGCAAACACATATGAGAAGTGACAGTCACATGGATTTTAAATTTCTTGGGTCCAAATTAACCGGGAAGATGCCCTTTTTGATTCTAAATCATTGTTGACATTGCTGTCTATCCCTTTGAAACTCCTCCCTAACGTCAAGCTGCCCTGGATGTTGCTCTTTTTGGTATCAGGTTCAACATGCCAATTCAGACTTTCAGTCCATGTCTTGTGCATTCTAGTGACATGGTTTGCCATGCTTCAAACAAAGAAAGCTTTAGTTTATCAAGTGGCCATAAATGGATATAAAAAATATATTAAAAAAATAAAACTTTCCATTAAGTTTAATATGACACAATTAAGGCCTCCACACACCGATCCAAGTAGAGATTCGTATGAATCTCCGGATGGCTTCTCAGCAGGGTACTCTTCGTCTGGGTCAAAGAAATATTTTTGCAATGCGCTCCCTGCCTGAAGATGGCATTTATGGTACAACAGATGCACGCCACACCACAAAGGGAAACAGGACAGAGGAAGACAACAGAGAAGAAATCAAAGAACACATAAAGGAAATCTTGGATTCTGTTAGTGGCTGATCACAGGGAGCTGTTTGACCAAAATGTGGAGAAAAGAAAGGATTGGTGGCGCACTATTTCTTCACCATTTTCTGTGCAAAGCCACTGTGAAAATGTGGGATGACCAACACCGAGTGATCCTTTTACATCATACGTCATCAAAAGAGCCAGCATTCTTTGGTCGTTTTCTTGCAAAAAACGGATCTGATATGGCAATCCGAATTTTTGTTGTTGGCACCACTCATTTGGTCAGATGTATGAGCTACAATTGGTGTCCATGGTTTTCGATCAAGGCCCACAAACCTTTGGATTGGTGTGTGTAGAGGCCTTTACTGTGATGCATATCATTTAGTGGGCATAATATTGCCCGATTTCTTATTCAATACCACCTATGTATACAATAGAATCCTTGCATAGTGGTATTATAGAAATATAATATGCAACCATTCATTCACAATGCAAACTATATTACACTATAGATATATAATCTGCACATTTTATATCGATATTTAACTCTTATTTTACTTCTTTTTTTAATATTTATGATCTATTGCCGCTACTGGTGAAGAGAATGCTCTTTAGGGTAAATCTTGTATTGATATATGCATCATACAGTGAGCAGAATGTATAGTTCTGTATAGTCCACCACTAATCAGATAATATTCATAAAAGTCATTCAGTTCAAACCAGGGTCAACATAAGGTATATGCTACAAATAAAGTATCCAACATAAAGCCTAGGGCTTTTCTTTTGAGCAATACCACAAATTTGCAAAGTATGAAAGTCATTTGCTTATGACAACATTAAAATGCAGAGGTGCAGCTTTAACTCAGATTTCCACTAATAATAAACATCCAAATATTCTTCTAAATAAGATGGAAGGCAATGGTTGCTTGTGTTTAGGCCATTTGTGATCCACCCTGCTGTGTGGAGGCCTGGGCAGAGGTAACCAGCCTCCATCGAGTAACCCAGCACAGATACCTGCACAGAGAAAGCTAGAACATTCATATCTGCAGCCTAGCAGAACAACTTTATCGCTTTCTGGTGGATGTGAGCCTTCGAAATAAGGGTTTTGGCAACACTGTAAGAGAACTAAAGGGAGTTTGGTGTAACAATGGAGATGTGTAAAAACACGCAGCGGCGGCCTCACCAACTTCCTTGTAACCTGGTGGAGGCTCAGAGGGAGCAAAACACTTGGACGTTTAAGGGGAAAGCAGTTTAGCAAAAGAACCCAGGTGATTAAAATGCATAAAGGATGAAATGAGATTTTGGGGAGAGAAAACGTTGGGAAGTATGAAACCGCGAGGTGGGAAAACAAGCGTCCTTTCGCATCTCAAACTAGGACGGTATTAGCAACAAAGTTACACGTTTCTCACAAAGCGCACGTGTTTTCAATCAGAAAGACAACACACAGAAGCCGATTTTATTGCAATCAAAAATCCACTCCTCTTGGGCTATTCTTGAGTCCATTTTCTTGGGAGCAAGGCCAATGGAGCGTGGAAGGAAAAAGTAGGAGCGAAAGCAAAACACATCTTACCCATGTTGATCATCGCAACAGTAAATAATCCACACAAAGCACTTTCCCCACTGCATTTGCAAATCACGGTTCCCCGAATTCCATCCCCGCTGGAAAAAAGTGAAGTTATTCCACAAGCGAGAGCGTTCCCTTCATTATAATCCTAAAGGTATCCCATTCTCCAAAGAAATCTGCAAGAGCGTGGATAGCCCAGTCTTCTCCTTAACAAAGGGTTCAGAGGATCCAATGTAAAACAAACAAAACAAAAAAAAGAATCGGTGCAAAAGGGGGAAATCTCAGCTCCGGAGTACAAATGGCCAAACGGCGGATCCAAGACGTCCCAAACTTGTGCAGCCCTTTTTTCTCTCTCAAAGAAGTTGTTCCTGTTTCGCCAAAGCTTGGGGGAGGGGAGCTATTCTATCAAGCTCCTGGCGAGAGAGAGAAAGCTTAAATCCTGCAGGCTCTGGTGTGTGCGAGGGGTCCGGCAGAATAAACGCTTTAAACCAAGACTGCGGGGTGTTTGCAGAGTGATAGGCGTTAAATATAGCAGCGGATCAAATAATAACCGCAGCTGGACGCTCCGAAACAAAGATCCTGAATGAGAGCCACCGCCAGTCCTCAGAGACACTTTATCTGATCACGTATATGTTTGTTTCCTTTGATAATCGACATCATGTGTTTTCGATACAAAGCAGTTCCTTTATTTTTGGACGGCTCTCCTTTAGTGGGGGAAAGCCGCTATATTTTAATGGTGAGGTTGGAAAACACACAGAGGGGTGTCCGGTTCCACGCGACGGGGCTTCACGAGCCATTCACATTCCGCAAAACGTGCTAGTCGCAGCGTTTCCTTGTGAAACACAAGTGATTAAAATAGCTCAAGATAGGAACGTGGCTTCCCCCATCAGAAACGAGCCAATGTCGCTGATGTGTACTCCCCCCCCTCTCTGATCCGGGCCGATGGTTCAGTCCATATTGTAGCAGTTCTAGGTCAGGTTGACTCGCCATTGAATACTGTAAGCGACGGCGGAGATCAATCGTCTGTGCTCCAATTTCATGATTTGTCGTTTAATGACTTATCTATGCACGGAAGGGCTCGCTGGGGCTGTTAGGACAAACTCAATGCTGGTTTCCTGAGAGTTAGATATGAGATGTCTCATGATAAGATGACATTTATGCTCTAAAAGGACCTTGGATCGAACCAACAACCTTCTACTTCAACCATCGAAGATAACCATTGATTTATATGGCGCTATAATTCAAACAACAGCATGGCACTTCATAATGTAAAAATAGAACCAAGTCCAGATCACCTGCTGCCATTTTTCTGGACCACAGTTCTTGTTTTTGTTCATACTTGAATCGCTTGGCCAGAGGTAGAAGTCTTTGGACAGTATAGTTGAGTGTCTTACTAGTTCCATTAGCACAGCTAGGTGATTTTTGTGCCTACCATGTTTTCTTGACAGACCAAAGCGTCTACGATCTCCAATGTTGCAATTTTTAATTTTTTTTTTTTCAAAAGACTTTGAAGCACAGCACAACAATTTTTTATGTCTGGAAGAGACCTTGTTGGTGCAGTACAACTACTTTGTGTCTTGTTGCTAAGCCCAATCTTGAAATGTCTTTCTCAGCACAGTTTGTCCGTTTTAAGCCTTCTACAAGGAGGTTTCTGTTTCAGTTCATGAGTAGGTTTCAACCTACTTGTCAATGTGTGGATCAGTAACGTTTGTTTGCTACACCTGACTACAACCTAAAAGAAATTAGATTTTTCTTTTGTTCTCCCACTTTGCAAAAAAAAATGGTACGGAAGAAAAAGTCATTTTATCTTTTTTTGTCAAAACTCAAGGAGTGGTGTTTTGAAACTGATTTTCTGAGATGATTCAAAAACTTCAACTCAATGGAGCGAAATGGTAGTTTTTGCTTGACCCCAAACATCGAAAGTCAGTAAGTTTTTTTCCAAGCACATTTTTATTCAAATACTTAAGCTGCAAAACGTTCAAAAATGGAGGAATTGCATTGCTGGATGGATTAACACTTGAAGGAATCAAACATTGAGTCTGTAGCAGCTTTGGTAAACCATAATGCAGATGATAAACAACAGAAATATTTGGGTATTGTTGTGTTGGGTCAATGCGTTCAGCTCATTCAAGGTGCTTTTAATTAGAAGAATGAGAAAAGGAACTGTGATAAACCAAAAATAAGGGGACCAGAGAGACCCAAGAATGAATAAACTCCAGACACTGGTACAGGTACTAATTGTTCATGCCAAACAAGTACCCCCAAGGTCGACCAATCTTTTCCAAAATCTTGTTGATCCCCTTTTTAAATGTTATTCAGAGACAAATAATCCTTAAATCAGCCAAGTCCACTGAGGCATGGCAGCAATGCAATATATCGCAGAGACGAATACAAATAACTTCATATGCATAACTTGAGCAAAAGAACAGAACGACATCTTGTTTAACCAGCTAGAGCTGCTATTGATTTAGGACTGAATTAGAAAGCGATAGAGGCAACAACACAATTTGATTCATTTTGGTGACAAAAACAATTACTACTGCGTTAGAGCTCAGAGATGAGAGTTGTTCGCGTTACAGAATATTGAATGCTGAGGAAGAGGAGCGGTGAGACTCATGGGATTAAATGCATTTCTTAGCCATCTAATCCAGAAGCTGTCTGCACCACAGACAAACCCCAGCGATTCCACCATTCGGTTTAATAGAGCTGGCTAAAAACAACAACACAAGTGTCTCTTTCCATCCTGGGGTGAACTCAATTCCCCATGATGTTCACAATTGCTTTCTTGCTTTTTACCCACTGCTGAGTCCCGGACTGGGTCCCCCCAGGAAACAAAGGAGAGGAAAGCCGACGATCTGTTGCTTTTTCCTCCAGCAGTGATATGAACAAACATTGCTTCCCTGCTGATGAACTCTCTGTTCCAGAAGAGAAAAAGTCTAACAGAAGATTATAGAGGAAGCTTTTACCTCAGCGTTTTTGGCAAAGTTGGTAAAGCAGACACGTTTGGAGTTTTTGTATTTGATTTTTGTGTTTTACACTGTCCAGCTACTGTGGGGTAGTGGTTGGTGCTCTGGACATACAAAATGGGTTAAATTCACAGTAGTCTTTCCCATCCCTCTGCACTCGCTCCCTCCCGCTTAATTCCCCGCCGTTCTAAATTTTAGTATCAATAACAACAATAAAGGGGTAAAAAAGCTTTTTCACTACGATTAATTACATTGGCTTGTAAAACAGACCAGGCATATGGAGGTTATCAATCTGTGCAAGAACATTCAAACCACTGTGCAAAAGTATTTGAACCCCTCTAGAAGGGGTTAAAAATTTCTCATTGACTTATAATGGCCATTAAAAATAAACCATAGAGAAATTGGGGTTTGTTTATTCTAACCATAGTAATTAAATCACTGATGGCAACCAAACTGTTTACCCTAGCAACCAAATGTAATTAACTTTATCTCGGCTTTGGTAAATGATTATAGTGTCAAAATTTATAGTGACAAAGGGAATATTCTATTATGCCCCCCCCCCCCCATAGCAACCTGACTGTTTACCATAGCAACCATTTTGGTATATCACTGCCTCAGCTAAGTAAAATCATAGAGACACGGGGATTGGTTTAGATTACTCATATTGGCAACTTTGTATGATGTCACTGGCTCCTCCATAGCAACCAAAAAAAATCTGCCTCTAAAAATACTTTTGAATGTCATTTTAGAAGCCAAAGTTTGTGCGCAAATGTTGGTAAACTAATTATTATTTAACAAAATTCCATAATGAAGTTTTTATTTTTGCTCTTGTCCCTTTCTGCCATGTTGGGTCACATATGAAAAGCTTCTATAAAAGCACATAAATGTGTTTGACAGGGCGACCCGGTGACCCTCTTTTGTTGCAATCATCATGCTTTTAGCCATTCTCAAACCTACCTCATTGCTTTATCGGAATATGATCCACTAATTCTGATATAGGACTCAAAGACTCACAGCAAGCTCTCATAAATCAATAAATCGTCATGTGTTTGCATCTCATTAGGAGGAGTTTCGGTTTGTTCCAAAAAAAAAAAAGATGCTTAGTTGTGATTCAAAGTTCCATACAGTTCCTCTGGGAAGAAACAAATGGAGAGAAACAAAAAAGCTGAAAGAACAATTAAAGCATGCATTTTTATGCAGACCATATCTACAGAACTCAGTTTCATCTTAACCATTCTTTAGTCATGAAGGCCCAAAGTCCAGCAACGTTTTTGAAGGCAGAGCTAGATATTCCAAGAAAGCCATGATGATACACAATGGAAACAAAGTAAGTGATTCCTGAGACGCAGACCACACCTGTGTAAATGTAGCAAATTAATGAGCACTATAAATCAACATTCTGTACGTAGGAGCTGGTTCCTAGTCTGACCTGTTTATTCTTTAAATGTGATGCATCTGTTTAAATGCTTTCAAATAATTAATGTACTTTTGTGTTCAATAGGACTTGTTTTAACGCCGTTAAAATAAGATCTTGCATGTTTAGTTACATCACTCATCTGCCGTCTCACACATTGTCTCAATTATAACCTTTACTTCCTTTTTTCCAGTCTACAAAGCTGTCTCATCCACCTCTGCATTTCACACTGTGCTCGTCATAATAAGAATAACCTTTTGATGCATTTATTTAGATAGGACCATAAAGATCTGAACAAGAAGTCCCACCTTTCTCAATCTAATCCGAGATTATACTGTTTTCTTTTTGATTCCCAGTATAATTCTTTCAAAGTAACATCAAAACATAGTACCCTACACCCGTGCAAGAATTCTTGGTCTATGCTTCAGGCCTGAGATGTTATCTGCAACTCAAATGGACAAAAAGGTGAGGACTAGACCACCAGAGCTGTGTTGATAGGGGATTTATACATGTCATCTGCTCAGGCAGGTATCCAGTCATTATGTGGTTAAAGCTGTGGAGCCTGCCTGCACGCCAGCCCCTATGTGGCACATTTCTGCCATCGACACTGAGAGCATAAAGGGCTCAAGCTATGTTTTTGATGTAGGACCTGAACCACTTTTAACATTCAAAGCTGATTCCTCTTCTATTTTAAGGTAGAACATTCTAGATTTTAAAATCATTTGCTATAAAATGAAGTGTTATAGGTCTCAAAATGGCTGTGTATTTACAATATTTCAAAGTGTTGTCTAAAATGTATAAAAACATAGATAGCATTAGACCACTTCCTTCATCCATCATGTTCATGTGACATCTATGCCATCACTCATTGGCTGACAACATGCTGACTCTCCTCCCCCTTCTCCCCTTTATTCCCACTACACGTTATGTTCCTAACAGGAGTTTTAAAATGTTTGATTTTATTGACTGGTGTCTGCCTAGTTTTAAATGAACCACATTCAGGTAGATGTTTTACCAAATGGTGAAACTTAATGTGAAACTCTTTTTATGAATGATCCGAGCAATTTCCATTAAAACATTTGTCAAATGAACTGCAACAGTCTAATCACTCTGAGCTCCTTTACACAAACAATCATCAAAGTTGGCTAAATACTAACCTAAGATAATAGTTGTCTTTCTAAAGACCCCTAAAAGTCATTAGGTGACTCTGGGCGGAAGTGGTCGTCCTAGAACCAAAAGGACCGATCCCTATCAGGTCCATTCTGCAAATTGTAAAGCATCCGGAAAAGCGCTATATAAATTGGAGGCATTATTTTTTTTATTAGTAGTATATAATTTTACCACTGTATCTCACTGGATGATATTGATATTGGTTTGTGGCATTCAGGGTACTCAAGGAAACTATTGTGGCATTCTTAAACAGATTGAGGTTTTCTTCACTTAACAACACTTCTACACCACATCTTTTCTTTCAGTCTGCGATACAAGAATAGGTTTAAGAGCTTTAGTATTTTTAAATGGTGTTGTTGTATAGATTTCTAATCATGGAGGTTTGTTTAATGGTAACCACACACTTGTGCCTTGTGGTTAAAAGTTTTGGGCTTTGGAAATAAAGATCCATCCATCCAGCCATCCAACCATTTGCAACACTGATGTAGGGTTAAAGGTAAGAGAGGAAAAAAATGAAAGCCAGAGTACATTAGAATCTGATTAAGTGGCACGATCCAGATCTGGCTTCAGCTTTAGAGAAATAACAACCACCTCCACCCCCAGTTGGCAGAGTGACTCAGCAAATCCAAGCAAAGAGACCAGTCACCACAGCTGCCTGTCAGTCACTGGGTCATCGGGCCAGCCAGCCAATAAGCTTCCATGAAGTCGAGATACAGTATAAATACATGCACAAAGCAATAACATAATCCATTATACATTACATTGGGGTATGTCCACTAAGGTTCGATCACATTTATTCATAATGAGCTAGAGGTACATTTAAAGCTACACCAACACCTCTCTATCAAAAAAGAGAAAAGTGCACAGCACATTCAAGCCGGAAATAAGAGATAACAGCAGTGGATTGTCTACAAGACAATAAAGCTGTAAGGTTTCTGAAGGCAAACAGTGAGATGAGAGGGAGGAAGATATTCCTCGTAGCCACACTGAAACAGTCTGCTCTCTGCAGCGCCTCTTGACCTGCTTGGAGGATCGCCAGAAGTCGCTATCAAAGCCACACACCACAACCAGGCTCCGAGAGAAAACATCCTCTCACTGCACGAGAAAGCGCATGAGGATATTGAGATGATTTCACAATCCGAAAAGACAAGCTGCAATTGGAAAAAGTTTATTACATACTGTAGACAATTGTAATCCTGGAGCACACAGGGTTGAGAACAAGCAAAACATATTGAGTGCAGCTACGGACATGTTCAAGTGCCTGCTGTCCAATCCTGATTTAACAAAAGAGTAGATAACGTTTTTATTTAAAGGCGACATCAGATACTCCTTTTTAGATGTTGTTGCTGTGACTTTTAGTGTACTTATGAAAGGTTTGTAACAAGCTAAGTTTATTTGTCAGTGGTGTGGTAAGGTTCTTTTCAGATGTTGTCTTTTTTAGGGAACGACAGACTTTGTACGCAGCAATTAATGTGAGAGTTCTCAAAGATAAGAGTAAAAAGAGCTTAACGTATACCCACAACACGGCAAGCAACATTTTCCAAAGACATACTGTGACAGGAAATCACCCCGATGGCAAGAAATTACAGATTCGTCTAATATAGTTAAGGATATGGTTCCTGGGTACACCATAGAAAAGCCCGGGTTCAGAAAAGTGCTACACTGTGGATCTAAGATTTAAGCTGCTGAGCCAAAAATATTTCAAAGATGTGGTTTTTAGCCATTATTACAGGAATTCCCAAAAGGTGAAACTAGTGCTACCAACTTTGTTAGCAGTAATTAATTTAAATATCAATAGAACACAAGAAAATTAGTATCGATAAGGTTCTCAAGTATTTTTTAGCGTTGTCATAAGGTTTAAGATAAATTATTTGCATTTTTTTTATATTTGAGGAGCGATGCCCTTCTTTAGAAAATGATTTTAAAAAATAAACCAAATAACCAAATTTTCTCACAAAAATTTGCATAATTTCAACATATCTAATATAAATACATATGTTTAGAGTTAGAATTGAGTCCTAACTAAACAAAAAAATTATTTCAGGCATGATATTTGAAATAAAAAAAAAAACAAAACTTTTTTGGCTTATATGTCAACCACAAGAATCTTTCATTCATTCATTTTCCTGCCACCTTTCGGGGTCACTGAGGTCAAACAACCTTTCGACAACCTTCTAACTGGAAGGCCACAGTACTACCCACTGCCCACCCCCCATTTCCAGACACAAAATTCACAAGTTTTTGCCAAATAGTTGAATTCTTTTTCATTAGTTTAAACTTTGTTGACCAATTATGTCTGACATGCTATTAATAAAAAAAATAACATATGAAAATCATGCATTTAAACTAACTAAAAAACAGAGTTTTAATTTTTTGGCAAAATCCATTTTTTGCTGCTCCATTCATCTTGTGTTTCTGGTCTATTTGGGTAAATATGGTAGCTTGTGTGCTGCAAGCTGCTTTATTTGTTCTCTCTCACCTAAACACCCCTTTCCTCTTCATTTTCTTCTAAAAACCATCTCAGCCTACCCCGTTGTTATGTTATTTGTTAATAGGTTTTACATTTGTTCATTTTGTCCTTGATGTCTTATCTTAAACGTAACTTGACTACTATAACAATTTAGCCAAAAAGCTACTGAAACCAACCATCTTGAAATCTTTCCTAAAATGGGCTACAATGGTGGTGTTTTTTCTTTTTTAACAAGGTTAATTTTTATTAGCCTCAATGCATAAAACAAAGAAAAATAAACAGTTTATGATGTGTCATTGTGTGGGCATTCAATAAAGGTTTACTTAAAGGTTTGCAATAACTTTATCTTATGCAACAAACTAGTGAAAGTTACATTGAATATAATACCCTCTGCTTTTTAAAAGAAACTGAATCCGTGCTCTCGAAAGCTTCTCTGGAAAAAACCCCAGCGACTAATAATCATAACATAGAAGCATAAAACACGTCTTTCTTTGATGTTTTGATGTCTTGCTTAATAAGTGCAAAATATTACAAAATCTAGACTGTTAAAAAATATAGATGCTTCTGGTAAATTGACACCCAATCTGCTTTTAATGTCACACAGCTAATATCATAACACGGAACCAGGGAAAACAACCAATTGTGTCTGAACTAAGCTATTGAAACCAGCATCAGAAATGCAGATAGTGATTATGACTTTGTTTTCCTCTCTCTTCCGCCCATGAATCTCTCTCTCTCAGGTTTCTGTCCCTCAGATAAAGAGTGGTGTGAATATCAATGAGGTTTATTCTCTCCTGGGTCGGCAGGCAGCTGTTATGGAGTGAGCACCATTCTGCTGCTATTTTCAGGCAAGATACATAATTAAAAAAATCAATATCTTCCAAGGAAACCTTTTCCCTACACACAACTATATTGACAAGCACACACTCTGGTTCACTAATACACCAACACACAAATCCGGCTAAATAAAAAGCGGCCTCAAATAGCCAGAGCGTACACTTGCTTGCTATTCTGTGAACTGATCATGTGTGTTTGAGATAGGGTGTCGCACCCCTGCAGTCAGCGCTGGCACGTGAAGCTCGGATGCAATCGTCTGTTGTGACAGCCACAAGACATGGAGATTTCTGTATGCAAATAGAATGTAAACGGACCATCAGGGAGCCATCTGTGTGGCTGAAATTCAGTGAAAGGGGCGGGGCCTCTATAACCAGAGAGTCAGACAAATCAGTGAAATGAGTGTCAACATTCCAGTCAGTTTCTAAAAACATTTCCACAAATCATCAACGTTTTCAAAATATTGAGGTATTAATTAATGAAAAAAATTTATTTAGCCGGATTTTCCTCTTTAAAGGTCAAATTGATCTAGCACTTAGAAATGGGTCGACTATCAGCTGAGCTCTTCACACAGTCAATAGTCTTGACCAGCTCTTTAGGACCTGAAATAAGCTACTCTTAATATGAACGATTCAAGGTTAGGGAACGTTCGATTCCACAGATCTGTTTTGTGTGCTTGGCTGTGCTTGTAGGTTTTTAGGGGTTCTAAAAGCAAGTCATGGAGATATTTTTCTCTGATTGGAAGGAAAAACGGCACAACACATGACACAACCTTTAGAATAGTTCCTGCATGTGTCTTTACACTGTGCAACACCAACATCTGATACAACCGCTATATATCCAACATAAAATGCAGCTCCTGGATGTCAGTGGAAACACAGATTCATTTATTTTGGTTGATAAGTCGGTCGGTGGGTCAATCAGTTGGAGGGTTGACTCCAAGTTTCTTAGTCAAAAGTAAAGTCGTAATGGACCTTCTCGGTTGGTCAGTCAGTCTTTCAGTTGGTGGTTGGCTGATAACTTTTAAATTTGGGGCACCACAATGTTTTAATGGTCGGTCATTGAAGGTTGTTTGGAGATTTAACTCCAAATTACGGATGTCAAAAGTAAAATCGCAATGGACCTTCTTGGTCGGTCACTCAGTCTGCCAGTTGGTGGCTGGCTGATAACGTTTAAATTTTGGCACCACAATCATTTAATGGTCAGTCATTCACTAAGTGGGTCGAAGGGTTGACTCCAAATTGTCGAAAGTAAAGTCGTAATGTACCTTTTCTGTTGGTTACTAAGTCCGTCAGTTGGTGGTTGGCAAATAACCTTTAAATTTGGGGCACCAAAATCCTTCAATGACCGTCCAGTCAGTCACTTGTTTGGAGGGTTGACTCCAAATTTCGGATGTCAAAAGTAAAATTGTAATGGACCTTCTCAATCAGACTAAATAGTCACTTAGTCTATCAGTTGATGGTTGGCTGGGTGATAATTTTTTTTTTAATTTGGGCACCACTATCATTTATTGCACAGTTACAGGGTTGACTGAAATGGATGTCAAAATTAATGTTGTGATGGACCTTAGCTCAGTTGATGAATTGATGACTGACTGGTAACCTATAAATTTGGATAGCACTGCTGCCCCTCAGTATCTTTTTTTGTGTGACTTTTTACCCAGACGACGTATGTCTACTTGATTGGTTACTTAATGTAAGCCTGTAGCTGTGTTTTTGACCTCAAAGTGAAGTAAAAGTAGCAACAGCAAAAACCCTATGATTTGTGAGCTGGTATAGGAGGTGTTTAACCTATCGCTAACCCATTGATGCATGTCACATATACTAAGCTATATTTGCTAGCATGATGTTAGCAGGGATTTGAATACCATATGTACTACTTCCTTAACAAAATTAAACTGACTTTGACACGGCCGGGTTTCAAACCCAGGTTTCTGGTGCGGAGACTGGAATGTGAACCACTGAGCCAAAGAAGCAGTTGTGTTGGACCCAAAGGAAATACACTCCAAGAGGCAATCCAGGATACAAGGATTTATAAAAAAAAAATTCAACTTCTTCTCAATTAAAAAAAAAAAGGTAATATATCCAAACACTCAACTCAGATTCTTCTCAGGATGAGGAATAAAAATATTCAGTATAACAAACCTAAAGAAAACTCCACGAGGGGAGAAAACAAAAAGACTAAAAGGCAACAGGCGAAAATAAAACGGTCTTACTGGACGTAGCTCAAGAAACCAAGGAAATGCACAGCAAGTTCACCAAAGCTGACTCAAAAACCAAGTGAAGACCAAAGAAAAAGTGACAGCTTAAATATACAGGCTGTAACGAGTCACAGGTGATACAAATAAAGTAAACACACGAGGAAGAACAGAAGGCAGCGGGGAAACACAAGGACCTCTAGGGGAATGGAGACAAAGTGCAGATGGTGACAGACTTTACAAACTGCTTGTACATTTCCCCCACCCAGTTTAACATTTAACCGCTAACTAGCGATTCATGTGAGATTTCTCTAAATCCCACTAACCAAAGTCTCATTTGGTTCCTGTTTTTTTTCTCAGTCCCAGATGCTCAGAGCTCTACATGTTTTACAGTAGATGCAGGCTTTATAAAACTACTAGTATGTACTAGTATAGAAACAAGATTGAACTTCTGGGCTGAACCCTTTTGGGAACACTGCTATAGCACATGCAACACATGACGCTGCTCAAGATTTGTCTCTTCGCAAAAAACGCTTTCGAACAAGAAAAAATGTTGTTGGGTGGGGGGGGGGTGATTTTTGGTCTCAGTGTGCAGATTGAAGGTTCTGCTGGTAGCACTGGAGCACATTTCTGAATCATACACATGGTGCTCCAACACACTCACAGAGGCTCAGGCTAAAAATATCACTTAAACACACACACACAAGAAACACAAGGCTCATGTATCTCTCTTTTAAACAGCTTTGGTTTGCATTTGTTATTATTATTATTATTATTTCGCTTTCCACAAATGTTATTATCAGTGCACCATTAAGTGTCATTAATTACTCACAACGTAAGACCTTCTATTATACTAGTAGTAGTATTGAGTTCAGTCTGTCATGCTAACCTTCACATATACTTTCTCTCTGTGTCTTAATTAAGCTCAGCACCTTGGCCCAACCTTCCCTGAGGCTGCCCCCCAAATCAGCAGAAGAGCTGCATAGACCACCGGCATCTAATGGATAGTTTAATCATTTAAACAAGCAATTTAATACAATAGCAGATTCAATAGCTTTAGCTTGTGCTAGTAGTCAGATGTAAGTTGGTGGGGGATTTGCTGTGATTGCAGCATAATTAACATGAAATGTTCCACAGTTGTATTTTTATATAGTTACATTGCTAAGGTTAGAACCTTCTCCGAAACCTCTTGTGCCCAGAGCACTCACCCACATTCCTAGAGCTTTTAGAACTAAACAGGGCAGGATTGGGCTTCAATCATCTTCAAGATGCTTGCAGAAAAGGTGAGAATAGTTGGTGAGCTTAATGGGAGAAACTCAAATTAACTGTCACCTTGTTCTGGGGTTCCATGCAAGGTCCTGCCACGTGGAGTTTCAATGATCATGAGAATGAAAGCCTTCACATGTACAAGTCCATCCTAAGTTTACCAATGAACATCTGCATAAATTCAGCTCACATTGTTGGGAGAAAAAGGAATGATGTCTATGAACCCCACCACCCCACTGTCAAATATGGTGATGTTTCTTTTTTGCCAAGGGGATGGGGGCAGCTTCCGAGGTATGATGAATGGGGGCGAGTTCTCTAAGCAAGGGCTTAAAAATGGGTCATTTTAATGACAACGACCCCCCCAAAAAAAGTGGCCCAAGAAGCCCTTGATCATATATGGACTGATCATTTATCTGCCTTTCCGTAAATATTAAAAATTAGGGTTTAGATATTAATATCGTCACTGTCTATCCAATGGCGTAAACAATGCATAAACTATTTGATTTAAGTGAATACATCATTTTACAAATATTGAAGGAGCTCAAGATTTGGGATATCATCTAATGGTCATTCATGGAACAGAGTTTGTAAAGCTGGTCTCGGATCAGTGCAATGTTTAAGTGGGGCTGGTACTTTTCCATGCGAGATAAAATCACCTCATTGGCCCAAAGCTGTCATCAGAGACGGGGAGCCGTTCCTTACAGCTGGCCTACCTAAAGAGCCCCCTTTTCTCAAAATACACTGCCACGCACACACTGGACACGTCCAACACACAACCTCATAATGTGCTCGAACCCATTCCACTGTGTACACACTCACAGAGCGACACACACACTCAGTGTTTACATCTAGACTATACCCCCTCCCCTTGAGACCCATTCCACATTCCTTCACCAGACTCCCTGCATTCCTGTTCTGCTGAGGAGGGGGTCTGACCGACTTTCCCTCTCTATCTTTTGCTATTTTACTATCTTTTTCTCTCTTGCCCTTTCTTTGTCTTACATGTTACTCCTATTTTTCACAGACGATCTGGGCCATCGGCTAGAGTGATCTGATTTAGAGCGAGTGTTTGTTAGAAATGTGTCTGTAAGTAACACAAACTGGAAAACATTTTGGTGACTCTGTGCCAAGACCCAGAACCATAACTTCCTAAATGCATAAATATAGATCAAAACATAATAGCTCTACATACACTTCTATTCATGCCCTATGCACACAAACACTGTCACTAACTGTGATATTTTCAAAATAAAAGTTTCTTTCAATCTGGTTTGGCCAATTGTCCTAATGCTAGTAAAGCTTGGGGTCACTGAAATTAAACCAGACTTATGCAGTCTGGTGAAGTTTAGTTGAGGATATAGGCTGTGCATCACTCTGGCCAACCCTGACAGAGCAGTGATGTCATCAAGACTAGTAATGCTCTTGCATCAGGGCAGACTCAGGTGGTAAACTATATCTTGTCCATTTACTTGTAGCCAAATCCAGCGCTGCAAAACTGGTAAAACCCATTGTTGGGGCTTTTTGATTGACCAGAAATAAGATTGTATTAAAACTTGTTTGATTGGCATGCTCTTCTTTTGGCAGTTTATCATTTAAAACCAACAGATTTATTTTTCTGTCTTTATGGGATTTCCTGACAATAAGTAAATTTAAAAAAACTATAAGAAAGATGATTTGGGAGAATACTTTGGGGGGAAAGACCCAATAATAAACCTCTAATTTGATGGTAGCTAAAAAAAACTAAAGATTTGTTTTTATCTGTTTTTGTTAACTGATTTTCACAGCAGTTACTTACAAAGCATTATGAAATATATTGGAGAACTTTATTAACGTCATCACGACACATTTGTTGTGAAAGACAACACTCTCCACCTGTAGCGGTGTTTTCCCATCTAGGCTGATGCTAATTCCAGTGAAGTGTTCTTCTCAGGAAGCAGCGGTAGATTTTTCCCTCCCTCCGTTCCTCACACACTCCCCGCTGTTCACCCAGACTACAGCCTGATTGTGTGTGTTCAGATCACTCACTCGGATCTAGGGCCTGACCTGCTGTGTGTGTGTGTGTGCGTGTGTGTGTGTGTGTGTGTGTGATGAATCTGTCTCTCAAGATGGTTTCATCTCTGGCTTGATAAAATAACCAACCAGGATCTGATGCACCAACATGATTGTATCTGGACATAAACGTGTGTATTTACTTTTAAACTACACCTAACTGTGTGTAGTAAGTGCATTATAAATTGCAAGTTACACTTGGAATAAGATGTGAGGTTAGATTTAGTTTCGAAAAGTACATTTCCATTATGTTTATAAGCTTGTTTTTCAAAGTTAAAGTTACCTTTCTTGTGTTGTATTCTTTTGTAGCATGTTTAACATCCCTGCACATGTTGAACTTCAACAAGGGGAATTTAATAAGGTTTATGTACTTAACTAAACTTTATAAAAGCAAAAAAAAAAAAAAACAATTAACCAACCATGCAAATAATTCACCAACCAACAAACCAAACAACCAAATGACGAGCTAATCCAGTAACCATCCAACCAACCAACCAACTGAACAACCAACCCACCAAACAATTAACCAACTGACAAACCAAACAACCAACCCCGCAAACAACCAACTAAACAAACAACCAACCAACTAACCCAGCAAAGGACTAACTAACCAACCAACCAACCAAATAACCAACCAACTGACTAAATAAACAACCAACCAAATGACATGTCAACCGACTAACCAAGTGACTGACCAGACAAAAAACAACCAACCAACTGACTAACCAAATAACCAACCAATCAACGAACTTAATGACAAAAACCAGTCGACTAACCAAATTAATTAACCGGCCAACTGACTAACAAACAACCAACCAAACAACCAGCTGACTAACCAAATGACCAACCAATTGACTAATCAAATGACCAACTAACCAACCGACCCACCGACCAACCAACTGAAAGGACTAACAACAAAACAGAACAATCAACCAACCCACCCACTGATGTCAGTTGTAGAAATAAACACTAATTTAAAGACTGTAAATTATATTATGAGTCCTTCGAAAGAATCATCGCTTAAATGATTAGATGAAACTTCCATTATATTTACTGAAGAGCACTATGATATTTTTAGTGTCTATTACTGTGCAGGTCCTGGAGCCAGATCTTTGTTGGTATGGTAACAGAAATATAATTGGGGGGAGGGGGAGATGCCAAAATGAGAAGAGACACAGCAAAACCAGAGGCCAGTCCACTCCTTCAGGTTTCAGGCTGAAATGTCTCTCTTTATCATCCATTACCAACTTCTTCCTTCTCTTGCTATTCTTACTCCGCCCTTCTGTAGCCATTGGCAAATTTACCTTCGTGCATGTCCTTTCTGAACCGATCTGTGAGCATGTGTGGTGGCCGATTTCATTCGGAGACAATGAAATGTCTCCTGCCTGCACTATTTCTGTCATGCTGCTCCCCTGCTGCAGTGGTAATAAGGAGCAGAGCAGTGAACTGTAATTCCCGCTCCAAGCGTGCTCTAATTCAATCCTACAACAATACATTTAAAGTATGCGCAAATGCAAATTAAACAGTCCTCTTAATAGGGTGGAATTTCATCAGTGTGTGAAACTCAAGACACACATAGCGGGTCAACAACAGCATTTATGTTAGCTGAAAAGCCCTCAGCTCATGAGTGGACCAAATTTTCGGCACAATAGTCTTGGGTGGAAATGATGGGTTTCATACATCCTCTTCTGACTGATTAGACAAACACATCATTTATTAAACCAGTTTCTCCAAAATAGAAGTGATTACATTCGGTCTAATACAGCTCGAGAGTCACATTACATTTCATTCAGGGCTCTCTCGGCTCTTCATCGACAGGCTCAATAACAGCAGCAGTTGCGTTTTCCCCCACAGTGCTGAATGATGAGCCAAGCCACCAGCACACAGAGCTGTCAATCAGAGCCGTAATGGCCAACCAGAAGGTAGCCATTTTGAAAATGACACTAACTTAGTTTGCATTTACATTGAGAGAAAGTAGTATTTGACCGCGACAGCAAGGTCAGATTGTTAATTAAAAGTATAAAACTGATTCTACAATGACCTGAACTGCAACTGGTTTGTGAAATCTATGCATACATTACATATATACATGATTTTGATATTCATTGAGTGGCCCAATGTTTAAAAAAATCTACCCATAAATGTATTATTTCTAAATGACTAAACATTTACAATGAGAAGGGGATCATAGCTCCTACAAAAGCTCCTGCGTGATAGATGTTTCAGTAATTTGCTTAAGCTACCTTTTTTACTACCTATTTTTTAAAATAAGTTACTCTGTCTCAGGTGAATACAGCACTATTGTAACTGCTCACAGTATTATTTATTCATGGCTTTCAATGCATTTTTACACATGCTTGAACCATCCCCAAATTTCGTTTACACATCACAACTGGTGAAAATGTACTTCTGAGTGAGTGTTGCAAAATGACTCTATAGCACCACCTAACTTAAGCTTATAGTGCGTTAACAGTTTGTCATAGGCAAATAAAATTTGGCACACATGTATAGGGTACCGAGTCTTAAATATCCGTGATATGGATTGGGTTTCCAAATTTTTTTACTTCATTAAACAATATGTGCACAATGGCCATCGAAAAACGAAACTTCGCTCTAAACAGGAAGTCATATAAAGTCAGATCCAAAACTCACCAAATACATTACCAGTCAACGTCTGAGCACATCTACATAGCAATGTACAGTATAAGCCACCAGGTGGCTTCAGGAAATGCAGCAAAAAAATTGATAATGTACTTCTTTTAACAAATTTGGCATGTGCGACAATAATTTGGTCATAAGATTTTAAGGTCATAAGAGCTTATTTTCCGGATTTTCCAGTAATTTTAACAGTTCTTGCTTGAATACATCTAATTTAGGATTGGTAATAATGCATAGTGCAACAAATTGCTGCTTTCTGTTGAAATTTGAATAAAATTGGGAAATGTTCATTTTGTTAGTATTATATTGCTAAGCAATAGCCCAACAACAAAAAGAGCTGATTGGTTATTTTTTTTTATTAAAATTTATTTTTGTTAAATTTCATGTTTAGCGGATGGATTTTTAATGTATCGATACTACATCACTGATATTAATCGAGGTAAAAATTATGGGATCTACTAACTGAAAGGGGTACACAGGATGCCGGTGTAACACAGATACACATTGATTTACAATCAAATTCCAACTCTTTATTTGTAATAAAACTCTAATTCGTAAAATTTGGACTTTGGGAATTGGAAAGAAAAACCATGCTGCCTTTAAGCCAAGTGGCAGTGGCACCACCATGCTGCACTTTATATACTACCATCTCATATTGGTAAACTGTGTTTGCATGTATTGGAAAAGTATTAGTGTTGATAAAAAAAATACCATCTGCTAATTTGACGTATTTCTCTGGTTTACATTTCATAATGAGATTTTTATGAAGCATTTTTAAGTGCACACTTCAAACCAGACAAATGTGGAGTGCTTTCATTACAGCACACTATTATTTATCTAGAGTGCAAAGACAGCCATATACAGCCCTCAATGCATCAATCCCAATTAGCTTCCTGCTAATTTACAAACCTCATTTTTAGAAAGTGAGGAAAATTTCATTGTAGGAAATACATCACTGCTGAAATAAACATATGAAAAATGATCGCCACGATCTGATTAGAAGAAGTGATGCTAACTTCATTTGCAGCTCATAAACAGAAGGAACCACTGTGGTGTTAGCAAACAAGCATTAGCACCATTCATTACACATTAATCAAGGAAGCCATTTACTCTGATTAGACAGTGAAATGGCTTGCTGACCTAAGGTACAGAGAACAAATACATGCACAAACTAATTACACCTACCCCCAACAGTACTTATGTTTTAGGCACATTTTACAATGTTTTAACCCGTTCATGGCCGCTTGCATTCTGTAGTGCCTGTGAACAGTGACAAAGCAACTACTTTCAATGAGAATAACAGCTCGTGAACTTTAATAAGCAAGTGGTTGACCTGCATGTAACTGCAATCCGTCATTTGTTGGTCAGAGAATCAATGTGTTGTCACCGTGAAGAGACTGAAATATGACTGTAACAGTAACAGCGTCTGAGCACGCTAAATATAACAGCTACAAATTTAGCATTCTGTGAATCTGAGCTGAAAAGATGGCTGCCTTGATTTGTTTTGAAAGAATATGTAAAGATAAATTGGGGTTTGTTTTAAGGAAATGTTGTTTCAAATATGCTAATTATATATAATATATGCAAATTAACTGGGTCTTACAGGGGTATTTCAAACATTTCAATGTGCTACACGCTAAAGGGTAAGGCAGCAGCCAATCCATTGTCAGGCCACAGATAGGATAGTGAAGCTCAGACAAGACATGCATTTGAACCAGAGAGAGGGAGGACCTCAGGAAATGACCAGAGAGTTTGAACTCGGACTTGAATTCGAACCTTGGCAGCCACTTATATGTTGAGCACCCTATCCACCAGGCGCAACCGGTTGTAGGTGAGTGCCCAGCAGACATGGTATGAGCACAATAATGTATACTTAATGTAAACAAAATGCTATGAAGCTCCTAAACACTAAGCCATTGTGCTGCTAAACAAATAATTCCACAAAGTTAATTTCTGAAATAATAAACTGTTGACTATTGCACAGAAAATATCTTAAGTGCATTTCAAAAGGGCCTTTAACCAGTAATAAAGCAATTCACTTTAAAATGTTTTGGCACCAGATAAGATTCTTCAAATTCCAAAGCGTCTGGGGGGCATTCATCTTGTTTAGGAGATGGATGCTGGCGTAGGAGAGAAAAGACAGGACCCCATCAGGATGCCAAAAGCAGGAATCCTGTCTCCAATACCTTTCATTTAAAATAGTATGTCACAAGCAGTGGCTTGTGAATTCTATAATATCTTTTTGTTTTCATTTTAGCTGTTTCTGTAGAGTTATCAAGTGGCAGTTGCTTTTATTCAATTGAACATGGATTACTCAGTTGTAAACACAATAATATCTATTGCATTGCATTGTGTATAATTTGAGAACAATTTCCATTTGAAGAGTCAAAATCCGCAGGTAAAAACATTTTCCACGGTATTTCTACTAGGCAATTGTGGCCTAATGGATAAGGAAATACCAGCTAATCCCAGCTTCATCAGGGTTTTATGTTGAGGCAAGTGACTAACCTCACTTTCTCCCAACTAGGTTACCACAAACGAGATGCCCTTGAGCAAGGCTCAGATTCCTAACTGCTAGCCAGCGCTCTAGGTTTGTTTGATATAAAGTAAATTATTTCAGTGGTGCATAAATTTCTAGTGACCCCAATACCGACCTAAAATCCCTTTAATTTGACTCAAGATCTCCCACACAAAAACTTGAAAGCTCAATTATTCCTGTTTGAGAAAACCCAGGGCCGGAATCCTCCACCCCCAGGTCTTCAGAATACAAATGCCATGTTTGTGTCAATCACAGCTGAAATCAATTAAGCCAGGCAACAGACCTAGGCACACTCAACAGCTTGAGTTGCAAATCACTATTAACTACTACTGACTGGATTTTATTTTAGTCTGATTCATTATACACTATAGGCCAAACACTTTAGGGGGCAGTGAAAACTGGATTTCAAATGTTTTTTATTTCAAAGATTTATTTGGTGAGAACGCTTTATTAGTGACAGGAAGCAAAGTGAGGTAAAGAGTGGGGAGGGTTGTGAAACACAGGATTGGGACTCAAAGCTGTGTTGCCCTGTGCAATTGCCTAGCTCGTAAACTGCTGAACTGTCTTTCAACCTTTTATTGTCTTTCAAAAAATGTTTGTGTTGTATAACCAAGATACTGTGAGGTATGCGTGATGGTATAAAGACAATCTAAGGAACAAGAAAGAACCAAGAGACTCTAAGGTAAGAGTGAAGATGGTTGGATGTATTGGTTCTTGGATCGATGACCAAGAACCAAAACACTCTGAGGTATGAGTGAGGATAGAGAGACAGTCTGAGGAACAAATGAGAACCAAGACACTCTGAGGTATGAGTGAGGATAGAGAGACAGTCTGAGGAACAAATGAGAACTAAGAAACTCTGAGGTATGACTGAGGATAGAGAGACAGTCTGAGGAACAAATGAGAACCAAGACACTCTGAGGTGCAAGGTGTGGGAGGATAGATAGACAAATTGTGGAACAAAATGAGAACCAACACTCTGAGGTATGTGGAGATAGAGAGACAGCCTGAGGAACAAATGGAGAACCAAGACACTCTGAGGTATGTGTGAGGATAGACAGTCTGAGGAACAAATGAGAACCAAGACACTCTGAGGTATGTGTGAGGATAGAGAGACAGTCTGAGGAACAAATGAGAACCAAGACACTCTGAGGTATGTGTGAGGATAGACAGTCTGAGGAACAAATGAGAACTAAGACACTCTGAGGTATGTGTGAGGATAGAGAGACAGTCTGAGGAGCAAATGAGAACCAAGACACTCTGAGGTATGTGTGAGGATAGAGAGACAGTCTGAGGAGCAAATGAGAACCAAGACACTCTGAGGTATGTGTGAGGATAGAGAGACAGTCTGAGGAACAAATGAGAACCAAGACACTCTGAGGTATGTGTGAGGATAGAGAGACAGTCTGAGGAACAAATGAGAACCAAGACACTCTGAGGTATGCATGAGGCTAAAGAAACAGGCATGTAAGACAAGATTTGTAATCCAAGATTTGTAATCTACAAAAACAAGATTTGTAAATCTAGATTTGGAATCTATTAAGGACATAAAGACAGTCAAAGGAACAAAAGAGGTCCAAGATACTCTGAGGTATGAGTGAGGGTATAAAAACAATTTGAGGAACAAGAATGAACCAGACACTAAGGTCAGAGTGAAGACAGACCCAAGTCAGCAGCTGCTCCCTCTGTCAATATCTCTTATACCACCTCCTCCAAAATCTCTAATCTAAGCAGATTTAATGTCCTTAAAGGTGAAAGAAAATGAAAGACACACTCAAGACAGACAAACAGCAGAACATAGAGATAAAGTGAAAGTGAACAAGACTGTAAAACAGAACTCACTTGTTAACAAGCATATTACAAACAAGCTCTCCAGTCATGTGGCAAAGAATAAACAGGCCGTATCAGCAGAGGAAGAGCTCATTCAGCATGTGAAGTACAGATGTGCTCAGCCTGAGTGAGTGATCACAGAAGAGGAAGACTGTTGACAAGGTGCAGCATGAGGAAGAAGAGAGGGAGGGAATGCAGCCAAGTTGGCAGGATGAATGGGGAGTGCAGAAGGAGGGTAATGTGGGAGTTTGATGAATCGTGTGCGTTTTATAGAGTGCGGGTGTTTGTTTTGTGTGTGTAAGGAGCTCAAGGCTGTAACATAGATGCAGCACTTGAACAAGTGTAGCTTAGAGAAGGATAGAAAATTATTTTGCCTTTCTGCACTGGTAGAAGCTACTGGAAAAGTTCTTGGCAAGTTTTTTTATTTATCTGTAATTAGAAGAAGAAATCCACCATCCACTTGATCCAATAATCTAAGTACCAGGAGAAGTCAAGCCAGCCTATAAGAGGACCTCCCTCTTTAGTCCGCTCACCAAAAACAGCTGATGTTAGAAGAGGCGCAAGCATTTCACTGGCAAATCCTGTTTCCTCTCATTTACATTTAAATGTATTTTAGCAGACCCCCAGTTGCACAAGAGTCAGCTGAATAGCTGCAACCCCTAGCAGCCACGTTAATTGCCACATCGGTTTTTGACATTACTCTCTTTCAGCTATCTGCATAGAACTTGGAATTCCCACAAAAATGTCTGTGAGGCAAAGCTTGTTTTTTTTTTAAATTACATTTATTTTATCCCGGTTCCTGTGTCTCATTTGTCCCATAACACATGTTACTTCAAACAATGTAAGTATGTGTACTTCTAGTTGAAATAAACATCAGCCCATGTCACCCCCTTCCCCGTATGCGGGTAAATAAAAAAAAAGTGGAAGAGGGATGCTGAGAATCTGCTTTGTCTTCTTGCCTTGACTTGAAAAACAAACTTTATTTAAGTATTACGCAATGTTTTGATAAGTATTGGGATATATTATACTCTACAACTATGAATCAAATCTAATCTCGCTATTATAATCGACCAATTTGTCAACATCCGGTTTGTTGTCAACATTTGAGAAATACTCTATTTGTTTCAAAGGAGTCAAGCAAAGGAGCGCAAGAACTGACCAAATGTTTTCATTCCTTGAAATCTGTCAGTATGTACTAAAACATTTGTCAAAAGCATAAAAGAAAATATAGCAACATTTCCGTTCAATTCCTTGAAAATGAGCTCACTTTTAATATATTTCACTCATAAGTTTGTGGTCAGGTAGTAGCAACTTTAGATCCCTAATGTTGCTCGGGTCTCTGTGGTGGAACCAACTTGGGGAGCTTCTTCATTCCCCAAAAGACATTGATTTTGAACACATCTCAGATTGTCTTTCTCAAATTAAGATGAATGGGAAATTTCTTTCCCTAAACAGCTGGTGGTTCCAGAGATCTGGCCAATCAAAGCTGGGAGCATCTGTCTCTTGGTGCGTGACCCTTACACAGGATCTATGTCGACAAATTGAACAGTCTTTTCCAGAAACCAGTTTGATTCATTTGTGATTCCTCTTTGGACCATTGTAATGTTCTTCTTCCTGGAACTTCCAAGTTGACCCTGGACAGGATGCAGCATGCTCAAAACAGTTGCTAGTATATTGACCGGAAACACACATTTGTAGTTCTTAAATCACTGCACTTGCTCCCGTTCCCATTTCATGTCAATTTCAAGCTATTATGAAGAAATTGTGAAAAACCTCAACCTTAAGCTTCGGTTTAAAGGTAACAAGTTTAAGGCTAGCCAGGGGCCTGCTTCTGGTTAAAGGGGTTACTCAAATTCCCATTAGCAGTGAACTGGGCACAATGGACTGGTGTGTACTTCACCTTTTGCCTAAATCAAGCTGAAGAACAACATTACTACAGTAAGATATAAGTGTGTTAAAGAAGATAATTCTTCAATCATTCAAGTTTAGATCCACTTTTACACTTGTAGTAATGGCTTAGCTCTACTCGCCATACCCATTCGATTCCGTTTCGTGTTTCTATCGACATCCAGTATCCCTCTGAGTGAGCTTGCTTTAGACAAGTCACTCAAGATCAATCACTCCACCACGCCATTCTAGTTTCACTTGAGAAAGCCAACATATTGTCCGTCTTTTGCTTCTAAAGCATCTCCTCCTAGAATGTTCAAGCTACAGCCACCAAACTTTGCTAAGACATCTAAACAGGTCTGATTTTGGTTGATCTTATCTTATCACTAAAGAAATTCTAATATATCATTGAGAATACTGGGAAGTTTCCCTGACTTAACATTGGAAACCTGTAACTCAAACTGAGAATCTTAAAGAAACTGCAAAAACACCACAGCTGTAGAGGTTATCATTAAGTATTTGAACCCTACGGTAAATGATTAAAAAATCTAATAAATGGTGTCTTGTTTTTAATCACATCTCTGACAGCTCTCCAGCAACCAAACTGTTTACCCTAGCAACCAAAATATCTTAGCTCTATATCAGCTTTGGCAAATGACAGAGACATAGGGTTGGTTTATAAAACATATTATGACAAAGAAACATTATAGTATGTCACTGACCCCTCCATAGCAACTGAACGTTTTACCCTAGCAACCAAATTTGTTGATCTATATGTCAGCTTCAGCAAATGCTAAGGACATGAGACTTGGTGTTTAACACTCATGGTGAGAATGGTAACTTTTAACACCACTGACTCCTCCCTACCAACTACCTTTTTTTTACCATGGCAACCATTTCAAAAGATTTGAAGCTCAGCTCAGGAAAATCTTTGCTAAATGGTGTATAGTTTATATCACTCATAGTGACGAGGGGAACGTTTTTAAAAATAATTTGAAATGGTACAGATTTATTACCTTATTATTACCAATATGAATTGTTATCAGCTATAATAGGTATAATACTGTCCAAAATAAACCACTCGTAGCGATAAATCTGCAGTGAATATTGTGTCTTACTCTGTTACTCTGCTCAGCAGTGATAAAGTTTAACTGATGCAAAACCAAAAGCTGTTGGTCCTAGGCAAGAAAAAACAAACCCCACGAAATTCAACATTGAGGGATTTACTAAGCTGCTTTTCTTCAAGCAAACTGATGTGACGTTTCTTTTAGGAGATTTTATGTGTTTGGATGTGTGTGGGTGAATGTGTTTGTTTTCACATTTGCACAGCTGGAGGGACTGAGTGCATGCGTGTGGCTGTAATCCCTCATCATCCCTTGAAAACACATGCACACTCACTGTCTCCCACTTTACCTGCAGCATGTTCGTGTAGATGCATGTGTGGGTGTGTGTGGTAAATCAGCAGTAGCAGCTGTGATCAGCAATCAGGCGAGTGTGTCGTCGAATCAGATGGTGTCTCAGTGTGTGTGTACGCAGCAGGGCTTTGGTTCCGCAGTTGGAGCTGCGTAGACGCAATGACCCTGTAAAACTGGACAAATGCATCAGCGCTCTCACCCTCGTCTCATCCCAGTGCTCTTCGGGAGATTTCTACATGGTGAATTGGAGTGGCAGTCTGTTTTTATCCATGATATCTTGTGAATGAACAATCAATGTACAGAATATACGTAGGTTTCAGACACAGAACCCCTGCCTTTAGCAGTTTGCTCGGTCATATGCAACAAGAAGAAAGTAATGAATCTAACTAGAAATTAGCATAATTGATAGCATTAGCTATTGCTATACAGTACGTTGAAATTAGCACATGTTAATTTCTGAGTGCCCTGTGATGGACTGGCGAACTGTCCAAGGTGAACCCCTGCCTCTCGCTCAATGTGCGCTGGAGATAGGCACTGGCAGACCCCCGTGACCCCAAAAAAGGGAACAAGAAGGTTGGAAAATGAATAAATTAATAATTTCTGAGTGTAACTTTTACACATATAGACTGATTTTCTCTCACTTACCCCTACCCCTACTTCTTAGGCCTTGATCCACCGGCTAAGAGGATTGGCTGAAAGTCTAAAATAAAATAAAAAGAATGTCTATAAGTAGTAGAAATGGAACTGCAAATTGGTGCTTTACTTTTTAAATGAAACGTCATGTTGCTTAAAAATTTTTTCAGTTAAAAAAGTCTGAAGTAAAAGTAACCAGAAATAAAAGTTAGAAAATATTCTGAATCAGTGGAGGACAAGCAGAATTCTGAGATAAAAAGTCAAAACTTTGGGATAAGTTGAAAAAACAATTCTGTAAAAAAAAAAAGAAATGTGAGGAAAAAGAAAGAACTAAAAAAAAGAAGAAAAAAGTCAGACCTACAAGAAAATAAAGTTCTAATAATTAGTGTCAGTGCACAGTGTCTGTAAAGACTCAAGATCATTTTCACGAATACACCTGCAGACAATTACCCCAAGGAAAAGATCCTCCATTGTAAGATCTACAGTTCACACCTCCTGACTCTCCATGATCGCTTCCTGCGTTCTTGATTCTCCTGTGTGGATCAATCTCTGTCTCTTCTGGGTCAACATTATCACTCCAGCTACTCTTGTGATTTACTCAGGTCTCCTTCTCGTCTTCAACTCATTTGTCAGTACAGAACTTTGAAGATATTGAGGGTTTCCTGGACTCCGGACTCCTTCCTGGGATTGGCTTCAGAGTGGTACAATGCGGAGTGTCATTCCATTCCTTTCCATCCGTTAGGTTCCAAAATGTGATGTGCCATTTAAATAAAACGTGGTAGTGGCAAATCACATTTGAAAAGCCCATAATCAACACAATACCTGCTCTTTGATGCAGTCCTGAAAAAGTACAAAAGACGTCCCAAAGACACTGGGAGGTGAAAGGAGAGACTACGGGATGAGAGTCACCTGACCCACAGGGGATAAGTGCTTCCAATATCTGTGTGTGGGTTCTGACTAGGGCTGGCGATATGAAGCAAAAAATATATCTCGATATATTTTGCTATATCTCGATATACGATATATATCTCGATATCTTTACAGGATTTATAACCACCACCCACCCCCCCCCCCCAAAAAAAAAACCCTACTGCAAAAAAAAATAATACAAATGTCAAAGTCGTTTTTTATTGAAGCTCAGAGGTGCTTCTGCAAATTTTCTTTCAGAAATCCTTGTATACATATTATAAAACAATAAAGAAATACATATTGCTTTTCATTCAAAAATAAAACAACTAAAAAACAGGCAGTGCATAGGAACAAAGTGCTCCTGTAACATTTAGGATATAAACAAAATCCCTGATAACATAAATAATAATTTAACTGTAAAATAATACACATTGCCTTCTTTTCATTCAAAAATAAAACAACTCAAGCTCATCTTTGCAGGACCTCTGTTGTAAGTAACCTTTTCCAATTCAGCAGCAAGCCGCGCTCTCTCTGTAGTGTACAGTCGCGGGAGTTCCTGTCTCGAAAAGTAATGACGACTGGGTAAACTGTATCTGACTGGGATCAAGTGTTTTTAGCATACGTTTAAAGCCACGTTGTTCAACGACGGATATGGGTGCCATGTCCACCGCTATGTGAAATGCCAATGCCTCTGTCTTTCATATTCAACACTACGCGTTATAGAATTGTGGAGATTGTTGAGCTTTGGTTGGCAGCAACTTTCACGGCATTCACGGCAGTAGACATCTGTCTGTTGTTCGTCTGACGACTTAAAACCAAAGTATTTTCATATAATGGAGCCAGCTGTTCTTTTTTTGCAACAAGTTCTGTAACCTCCGGGCTGGTTGTGGGCGCCGCCATGTTGATTGAGACGACAGGCAAGGGGAGGGGAACAAAAGCAAGGAGGCGCGGACGAGCGCAGCACAGAGAAGGCAAACAAGCAAATTGGCGAAAATTAAATATAGACATTATATCGATATGTACGATATGCCAGAATTCATATCGAGTTTAAAAAAAATCTTGATATATTTTAAATATCGAGATATCGCCCACCCCTAGTTCTGACGCTGTTTAAACGGCCTATTCTGGCACCATTTGATACACCATCGATGTTGTTTGTCATTTTATTGTCATTGTTTAAAAAACATTAACAATGATGCCTTGGATTTTTAGCCTTTTTTAAAGAACAAAGGGCAATGGAGCTATTGTGTTTTGGAGAGAAAATACTTTTAAAAAAAAACTGGACTTGAAATTTGTATGTATCTATGGCTTTGATGTGCTTTATAAAAGTTTAGAACAGAAAAGGTTGATTGTCTTCGAGCCACTTCTGTGCTAAAAAAAAAAAAAAACAATTTTTACTCAAATTCAACAAAATGGAGTTATTGAGTTTTGGGGGAAAAAACTCTGTATATACAGTAAATATGTAAAAAGTTAAATAGTTCATGTGCCTTCATTTTCCTCTAGGCCATCATAACAGATAGATGGATGTCATAATTCTGACTGGGATAAGTAGTAAATCTCGGACAAATCTGGGAAATTTCAGGTGAAAAGGCAGAATTCTGAGATAAAAGTTTGAAATCTAATACAACTTCCAACATCGAGAGTATTGTTTAAGAAACCATTCTCTCTCTCTCTCTCTCTCTCTTTCTCCCTCTCTCTCTCTTTTAGCCATGCTCTGGCTAGGTTGCTATGGGAACACCAGCAGACAGGTTCTCACATCCCGTTCTTCTGATTCTTCCTGGCTCACACGCCATTTATATTCATGCACAGCAGCTTCATAAACACACACGCACACACACCTATGTTTAAAAGAAACACAGCATCATTGAGCATCAAGCCACACACCCTCGAGACACACACCCCCCAGGGACACAAACACACACACACACCTATAAACACCCTCATAAACACACACTGCACTCAAACACTATCGATTCTCTCCTGGGGAGGTGTGCGAGTGTGTGTTTGGATGAAGCATTAAACCACACTGGCATTTCCATTTCTGACACAGAAAACCAATAAACAGCATCAGCTTGAAACAAATGCGCACGTTGTGTGTGTTTTGGGGTTTAATCAGAACTAATGACTGCAGAAACACACACTCTCTCTCGCATTGTATGATCAGCCTCTGTAATGAAACACCTGACTAGAAATGAGAAGCAGCGCTGATGGAGCTTTTTGAATCTTTGAATTAATACAAACACATCACACGCTCGCACATGACAGAGGATAAATTCCTCCTCCTGATTTTGAAAATGAGGTTATTAGAAAAGAGAGCGGAGGAGCAAATGCGTGTCTGAGAAAGATAACAGTTTTTCTTGCTCTTTCTTGAGCTCATTTAGAAGGATAAGCATCGGAAGAGAGAAAGTGAGAGCAGGAGAGAGAGAGAATTCTTTCTGTCAATGGATGAAGTGGTACTTATAGCCTGGATATTGTTGCCATATCCTCTCTATAAGAAAAAATGACGCAAATAAGGTTTCATCAGAAATCATAATGAACCTTCATCTCTCTGAAACTCAAGAGTGACAAGTGTGGGGGAGTGGGTGTTTTAACACCCACACTTTTGCTGGTAAACGTTGTCTCTCCTTTAAAAATAACGCACTTATCAATCAACAGACCTTCCAACTCTCCAAACTCTTTTATTTATTCCAAATGAGAGAAATGAATCATTCCTAAAACAGAACACTCCTCAATAGACACACACCATAATAACAATTTAAAAACTACAATGAGGTTGCAGAGTGAGGCATCTTGAATGAAACAAGCCTCCTCAGATCCGTTACTGGAGGTCGGTGGAAACACAAACTGAAACGTGGCAAGTAGAAGCTAAATGTTACCACGCAGAGTTGGGCTGTTACTAAAACCCGGTGGAAAAGTGGCACTATTGGTAATTCAACTTGTTTCAGATTCTTCATGGAGTAGGTTTCCAAACCATTTTTAATCATATTGAAGTTGGTGGAGGGGAGGTCTTATAGTATTGGGTTGTTTTTCAGGAGCGGATCTTGGCACATTCAAACATTTTAAGGATGCTCTTAAACGCCACCAGTGCACAAAGTAGGTGTGGAAAAAGAATCCCAGCTAGGGTTGAAACAACTATAAATGGTCACCACCGAATCTCATTATCGATTAGTTAGATTAGAATTGCGTATTAATATTCAGTTAAAACTGTAATTTTTAAGAAAAAATGGAAATTATAAAAGCAAAGAAAGGAAAATTAGCTTTAGACCAGAGTTGTTTGTAAAAAGCAATTTACTAATAAATATCCAGATGATCCACTGGGAACTTTTTTTCTCCATTACTGCGAATGTAACTAGTAACTAGATGCTCTTTTAACATGATCCAGCAATCTTGCTTCATCTCAAGTGAATATTTGATTGAATTTGGGCATTTCTCCATTAAAAAAAAACATGTTTTTTTGCTTACATAAATGTATTCACTTGCTTAGAAATGTCTAATGTCAATAAATCTGTAAAAATCTATAATATCTATTATCAGTCTGCTTTTGATCTGAAACATTTTCAAAGTGTTTTATCTGTTAAACATGCTATTTTAAACAATGTTGCAAACAATTACCGTAGTTCAAGTTCAATTTATTTGTATAGCACATTTGAAACAGTCATTTAGGCTGACCAAAGTGCTTCACAGCAAACACAACTGCAAGACATACCCCAAGATCCATACACACAGAGTAAAACAACATGCCTGACAACTTTATGATAAAATTAATAATAAAGTTAAAAAGAGCTATATGATAAAACTCCTTATGATAAAACAAATAATAAATATTAATAACAACTTCATGATAAAATTAGTACACTAAGGCGAAAAAGTTAGTTTTGAGCAAAGACTGAGAGACTGGCAGCAAGTGTAGATGCTTCAGAAATGGGGTGATATGATCATGTTTTCTGTTCAAATTAGTCATTTTAAAAGACATTTTTATGTATAATTATTAAAATATTGATTTTATGTGTTTTGTCCCTTTCGTTTACAATTGTGGGAACACAGATTATTATATTTTGGATTCATCGAAAGAAAATATTTTAATATAAAATTAAAATATTCAATAATTTATTTGTATTTTTTTGAGTTTTTTCAAAATTGTAAAAGTGCTTTGATAACTGTTTACAATTCAAGTATTGTTTTGCTTTAAATCAATGACTACAGATATTGAGTAGTGAATATTTTTACAATGTGGCTTTAAGAACCGTGGAAGTTGGAAGGACCCTTTTCAACAATCACTTTTGTGAGAGAGAGAGAGTTTGAAAAATGTTTCTCTTCCGTTAACTGTTACAAGCTGTTGCACAAGAACACAATAACTGTGAACCGCCCTGAAGCTCATGTCTGCACACTCATTAATACTCATTAAATCACATTTAATCAAACAACTAATGAGCCTATATCATTAATACTATGCAGAGGGATTGCATCTGTTGGAATTAACATGCATGTATGAAAGTCTTGTGCAAATATGTTTAAGTATGTTCCACCCTGAGGTGATGAAGAGCTCCTTAAACATCTTAAAAGAGATTTTCCTTCTCTTTTCAATGTTGCCAGGGGTTCATGAGCATCATTTCTCTGCTATAAACTAATACAGAAAATAGAATAGATACTGTTTTATCAAAAGCATCACTGTCATGGTTGCTGTTTATCGTAAATCCTCAAATCCGCAACTGAAAATGCCAACCATGATCTAATTCATTTTTGCTGTCAATAGGGCATCTTTCTCCCCATTCTTTGATTTTGTCCTCCTCTCTCAACCCTCAAAAACCCACACTTCCATCAAAAAATTGACACTGTTCTTGGAATACCAAACAGCCACTGCACATGTGTACTAGATGAACTGCTTCATACAGAGGCCAATAGTAACCATGAGGTGGTTTGTGGTAAATGGAGACGATTCTCTACCGAAGCTTGTTTTATTTTTTCTTTCTGAGTATGTATTTCAGCCCATTTCATCAGCCAGGTTTCCTACCTGCAGCCTGTGCCACATCATCCGCACAGACACACTATTAGACAGTAAACACAAGCCAAGTTCACAGCCAATAAGAGTCATTCATGCTGGATACCATGAACCGTTTCTCCCTCTCATTATCCCCTTATATTTTGTCCATGAAAACCACAGAAACCTTAAAACATTAGGAAGTCTTGCTGTCTTCTGGTGGTCTCTAACCTCAAATTATCTCCTAGATTGCTCTAGATTATTGAGTGCATTTCATAATCCTCCATTTAAGGGGCCATGTTATGCTAAATCAAGCTTTTCCAGCACACTGATTTTTTTTTTATTTATTAATTCACTAGGTTTTCTTGTTAATTTGTCCTACATGATCAGATTGTGTGATGCTAAGATGATTCTACCATGTTCGCAAATAAAAAAAAAAAACAGCCTAATAGCGCAAATATATGGCAAGTTGAGGGCAAGCGTATTAGGGAACTGTCCCAGTAAGGGGTTCAGAGAAATCAGGCCCGTGGTCCCTCAAGATTGGGATTGTAGAAAGCCCTCCTTAAAGTGGCATTGGGGTGGAGGAGGGATTTCAAGCAATCAAAGTTTATCTATAAAAAACGCACTTGGAGAAAAGGCATTCCCACCCTCAGTGTTTGCCGTGCACCTTCATAGCATACAGAGGTATATAAAACAGTCATGTCCAACATGAATGAAGGTGCAGTACCATTTACCGATTTAAAAAACCGAATGAGACTCAAAGATCAGTCGGATAAATGATCTAAACTTCCCATCACTAATAAGCTCCTCCCGAAACTTGTTAAATAAACCATATTTATTTTCACCTAATTATAGTGTATTATTAATTATAAATGAAAGAAAAAACGCAAAAGACATTCTAACTGACCAGGTGATGACATGAATGTTATGTTTTTTTTAAATGCACCAAGCATTGTTGGATAATTGATTTAATGCTTTTTACTTTAAATAAGAGGCACTTGTTGCTCTTTGAGAAAAAAAAAGAGCTAAAAAACAACTATGAGTTATATCACAACCTTAGGTTACAGACTAAAAAAGCATGACATGAGTATTTACATCATACTATGTACAATTCATATATGACAAAGAAATGTTTCTGATAAAATGAAACTTGTGAAAAGGCTGCCTCTTAGTAATGAGGAGGATCACTTCATGAAAGAAACCACCAAAACCTGAATGAATGGGATGTAGAGTGTCTATAAATGAAGAATGACTTGCAATCACTTGTAATTTTAAATGGCTAAAATTACAAATAGCTTTTATTTTGATTTCCTGTTGATCAGTTGGTAGAGCATTGCTCAAGCAACGCAAAAATCGCAGT
Organism: Danionella cerebrum; assembly: GCA_007224835.1. Taxonomy (NCBI): domain Eukaryota; kingdom Metazoa; phylum Chordata; class Actinopteri; order Cypriniformes; family Danionidae; genus Danionella; species Danionella cerebrum. Next base: position 140,353 of record SRMA01026809.1, on the reverse strand, counting down.
GGGTTCAAATCCCCAGGAAAGCAAGAACTGAAAAAAAGTGTTCATTCTTTCAAATGTAAGTCGCTTTGAATAAAAGCGTCTGCTAAATGCATAAATGTAAATAAGACAGAACCCTAACCAGGAGATGCTATGATTATTACTGTGTGTGATCATTGTACATTGACTTGATGCATTGTCCTTAGAGCAGGCACTTAAGGCACCTTGAGAAAAAAAAGCCAAGGCACAGAGAAGAAATATGAGATCAGGTTTTGTCAAAAAACGATGACAGGACTTTGAATAGAGGCCTTTTTTGTGACAGTAACCAAACTCTTCATATGTTATGGAATTTTTCCTCTGCACTCTATGGGACAGTTCCATTCGGGGACTATCCATTGTGTTCAGCACCACTTGTTGCTTTTTTTACGTTCTAAGCAAGACGTACTGTTTGATGTGAGCAATAGAGTTCCAGTTGTATTAGGTAACTTTTAGTTTTGTTAGGTCATGTGTAGTAGAAAACTGTACAAAGTAAACTTAAAAAAAGGCACAACAGCTTTTTAGATGCACCAGGAACAGACAGCACTTGCCTGTCTTCAGTTCATCTAATGTTGGATTTAACTGAGAAATTACATTACTCCAGGTCAATGTTCAAATAAGAAAAACACTTGTTCAATCAGGACAAGAGCAGTCTGTGCTCTTCTCTTTATCTGAAACCATCCGAGTCTCTCAAACAGTTCTCCATGTTCCAGTGTTTTCACGCAATTTGTTTGATCAAAATACAAACAAAAGTCAGCACCCCCACCCCCTCCTTTTCCTCTCTTCTTTTCTCCTCTCATTCTTTTTGTGTCTGCAACATGGAGCCCATCTGGGATGGGCAGCCATGGTTGTCATGGTGATGCTCTCCATCGGGGCCTGCGATTGGCCGGTGGACAGGCAGCAGGCTGTGTCTAGTTTGGACGCAGCCGTTTGAGTCCTCGGGGATGCCGCCTCATGCAATGCAAATATCACACCTTTGAACTCACTGGGTGCTATCACTCTGACTCATTTGGAAAATGAAAATGTAGAGTTTTTACGCTTGAACAATACGGATGTGCTCTTAGACGGCTGTAGCCAACAACCAAAATTCTTTCACTTCGCTAGGACTTTAGATTCATTCAGTTAGTTGGTCTTTTCCTGTATTCAGGTTCCGATTCAGAACTATTTGATCCAGAAGTCAAATGTTTTCATTAAACAGTAAGTTTTGTCGGCTAATTTGAAAACATAGATGGCTGCACTTTCAGTGATTTGCAGCAGAAAATGATAAAAAAAGGAATGAAACCCAGAAAACCTGTAGTAGTGGGATGTAGAGCATGAATAAATGAAGATAAACTTGCAATCACTTGTTTCTTCATTAAGCAGGTAACAAGAAACCGCCTCATTAAAATGAAATAAATCACAATGAACATGTGAGTGGGTAAACAGGCCCAGAATCGTCCTTTTTAATGGGAAAAGTGTGATTTTTAACTGTAATGTCTGTTAACACTCTGCCACATGCATCCGTCATCGGTGACCTGACTCCAGCAGACTGATTGGGTTTTAATCTGGGGTGGGGGTGGGATTATGGGTTGTGGTCTATTGGCCAGATTAGCATGATCAGATTCAGCACACACTTGCTGTTTTCCATTATGCAGACGGCACAGATCAATAGCTCACAGGAAAAAGCGTCTCTATTAATGATGTTTGCATGATTAACTGCTGAGTGAGAAACAGCCCATTACTGTAAGCGAGGAAGAAAAAGCCTGAATGGATGGGTGTTCTGACGTCTCCGTGCGCAACAGCTAGGAACAGGGCAAAGCGAGTTTGTCCTGACTAGTTGTGTCCCTCCCACAATTATCTAAAAACTTTAAACATATAAATACATCACATGATCACTGCATATAAGAGCCATTCCAACGCATGGATAGCATTTCTGTCCCTGGGACTATATATGTAAAATAAGCTTTAAAATCGTTTTAGAAATACATTTTATTCCAAAAAGTGTACTGCATACTTTAAGCTGTAACATTTAAAATAAAATCCACATGAATCACTTAAAAATAGCATTTATTGTTTGTCGTCAGTCTCTGCTGCTACACTTCACCATAAAATATAATGATTAAGATCTTTTAAAAAGAACCTTTCTTTTGCATTGATATGCAAATCATATCATTTCATACATTTATTTACACAAATATCCATACTTTCCTAACTTTCTTAGATTACCTTAACCCATGCCCCTTCTGAAAAACTGGGGAATTTCCATTATTAGTCCATTTTCAACAGGAAGTTGCATCAGGTAAGTTCTCTCAATTTCTTATTTACATATTTGATGATTTTGTGATGATATCTTGGAGTGTTGTTAACAAAATACTATCCACTTACTCAAATTATATCAGAGATTTAATTAGTTTATTGCAAAAATGTAGATATTTGGAGAATAACTGAATTTGCAAAACCTCTTGGTTCTATAAACACGTTGTTTGTTTAAATTGTTTGCTGAAAACTCAGTCCTGTTACTTTCAGTCTAATAAAAATAACAATAAGGTTAATAGCACATAAAAATGGCACCCATCTTATTTAAGTTACTAAACCAAAACCCATTTGGAATATTTACGTTTGTTTGCTATTGGAATCGCAAACGGCAGCCATTTGGTGGAATGGCTCTTAAACAGTGCATCACTAAAATTTCATAAAGTTCTTTCTTCTTATATGAAGCACCAGATTACAGCAGTAGTCATTTAAAATTTGTGTTTTTTACATTGTCAAAAGCATTGTCAAATGCTCTTTGCATAGTTAAAAAGCTCATTTATGAAAATGTTGTTAAACAGAATTGCTAAAGAAAAAAAAGTTAAACAAAACTGAAAAAAAAAAATTTTTAATTTGTTTTAATTTGCTAAAATAAAGCTATTAAAATAAATGTTAAACTAGCTCTTCCTCAGTGTCAACTATTTAGAGAGGGACCGAATACAACCGGAGTAGAGTTCATTTATCTCTTAAGATTTTACTGTGTATCTTTCAACACTTTCTTTACACCATTACTACATTTAGTTTTTTAGAAAATGGACAACAGCACTTAATTATTCAAATAAGGATGATCTCATTGGATTGGCCAAATTGTCACAGAGTGAGACAGCTTAAAGTTAGTTCGCTGTAAATCTGTACGAATAGAGAGCTCAGTCTTTCACTGAACTTTGTGTGACTCGGGACAAATATTGAGTGATATTGGACTAAAAATCTAAGACCAGCTCCAGTGTATTACTGACAGGAAGCTCGGCTCTTTGGGAAAGCTAAACATTCTTTAGATTCTATGTTCACACTGAGGGAAACAGACAGGACAGCTACCGACTTTAAACGACTTCTGACAGTAAATTATTTACTTTTGTGAGTCCATTTGAGAGTGTGAGGAGTAGAGATGGGAGTGGGTGAGAGATGGGTCTTTGTTGCTGATTCTCCAATACAGAAGAATACAACTGAGGGCTTTTTAGCTGCTGAGGAAGTGCTATTGATCACACCACCATCTTGCACTGGGTTGCTATCCAAAACTGCTTTGTCTTCCTTTATTTACCCTGGTCAATGTATGCCTGAGCTCTCACGTGGAAGGACAAGGTAGATGGTGTAGAGCTGAACTCCATATTTAAACCTCATTTTCTACTGAATAAAGATTCATTGATGCTCTACACACCTGCACTCTTTAAAAAGTCTTTAAAATAGAAAAACACTGTCACATGCTTCTGGGATTTCAATCCTGCAGCACCTGCAGTGTTTTCATTGACAAACATTGTCTTTAGCCTTCCGCCAATCTTAAGGATTCTTCAACATACATTCATGATTACGCTTATAAATCCAGGCTAAAGGCCTCCACATCGCACAAATCTTCGGAATGCTTCTCAGCAGGGTGCTCTTCGTCGGGGAGAGGCCGTTTATGGTACAACACACAGGAAACAGGAAAGAAGAAGATGACGGCAGAGAAGAAATCAAAGAATACGTAGAAAAGGATCTGTTTGAGCGCCACCGAGTGGCGCTTTTACAATCTACTCATGTCATCGAAAGAGCCAGCTTTCATTGGTCATTCTCCTTGGGGAAAACCAATCTGATATGGCAATACGAAACTCTTTTTCGTTGGCACCATTTGTTCGATCAGATGTGTGAGCTCCCGTTGGTGCGGATGGTTTTCGATTGAGGTGCGTTGGCGCATGAAACTTTGGATCCCACACACACAAAACAGATCTCCAACCAAATAAAGGCCCACGCTCACTATTGCCAATCAGGGGCCAAACATGGGGCACCCCAAACAATAATGGGATGTTCTGATCTAACCTCACAAGCCACTCACATAGACCCCAATTCGAGCATGTTAAAAAAAATTCCCAGACTGGGAACGCAAGCCTATCTCATTTCTACAAAAAGACCATTTGGAGTGACCTGTGACCTGGGAATGTGATAAGAATGTGCAACTTATAGCAATATTTATTTAAATCACAACTTTGTACTTGAATTTCATGCAGCTCTTTCTACCTGAAAGAGAGGCTCCAGTAGGAAGAAACCCGAGGTAAACAACCATGAACCATTGCTAACGAATCTGGAACTGTTAAGATATTTACTTTTTTTTTTATTCTGACATTAGACATTAAAATCTAACGAAAGCCACACACGGATCCGCTGTATCTTTCTTTGTCTTATTTTTCCTTTTCCTTCATGCTCAGTCTCTCTTGCACAAACAATTCTAGTATTTCTCGAATCATGGTCACCGCTGCTGATTGAAGGAAAAGGACAGTGCACACACCACTGTTCTCCATCAGATTAAACCCAAAGCCTTGAGGTGTTAGCGCTAGCTCAGCCCTGTGCTGAAATGCCATTCAGTGACCTTTTATCTCTTTCTCTCTCTGTTCCTGAAACCCTGAGGCTGATTGTCTTTAAAGGACGAGAAGATTGTCCCTATATATGATTCTGATTAAAACTGTCCATCTAAATTACAAGCACATAGCCAATATTTTTCATTTACATTTTACGTTTTTGTTTTTTTTTTTTATGCGTTTTTGGCCTTTGGCTATAAATGTTAAACATATCTCACATACATATTTTTACTAATACAAAATTATATTTATTTATGAGAAATCCATGTTACTCGTTGTTTTTTCTTAGAAAAGCGAGCCATACTGATACAAAAATATTCATAACCTTAGAAGTATCTGCACGCACTGGTGCGTGTGCCAATCACAGTGTCTGTTTTGAATTAAGTAGGGATGACAAAACCCAGCTATTGGTTCATTTTGATTTCAAATATAATGTGTAGGTTTCAGTTATCACCTTGAACATTACAAGAATAATTTATATGGATATTCAAATAAAAATGTAAGAAGTTCTGTAACCGTCTTTGTGTTTCATTTAACAGATCGGTTTTTGATACATTATTCACCTTGTTTTGCACTTGTTTTTTCCTTTCTTGGGGATTTATCAATTTGTCTCAATGCTTTAGTTTTTTTTTTTTTTTTTTTTCAAAAAACCTTAAAATCTTCTCATTTTCAATTTTTGAGATTTTATAATACTCATAATTACTAATAACTTTGTTGCACAAATTGTCAGGGTTTTATATAAATTCAGAATTGTTATGTGATGTAATGAAAAAATATAAATGTTTGGGATGTACTAAAATGATATCAAGCATTGATTCCGCACAAAAAAGGTAAAAGGTAATTAGAGCAGATTATAAAGTTGTAAAAAAACACTCAAAAAAGCCCCAGACATCGAGGGGTTAGTGAGAGTAATGACTATTAAACACAATGTTACTAGTGGACAAGGTTTTTGAAAATAAAACTAAAAGGACATAATGATATATCTCAAAAAACGTTCATAGTGAGCTTCAAAGAATTTATTTTCAAGGCGGAGCAGATGCATCCAGGCAAAAGGCAACTGCCAAGTGTTGGATGCAATGGAGTGAATCATGCCAGGGTTTATTATATGGGGTTGTTTTTCTGGAGCTTAGTTTGGATTCTTATGTTTTTCATACCGGATTTTAGTAACTCTATGTTTCATCTTGTTATTGCTCAGCTCTACTCGCCATGATTCACCGACTTGAAGTATTGCTTCTTGTTTTTAGACATGCTACACAAGAGTTATCACTCTGCTATGTCATTCTAGTTCCGCTTGGTGATGTCATGCAACTGAATTGCACAACCCTCCATTTAAAACTAAAAGAAGAACAAGAAATACCCAACGTTGAGTCCACACAACATGGAACAATGAATTTTTTCAACAACACATTTTTGTGTCGTTCTGTCGATTCTTTCTGGCTAATCAGCGAGCTCAACAACTGACCAGTCAGCAATCAACAGGATGTTGTGTCACAAACTATCACCTTGCCCCATTTTAGCGTTCTTTTAAAACCTCTTTCCAAAACATTGGAAAAGCGCCAATGCACAAAGCAAAAACCATAAAGAAATGGATGAGCTAGTTTAGAGTGGAATAAAGGTCTTGATGTCAACCATGAAGAAAACCTTGAAGGGGGGGAGGCAAAGGCTGGAAGCAAGGACTTCTTGTCCAACACCTGATCTCACAAGAACCTCACTAGAGTAGTCTGAAATTCCCAACGTATTTCCTTCAGGAAATCCATCCAAGAAGAGCTGAAGTGTATGATAACATATTTGGATAAAGAATGTAAAAACCTGATTGTGATTGGGTTAAAAACTCTTTCGAATAAAAAAGAGGTTTATTCTTTCGAATAAAAAACTGGTTTTGTACTGCTAATCACACCGTGCACATATTTGAACATTTTGAGTTGATTGCTGGCATTCCAGTGCATGTTAATAAGTGCATGCTCTCTCAGAGGAGCAGTCACCAGTACAGCTGCACAGATGCTGGTGTGACGTGCTAGACTGAGCATAAGCACTGCTGCCATGCATCACAGCACAACCCCACTCTATACTGCAGCACCCTCTAAAAGGGAATCTACCAGTTACTATTCACACCAAACGCAGCTGTTAAACCTGAATCCGCAAGGTGGGCTTGTATGACGTGTTTCAAAGGGAGCTTAATGCACTCTGATCATCTGATGGCAAGAATGTTGTGTTGGGGTTGCTATGATCACGGAGCATCCATCCATATACACACACAAACAACCAAGTTTTCTCTCCAAAGGCCAATTGAAGTTGCCGGTATAGTCGAGTTGGAAAATAAGGCTCGGAGAATGGCAGTTTTAAAGCGCTGGTCCTGACACCGCTGAGGATAATGGCCTTGCCAGTCGTTTTTCACACAAACACATATAGGAGATAATACCACTGTTGCCATGGGAGACAGCACTTAAAGGTATTTGTCTGCAAATGTGGTATTGAGAAGTATTTCAGAAACTCATACCTTGACTGTCTGGATAAATATGAGTTATGCGCCCAATGGATTCAGGGTGAACGAGGGGTAGACATGGTAAATACTTTTACACAGCAATTACAGAGTATATTTAAATGTAAGATATGAATGTTGTTGGGTGTTACGTTGGCACAGTGGCTAGCACTGTGGAATTACAGTAAGGAGGTTGCTGGTTCGAGGCAAGCTGTTCACTTTCCTGGGAAGAGTTGGCATGCTTTTTTGTTTGTCCGGGAACCCTATACTGGGTACCCTAAATGGGACTTCAGATAAATCACTTTCTACTGCAAGGTATCGTACAATACAGTTCAGTTTCACATGCTTTTGATGGCTTTTCTCCAGTGTTCTGTCCTTATTACTCTACTTATTACTTTGGCACCCATTTTGAACAGGTTCCATAATCAAGACTAATTGATCAGAAAAAGTAATGTCTAAACTTACACTTTCTGAACAAATGCTGCCTTTGCACCAAAATTATTGGAGATTTTAAAACCAGGATCTGTACCCTTAAGTGGTACATTTTACAAAGCTAATTGGATGAGGTTCCAAAAGCAGACTAAGTGGGGCCAAGGTGATACTTTTCTCGGATTGGAAAGAAAAGCACGACACCTTTCTGTTGTTTGCTGACTAGTCAGTTGTTGAGCTCACTGATTGGCTAAAAACAATAGGTATTACATGCATGCATACAGTGTGACCCAAAAATGCAAAAGAACTGTCTGTCTGAACTAGGGATGCCACAAAACTCGGTTTTATACTCTTCAGTATGTTCAGTATTGTGAACCAGAGTTTTTGGCTTCTCATTTGAATAACTTTGTATTTATTATTGTTAGTTTACGCATGTATAAAAGCAGATGTCAGGGAAATAAATCCGAGAGTAAATATCCAATCAATGAACTGCTCCTTTGTGTAAACATCCAATCAGCGAGCGAAAAAGTTAGAAGGTTGGGACTTCCCACAATTACCTTAGAGAAATTGCCAGCTGCTACGAGGAGACGCCGTCAAAACCTATGGTTTGGAGACATTTTGCTTTGCAAAATACAGTCAGAAAGAGAATACTACACTAAAATGTCTGTGTGGTAGCACTGTTTTATCAGATGTAATTATGCAAAAGGCAACATATGAAACACAAGCGCTCATCTGCTCTAGCTTTAGGCAGCTGTTCCTGGTTTCAGGACCCCTAGGTGCCTGTATCTTTTGCCTGCGTTAAATCCCTCTCTTTCTGTGCTAATCCGCTCACTGTTGAAGAAGCTTATGCCCACCTTGCTACTATTGTTTATTATATTGTTTTAATTGAAAGCATCCCTGAACTGCCCATTTCTTAGCATAAACCACCAGATTTACAGCAAAAGAAAAGAACTCGGTCAAAGGTCTACAGTTTACATTTTCTGTTTGCAGAGAGTTGCGTCACATACAAAGATCTGCAGATCTCTGATTGGAGTGAGAAAACAATCCCTACCTTTATCACTGACCAGCATACCTCTCTCACACAAAACAGCAGCTAATTCATCGTAAGATTAAGTGTTGAAAAGGTTTCATTCATTCCGGCGCCAAATCAAAACTTTCAAAATGTACTGGACTGGTTCCTAAATGATTCTTAAATCTCACAAAGTTCCTGTTCACTGTGATTTCAATTTACAATGCTCCGATGAAAAGTTCGAGATATCGGATTACATGATGTGACTTGAGCTACCAGAATAGAGAGGTCATATGCATGACTTTTTTGATAACTCAATATGAAGCACGTTTTTTGGAGGTTTGTATTCCTATAAAGTAGATTAGAGAGAACCCTGATATAATTTAAATGAGTTTAATAGTTAATTATTTCATTTTTAAAATATACCGTTTTGTGGGTACATAACAAATGCAGCCGCATGCAATGAGATTCACATGATGTCCGGGGCATAACTCAGACATGACTTTTGCTAGGAGATTACTATTCAGAGCTACTATTCAGTTCCAGATATTAAATATATTACCAGATATTTTGCGATTGGTGGTTTGAGATGCTCCCATATTTGCTCTATCTACTGGAGCCACCGTTGGTTGATTGTTACTGGAGTTGTGTTCTTTTTGCAACACCTGGTTCTGTATGAGCTCTAATGTAAATCTGGGGAATGAGGGAGCCATGGAGAAGGCGCTGAGAGATGACAGTCGAACTCTCAAGTGAACACCAGAGACCACAATTAAACAACTGCAACTTGTTTGTGGCATCATAATTTTGTCTTATTTTGGTCCACATACTACCGATGATGTTTGCTCTGAATTCCTTTCCAGTACCGAACCTTAGTTAATAACAAACAGCAACAGAATGTCTATCTACCTTGATCAATCAAGGAGGTACAGAGCTTCCCCAGGACACGATCCGGCAGGATAATGGCGGAGGTGGCATGAAACAACTGTTGAGAACCATACTCAACCAAAATATTTCTTACAATGCATTGCAAAAGTACCCTTAAGTGGATTCCTCTGATCAGAAGTGTGTTTACAACAGAGCAGGGTTTAAGATTGAGGGGGTTGGGTTGCAATTACAGACACGCTCACACACACAGACATGCACACATAAGCACCGCGTCTCTCATTTATAGCAGGAGTGTCATTAGCATCTTTCCTGAAGCTTCCATGAGCCAAAAAACGCTACCAGTCAAGCAAGACTGCTCTGAATTCATCATGCTTTCTCCCTCTTTCTACATCATCCCCATATTCCCCTCTCTCATCCCTCCTGATCCCTTCTTCCTTTCTTTCGGCATGTGCGCATCTTGCCCCTTGATGAGTCACCTCTGTCATCAGAGCACCGCAAAGGGAGACATACAATCAGAGAGGGAACGAGAGAGAGAGAGAGAGTGAGAGAGAGAGGAGATATCTCTTCTGCAAAGTCTCACTCTATCCTCAATCCTCTCCACCACACACATAAATAAAATCGACACAGTTGAAGATGCAGATTTACATTTTTATCAGTTTTACTCTTTCACTCATTCGTTTACTTCACGTATCAGCTCCACCCCTCCCCCATCTCTCTCTCTCTCATTCTTTCGCCCTCTCAGAATCAAATTTCTAAGATCCAAAGCGTATCAAATGTGCAGCAATTCTTTGTGCGCTCAGGAAAGGAACGGTGATGCTTTCTGAAATGCCACAGGAAGAGAACGACTCTCCCAACAGAGCAGCAGAATTATGGAAATCGATAAATAAATAATACCACGAATGGCACTGTCACTTCCCAGCTTCTCTGGCTAATCAGAGAACGTCCCAATGTGATGTGTGTGGGGTGATCTGTGCTCCTAAAACACACGTGGCAGTTAGTCGTTAAATTACGTCAATGAATATGAGCTCATGTCAGGCTTCGGTATCACTCAAGTTTAAAAGATTTGAAATTCTTCGGAGGAACTGGATTAAAGTTGCGCTTCGAGTGTGTAAAATCCTTTGTTGGTATTAAGATCTTGATGTCTGCATTACTGCTGAAAAATGCTAATGGTTCCATGCAGTCCACTCTGCAGATGGTGATGCGCCATGCACCCGCAGTAATCCACTTGCACATATGTCATGCCCCTGCCCATATCATGCATCCTTAAGTATGCATGTGCAAAAGATGTGGTAAGAACAATTAGGCACCGCACAGTTAGGTCCCGCGCTAGGGTTAAGTCATCTGTGTTATGGTTAGGGTTTTGGGTTACAGTTAAAGTTCCTCTACACAACGATTCGAATTGAGATTTGCATGAGGTGGCTTCTCAGCAGGGTGCTCTTCATATGGGTCGAGGAAATATTGTTGCAAGGATGCTCCCTGCCTGAAGATGGCATTTCCGGAACAACAGATGCAGCAAATCTCTTACCAGAACATTCCCATTCACTGTTTTAAGATGGAATTCTCTGCCTTTTCAAGAACACTTGCATGCGTAAAAATATGTAAAAAAAATCTAAAAGGTGTAGTATTTTTTAAATATAAGAATAAAAAGACACTGTCCTATTTAATTCTAATGAAATGTCAATTATTGCAGTCCAGATGGTCTTACTAAAAAGAAAAATGAGGATGAAACTCAAACAGACCTTGTTTTTATCAAATGCTGAACGAAACTGAATTGAATGCAAAACTTGTTTTTTTTACAATATACGTTTTTACACAAGAAGCCTAAGAAAAGAGCACCTACAATTCCTGGAAAAAATGAACCCTTAAAGAAAAGGATAAGAGAGGAAGAGGAAGACGACATTGAGGGGAAATGGAGACCACCGCTAAAGTTCTTCCGATTGCTCACGTCAGCCAGAGGGATCTTTTCCTAGAGACAAGCTGAAATTGGATTTCTGTCACCAGAGGAGAAGCATGGTGGCTGAGCAGCACAAGTAAAAATGGCACTTTAAGATAGAAGCCAGAAATGCAGGATGAACAAGAAAGGTAAAAACCAATTTTGAGCTGAATGGAATGATCAAGTGTTTGCTTCTGTACGTATCAGTGTTCATGGTTCAACCCCTTTGTGAAAACACACAATGATATTTTGCCATTTATCTATAGGCCTCTATAAAACTTCAATCATTTGAATCAGAATGAGAAAATGTTCTTTTTAAAGTACAGATCCACAAGCTTTCCATTCACCAATTGGTTAGTCAAGTGGTCATAAAAACAAACATTGAGTCTACAGCTACACAAACAAGTCCCAAATCTAAGCTTCAACTCAAGCATAGTAATCAAGCATCTCTTGAGAAAAAGTGTCTTTGAGAGAATGAAGATGCTACTAAAAAGAAATATTAACATGTTGCAGTATTAAAATACCCTTTATATGTCCAAATGATTTGTTGATTTTGTCATTGTAATGGTATGATATGAAATAAACAAGACTTCATTTACCATAATGCCTTGCACCAACTTTCTTTAACCTCATTAGTGTTTCCAGATGTGTCTTGTAACGTTGGCTTTGTATAAATGCCCTTTTGTGTCTGTGTTCTGGGTCAACTATGGTTGTTAATGCATGACCCGTGTTCCTAGCCTCTAGTCGTGGTTTCGTGCCAAGTGTCTTGTTTTGACCTTTGCTTTTTACTCTAGATGTCTATAGTTTATCTTTTACAGTCATTTACAGTGTGACAGAGTTTTGGACAAAAAAAGTTGAATGTAAAGTGGATTATAGAGAAAATAGTTACTGTCATGGCATAGATACATGAAAGACAGTAATATGTGCAGAAGAGAAGGTTTTAGTGTCAATAAAGAGTAAAGAATTGTAGATGATATTTATACAACAGAATCTCAATTCGGATCGGTGTGTAGAGGCTTTAATAGACTTAACATATATAGAATTAACATATAAACCCTCGAATAGATTAAGAATAATACAATAAATAAATAAATAATTACATAAAAAAGAGCATAATAATGATAGGGTTGACTCATGTGAACACCAAGAACAGAAATGATCCACCTTAAGACTGAAGCAGATGTATAACTAGAGGGTGTTTTAACATGCAAAGAGTTCTCCAGTTCTGCTGAAGAAAGAATGGCACCTTTAACCCTAGCCCATTCAATGGCAGATTTAGAAACTTTACATTATTTAGAATACATGTTGCTATTATATAAAATACATGTTGCATTCGAAAATACATATATTTAGCAAAAATATGTAATAACTATATTGATTAAATAATCACTAAAATATACTTTACATTACCTCAGCAACTGAAATGACTAGTTTCAGAAATGACTAGTAGTTGCTCACTGGTTTAAGCTGGTTCAACCCATCTGAAACCAGCTTTAAAAAGTTCCAGAACACACATTGAGATGGTCATGATGGATTCTCTGCTAGGGTTACAAAAATATAAAGTACTTTTCAACGTGATTAGAATACAGTGGGCTATTTTAGTCACAAATGCGAGCAATTTTACTCAAACACTATATTGTAGCTCCATGTAAATATTTGTATTATTATTATGTGTCAAACACAATATGACCGTCTGAAAACCAGAGATAACTATTTAATATCTATTTGCCCTTTTCTTCGTCAAATACATCTTTAATTAGCCTAAATTGCTCAGAAATGTCTAATGTGAATGACTCTAAAAACGCTTACTTTCTAAAGTGTCTACAATGTACTGTCGAATTTAATTTGATAACAATTAACAATTGCATTGTCTAATTTTAAATGTGTAAATTTGTCACCACAAAAATTTATTGTTGGCCAATGAGCAAAGAAGTGGAAGTTATGGCAAACTTGCCTAGAAATACTTGCCTTCAATACGCATACTTTTGTACTGTATGTGAATTTACATCCCGTGCACAAAATAATGCATAAGAATATCAAATCGCTTTATAAATCAATTGTCAAAGCAACAGGATGATTAAGGTCCTTATGGCTCTGCATCTGACAAGTTAGTAAATTCGAGATGTAATCATTGTTTTTGTTATGTATTTATGCAAGATAACTGGTATTGTAACTGGTATTAAATTTGCTCTAAATTTTGAACAATTGGTATTAATTATTAGAGTTTTCTTCTTCATACATACGGAGTAGATTACATTAACATAAAGTCCAAAATACTAGGTGAATTCATTAAGTCATTATTTCATTAATTCATTCACAGTCAGTTTTGATGTTGTATGGGTTGCGGAGATATAAAGATGATTTAAAGGAGAAAACGGAGAGGATGAGAAAAAGAGATGCAGGGGTGGGGATGGTGGAGGTGTTGGCATATCGCTGATGATTACACACTGTCCACAGAAATGTGCACCAAGCGACACCATGGCAACAACACTTTTCACTCTGCAGTCCAGGCAGGTGATCTGCTTAGAGGATGTGATCTTTCTGTCACCATCCTTAAAATAGTTTAATGTGCTTCTCTGCCTCCTGTGAATTATTTGTTGGTTGTTCTTTTCAAAATGAGCTTGCAATTAACAAAGATTAACACACACAGATGGGACTTAGAACTATTACTTCTTGGTTTTGTAATGTTCAACCAGTTACTATGGATTGTACACAAAATTGCTTCCAAATTGGACACAGAATCCAATCACCTGGGGTCACATGATCATTGAGGGAGCCAGTTGGTGCAAAAAACTGAGCAGTAACTCATTGAACCTTTGGATTCGAGTTCTTTTATTTAGGTGTCCATTTACCGAAGCCAAAATGGCTCCAAGTGGAGTCGCCACCGCCTGAGCCAAGATGGCAGCAAATGCAGATTGTCTGGCTAGAAGAAGAAGGCCTCTGGTCCTAATGAGGAAGACGCAGACAGTCGAGACGTGGTTTGTTTCCCCTGAAGCTGGACCAGAATGATTTCTGCAGTCTCAGGGACAGATGGGGAAGTTATTATGGAGAAGAGCCAGAGGAGAAGGAGAATGTGCGAGGTATGAACACCAGGGACAGATGTAGAATGTTGCCAGAAAATTCCCTTCATATATCAGTCGGTAGGCATTTTGAGCTATAGACAAGCCTGCAACCCTCCAGATCGTAAACATCAAGAATGCTCAGCCATAATGTCACAAGGATATTCCCCTGCTCCACCCTCATCCTCCTTCCATGGCGATGGAAGCCACAGCCTGCACGGTTGACTGGGCTGGTCAGTGAAAGAGTGAAGAGCCCAAAGCAGGAAAATTGATCTCCATATCAATTATAAAGCTGCTGGGGTCTTTTTCCTTCCTGGCTGGATAAGCCAGAAGAAATTGCTTGGCTACAGCCAAGGCATATTTTTCACCACTTTGGGCAAAAATCCATGTCGATTACAGAGCCAATCGATGGCCTGTGTCTCTTGCTCAGCAGTGCTGTTAAACGCATCAATGATGAGCCCAGTGTGGGCGGCAAAGTCAGAGAGACAGGGATGGAAAAAAGAAAAGAGAGGACAAAAGTGAGACAGGGGGAAAGACAAGGGGCTAAAGAGGGAAAGTGACATGGAAAGAGAGAGAAAATAGGGTGAGTGAGAGAACTTGGGGGGGGGGGGGTAGGTGAAGAGCGAATTAAATGACATTGGGGGGGTTCACAAAAAACATGAGCAAGACAGACAGGGAAGGAGACAGAGATTGAGAGAAGGAAACACACAGATAGTGAGAGGTATAAAGGTGTAAAGCAGACGGGTAAATAAGAGCGAGACTGGGAGCGAGACAGTCAAGAGAGAGAAAAGATTGAGATTGGTAGAAGACGAGGAGGAAGTGAGGTAGAAACTGGTGTGTTTTAAAGGTTATAGATTCAAAGACAAGAAATCAAAATTGATAGATGAAGGTGAGACAGGTTCAGAGCGAAAGGTCAGAGAGACCGTTTGGAATCTGAAGAGGAAACGAGACAAAATGAGAACATGGTGAAGGAAACAAAGCTGAATGGGATCAAAAAGTGGGTGACTGAGAATAAATTCATTCAGGCTGGAATTAGAATGGAGAAAACTTAAAACAGACAGAAAAGGAGAAAATGAATAAAATTGTACAAAGAAAGATATTAAGACAGAGAGAGACACAGACAGATGAGAGAAATGAGAGCGAGACAGGGTAGAAACGGCTGGAAAATTACAACGGGTTTGGGGTTAGGACTGCATCGCCCTGCGCAACCTTGGGGGCAAGACAAGTTTGACCCCATGTTAAGTCAATGGAAAAGTTCCCAGCAATTTTCTAGAATTCCTTCAGTGGTGCCAGTCTGAAAAGATACAGCAACCCGAGTCAGACCAGTTTGTCTTGGAAAAGTTTTTGGCTGTAGCTCGAACGGTCAGGGAGGAGATGCGTTTAGAATTTTTTTATTTGAAGCAAAGGATGAATAACAGGATACAAGTCAATGTAAGTAAGGGAAAAGAACAGTGAGACAGTTACCAATCAGACGTCAAAAATCACCAGACATGAGAAACTGGCAGACAGAGAGAGAGAAACAGACGGCAAGAGAACGACTTGATGCTTTCTCTTCCTCTAATCAGTAGTTTGGGTTCTATGAGTGTGTTCGTGAGGGTGTGAGTCGCCTGATGTAATCGGTCGTTGGAGTGTGCGAGCATGTCCTGTGTCACTAGTGGAGCGTAGCGAAAGCTGTGATTTACAGGAGGCTGTTGGGGGGTAGCCGAGGGAGGGAGGAAAAAGAGACAGAATACTCATTAGGAGTATGGGGATGCTGTGCAGCAAGACTCCAAACACAAGAAAAGGCATCTGCTTCACCATCTCTCATAATGAGCTCAAATGCTCCCAAAATCAGATACTTCCACAATGCATTTATAGTGTGACTAATTGTGGGTTTCATCAAATAGCTTTTCATATCACATTTACTAGATAGGTGACCTTTACCTAACAGTTATCTCCGTCAAATGCTAGCGACAACACAGATTGAATTATTTACAGCCCGGTTCTAACACAGTGTTCCGAGCGGATTTGCTCCACTTTACATCGGCAAGCGGCTGGTTGTGACATCAGCACTCAACCTGAACCAGACGTTTGGCTTTCCGCTAGCGCCTGTCATGCTAATCTTGCTATCTTCCTCCAAACGTCTGTAAGGTAGCCGCCTCCTCTCTCATTCTCTCCGCTCTCCTCCTCCATGACATGAATACAAATGTGCTTTAAAAAAAAAAACAAGGGATCATCTCTCGACACCCCACCCCCTCCCTCATCCGCACATCTTTGTGTGATAGACACCTCTAAATGAATTTGCAATCATCTTGGTGGCTAGGCACACAAGGCTAGGGCGCATGCTTCCACCTATTCAAAAGATATTAGAGCAGCCGATACATTGGAAGGGCTGAAAGGAGGGATGCTTTTGGAAAAAGAGATCTTGAATCACTCTTTTTACAGAAATAAAATCCCAATTGACCAAAACAAGCTTAATCGCCAATGAAAAAGATGACACAATTACGAGATCGCATCCCAGAATGAACTAAACTGTGATCTTAGTAAATGTGTTTTATGTTTGCCTTGAGTTATTAGTCGCCCCTGTAACACACTCATAATTTATGCATTGGATATTTGACTTAACTGTGAAGAAGAAATCCATTTATTTCTGTTGGCTCACTCTCTGGAGGCACATCCCTAAGTACTACTGATCATATCCCAAGCCCTCCCTCCATTTCCCCTTCTCCCCTTTGGTAGCAAGTCTCCAAGGCCTATTTTCCTTTCTGTTTCTCAACACAAAACCTTCAATAAACCTGCCTCCCTGGCAGACGACAAGTGATTATTGGAAGTGCATGATTATTGGAATCAGAAATGTCTAATCTATGTTGATTTTCAGAGTAGTCGTGTCACAGATTTCTCTCACTGCTTGATAGGTGAGGGGCAGGGGAGTTCATAGTGCATGGGCTATGTAATGTGTAAGGTGATTATGAATTATGTTCAGAGCATTGTTTTTATTTATTTAGATCCGGAGGAGGAAATAACAGAATAAAGATGAATTTGCTAACGTTAGCGGTTTGGTAAAGGGTTAACCAAAAATAACAGCTTATTAAATAGTCTTTCCTGAAATATAGGTCCCATCTAATTTTAACTATCCACATTTTTCTAAATTTTGTGACTTCTGGAAACTTGTGTTCTTGTCCTTTTCTTGTTAAATGATTGACATTCGGGTAAACAACAATATTCCACAGAGAACACTGGAGATCCGCTATCCCTCACAGCCTCGTCTTCGGTTCAAAATGGCTGTGGGTTGAATAAGGTCCATACACAATTGTTGTTCGAATTTCCGCCCCCCCCCCGCCCCCCAAGCTCACTTCTCTTCCTGTCATCAACTGTTCAGTCTGTTAAAAAAATAAATGCCCGCAATCTATTAAAATGCTTCATTCTCCACATCATAAAAATCCTACGCCCTGCTGACAGCCATGTTTTTTTTCCAGAAAGGTTTTTACAAAATCTCTGATACTTGCTAATATCACAGGAAAATGCATCTCACCGCTATTAATGATCGAGAAACTTAGCCATTACAATCAATTTATTATTTTTTTCAATAACCATTCACATGATTTGTTCTCAATTTTTTGCATCTATTTACTTCGCCTTTAAAACTGATTTAGACGATTACATAATCAAACACAGAAACAAATGATCACGCGAGTGTTAATTTAATCGAATTTATTCCCTATACATTAAGCTCCTTTCACATTTTATCCCTGCTAAGCATCTGTTTATCTCCTTTTCTTCTCGACTTCACTGAAGCTGCTCCCCACTACCATACGTTTTTTAGAAAAAGTTGGTCATATATGAAAATCTTGCATTATGTACAAACCTTGGACTCTATAGATTCTAAGGTGGATATACAACCTTTTAAATCATGGAATAGAAGAAAATTCCATGCGAATGGCAAATGTGTTTACTTTCTACACTTCTCAATCCCATGATGCAATACAGGTAAACGTTGCCGCCTGTCAGATATTCAAAAAAGCAGAAGTAAGTCACAAATCGCACTACTCTAAGCCATAATATTTTGTAGATATTGCCGTAGTTTTCTCGAGGAATTCACTCGATCACAAGAAGTACCTACTTGCCTACTGTGTCATTTAGAATGCAAGTTAGATTTCCATGAAGTCCTTTGGTTAACTGGATAAAATATATTTAAAACCATAAAACCAACTGGATGGTTCACTCCATACCTGGTCGTTATGTCACTTTCATATGGCCCAATATTTGCCTACTCAATGATGTGCAGTAGGTCCTTTCATTAAATTCTAAAGCAGATAATAACCTGTACATCCACTAGAGGCACTGCTCTGTTCAGATCTTGCGAGAGACTTATTTATTAATCTATGCATGTTTATTGTTTTACGCATATTTACACTTTACTAAGTTGTTCCAAATTGTGTCCCTGTGACTCTCATTAGGTAGATGGACAGTTGGATGGATGGACCCTTAACCAAAATCCATTTTAGGAATATTTGTTTCTAGCTGGCAGTAGGTAGATTAAGTTTTTATCATGTCAATCAGAAAGGTGTAATAATACGCAACAGGTGATAATGGAGTACATAATATGCATAAAATTCAATACAGGTCCATTGTGATTGTCAATCTTCTAAAGCCTTGTTAAAGAATTTTGGGGAGTCCAACACAAGGATTTAAAATATGACATTTTAACCGAGTGGACTAGAATGAACCACAAAGCACAACAATCAATTTATGCTCTCTATTGTTAAGCTTTTACAAACGATAAATGAGATTTCAAAAACCACAATCATTCCACTTGACTTTCAGTTTTCATGTAATTACTATTAATCCCAGGAGACATGTACCTCTTATTTTCATATTAAATTATTCACTATTTACATGTTTCCTGGTTACATTTTCAGTATAATAAAAATCTATCAAACCAGTCGCTAATTGGTACTAATAGCACGATATGTACCTTAGGCAACCTAGGTCACATTTCTGCAGACTGTAAACCATGCAATGAAGTTAATCACATTATATTTTATAGAAAAAAAGGAAAAACATTAGAACTATAGAAAAAGACATTTGGCCTACCTTAATATGGCTTGTTTTACTCAAGGTACACATTACATATCTAGTTAATTAATGCACCAATCCACATGACGAATTGTGGAAATGGCTTGTCTGTCATTCCCATATGTGAAGCCTTGTGCCGTTATTACGATAAAGTTTTTTTTGTTGTTTTTTCATGAGCAACACCATTGGTCATTGAATGAACTGCAATTAAATACTTGGTGTTTCCGGAAAGAGTAACCTTATTTTATATTTTTTTATAAATGTCAGAAATCCATTTGCAACATGTAATATATTATATATAATATAATACTTGTAGTTTTCTTTTCAAGAATACTACAAGGTGTGAATTAGTTTAAGTTTGTTAAAATAACTAAATTTTGAGCGCAAATTCAAGTTCATTGATTCCTTTTGTGTTTTAGTCGTGGCAATCTGTGTTTGTTAAATGTGTTTTTAACAGGTGAACGTCTTTAACTCGGTTTTTGTAATAAAGAGGTTCACATGCATTTCATCTACTCGTAAAAGTAAATGAAAGTAATTCACGATGATCGAGAAACTTAGCCATTATTTTTTTTAATAACCATTTATATGATTTATTCTCAATCTATTTACTTGGAACAACTTTTGGTCATTTGCTGTGCAGCAAACTAAGCTGCACTAAAATTAAAATATCATGATTATAATAATAAAAACTATAATTGATTCATATTTAATGTATCAATAACTAATGAATGTAGCTCACACACAAAAAAACTACAATGTCACAACCAAACTTCTTGTCTTCTTCCCCTTCTTATTTAAGTCTGGGGGTAGCAGTCTAAGCAGGGCATACCCAGACATCTCACTCCCTGGACACTGAGATCTTCCCAGAGGGACATGCCTAGAACTCATGCCTACCCTGAGTCACCTCAGCTGACTTCTCTCGATGTGGAGGAGCAGTGGCTCTACTCTGAGCTCCTCCCAGGTGACTGAGCTCCTCACCCTCTCTCTAAGGAAGCGTCCAGCCACCCTGTAAATAGGGTGGAGATTTTTTACAGTGTATATATTTGTTTCTCTTTTTTGTAAAAAGGCACATTCTAGTGGGACCATAATGCATAGCTACATTTACCAAAACACAGATTCAAAATTAGATTGTAATTGCAATGTAGACTATTAAAATTAGTGATGATAGTTAAAACTCACTTCTTTTCTCTAAAAGTGATAACACGACCAGTGTAAACATGAGTTCAGAACATGGGTTAACAGTTCATTCTGAATAATCCTGCACAGTTTTATAACAATAACCTTTCTTAGCTTAACAGAACAGAAGAGATTCTGAGGAATGTGTGCGAAAGCTTTGATTTCCCTAGAAAGTCCACTCTCTGAATCTCAAAGGTCTCCTCTCATTTATATAAATATAAATATTTATATTATTTATATTAAAAATCTTTTGAAAAATTTTAATTAATTTTTTGTAGACATTCCCACTTTTTTACACATTCTTAATTCAGTCCAAGTTAAAATGCAGGACTGTGAGGATGGATTAAGTTTGTAGCGGTGAGGTATGAGGATATGTCCGCGCTTTCACTTTGACACCACAAAAACACGTTTTTGAAATCGCAACTTTTTTAAACCGCGGTAAACCGATTACCATCCCATGGCTACGTCCAACACAGCTCTAAAATACATAACGTGAAGATTTTTTTCTAATAACTTGATTAAAAAGATATTTATATACAACTGTGTCTCGGGATTTTTACAGAAAGACAATCTGCAGCAAATTTATAATCTAACTGTAACTGTAATACTTTAGCTAATGGCTAATGTTTGAGCGCAAAATTTGATGTTTGCTTGTGAAAGCGCCATTTAAAAAATTTTTATAAGCAAAAATCAAATGATTGCCAAGGTAGGATTATTGGTTTCTATAGAGGAGTCACTGTCATCATACAAAGTTCCCAATGCAATATGAGTAAAATAAACCAACCCCGATGTATAATTTTCCTTAGCTGTGATAAACCAACTCGTTGCTATGGTAAACATTCCAGTTGCTAGGGAGAGGTCAGAGACATAATTTAATGTTTAATTTGTCACTATAAGTTACATGAACCAAAGACTTTTCTCTTCTAGCAAAGAAGAGATTCCAGAAAATGTGTTTGCTAGGGTAAACAGTTTGGTTGCTAGGGAGCTGTCAGCGATAAAACCCATTTCCTCTCAAAGATATTTTCATTGCTGTGTCCTATTTATTTTGTCCAACTCCTTTTAGAGCCTATACTTTTGCACAGTGGTTGGTTAGTTCTTGCACAGACTGGTAACCTCCAGCCTGAAAACATACTCAAGTCAGACCAGTTTGGATATCTTGGCAAAGTTTGGTGGCTTGTAGCTCGAACAGTATGGAGATTTTTTTGTTGCCAATGTTGTCATTGTGCAAATATTGATATATGAACATATGATAAATGTAGACATGATTACAAACATGTGCGCTCCTGTATTCAGGAACCTTTGAAATAGTTTCCGTATCGGGCCATTTAGCAACTGGTGCATGTCAAAAAGCAACAGAAACATCATGTGCGTGTCATGCTAGCCGTGACTGGATACCCTTTGGCGTGAGAGTTGAACAGAAAGAAAGAGAAAATCTCTGCAGGTTTCCAGAACAGCTGGTAGTGAAAAAGCAGTCTGCTACCACTATATGGAGGGCACAGAGAGAAACCCCCCAAGGCAAAATAGAACCGCCCCCCAAACAGACACAGACACACACGTCTCCAATCATCCTGCAATTCACTCACTGCCAAGAGTGACAATCATGACACAGAAAGAAGAAGCTCTATCTCATGCACACTTCGCTCAGCAACAAACAGACAATAATGAGAAGAGAGCGGAGAAGGTTTTACACTAGGCATGGAGGGCAACTCATCCAGACTATCCAATGTCACATTCCAGACCATGCACTCCCCCCTTCACCTTCCACACATCCATATATCCTTTGAACT
This sequence comes from Danionella cerebrum, assembly GCA_007224835.1. Lineage (NCBI taxonomy): Eukaryota > Metazoa > Chordata > Actinopteri > Cypriniformes > Danionidae > Danionella > Danionella cerebrum. Next base: position 117,694 of record SRMA01026809.1, on the reverse strand, counting down.
AAGACTAAGTATAACAACATTCGGTATAGACTCTATCATAACACCATGTCATTCGCCATCCCAACTTCTGCTCCTGCTCGCCAGGATTTCTTACAAATCCACCCCCCTGAACGAAGGACAACGACAAAGTAAGAAAAGCCGAAAATAGTGATCTGGTCCTGAAGAAAAAGATACAGTGTACTCACCCCCTCTCTTTCTCCGTCACTCTATCAGCCCCAGTGTACGAGCGTCTCCTCCTATTTCTCGTGCTTTTCTCCCTTTCTGCGTGCCCTCTCACACACAGCGGCCATACAAAAACACATTCAGGATCATTTGGGTTTTCATCATTTGTTTCTTCTCTTATTTCTCTCCAGGCTTTTGTACCCCTCCCTTTTGTCCGTGCTGGCCCAAAAAGTGCACACACATCCACACAAAGGGCTGCTCTTCCCTGCAGTCCCCGGTCCCCTTCAGCATCTAGACACTAGGACAACATCAAAGCAACTTGGGGGGAACACTTCAGGGGCCTATTGTCTCCAGTCTGATCATTTTTTCTCGCCTCTGTCCCCCCCTTCTCTTTTGACGCCACTTGGTACAGTCCAGGCATTCAAGCCAAGCAGCTTTCACACATGCAGGGGAAGCTTGTCTCAGGCAATTGCTGACAAGCTACAAACAAGGCAGCCATCCCCCTTCACTGCACACCCTCACACACATACTCTTGTGTTAACAACCCATTTCTCGTGCTGAGACTCTAACCAATCACTTTTGGGTCATTCAATATTCTGTATCACATCATTCCATCCCAATATCCTGTGTGAGGAGGGTTGTGTTAAAAGGTTATTGACCCTCTCGCACTCCTTAATAGCCAAAGTGACCAGACTATAAATTGTGCTCATCTTCATAAAACTGTAACGGTTCATTAAGATTAAATTGGAAAAAAAATTGTAACAAATACTTGAATAGCTCGATGCAGTGGCTAGCACTGTAGCCTTTCAGTTAGAAGGTTGCCGGTTCAAGTCTCTTCAGTCACCTACTTGGGAGGAGTTAGCATCTTCTCGCCATGCTTGCGTGGATTTCATCAGGGTACTCCACTTTCCCCCCAAATCACCAAAGTCTGTGTCAGATTTATTGAATACTATTTGAATGTCTGTTTGTCCAGGGTGTACCCCAGCCACTCGCCTTAAGGTGCACCATCAGAACCCTGTGACCCCGAAAGGGAGCACACAGGTATAGAAGATGAATAAATTATCACAAAATGCAGTAAATACCCAATTGAGCTTTAAATTAGCTTTAGTTTTGGCCTCTATTTAAAGTCATTTAATTGTTTTTGGGTTTTTTTTAAATACTGATATCTGCTTTCATTTAGAGCCAAATGCAACAGTCCACAGTTTTTCATGACATACAAAAATAATTTCAATGAGCCTGTGTTAGCCAACAAAGAGGAGATCCAAGATTCCTAGGAGCTATCATGGAGAGTCAGGGTGTGTGAACTGTGAAGCGTATGTATGAGGAGTACTCTTTATTTACACTATGTATAGAATATTTACAGGAGAATAAAGTTCCTTAAAGAAAACAGAACTCTTTGTAATTGTAAGCATTGTAAGAGTCGCTGTCTGAGCCAACAGCGGGGAGGTGTAGGAACCGGAAAACCCACGATGACTGTAGAAATGACGACTGGAGTAGAGGCAAGTAGCAGGTGACTCGCTGGAGTGGAGTTGAACGATGAAATAGATGTAGAGAGGGTTAACCCAGAATAGACACAGTAATTCCTCAGAGATCCAAGGTGCCTAGGAGCTATCAAGGAGAGTCAGGGTGCCTGAACTGTAGATCTGACAACTGGGGAGTACTATTTTTTCCACTATATACAAAATATTTGCAGTTGAAAAGCATTCCTTAAAGAGAGTATGCATTGTTGTAAGAGTCACACTCAGACCCAACTGCGGAGAGGTGCCAGGAACCGAAGAACCCACGATGACTGCAGAAATGACAACTGGAGTAGAGGCCAGAAGCAGGTGACTCAGCGGAGTGGAGTTGAACAATCGAATATCCGGAGAGATTGTGAACCAAGAAGAGACACATCAATGACACTGAGATCCAAGACTCCTAGGAGCTATCATGGAGAGTCAGTGTGCATGGACTGTAGATCTGACAACTGGGAAGGTATGTGGATAAACGGAGAGAGATGGATTGGATGAGTGTTCTAGTTGCTTAAATCAATGGGTGATTGTCTGCAGGTAGTAATCTTGATGTCTGGCTGTGGTTCTTCTTGGGTTGGGCACGTCTCTAACTGCCCCTGTCTCTAACTGCTTCTCTTCCTGTCTCTCTCAACTGTAGTTTTATCAGATAATGAGTTTGTGAGCCACTTGTATATTGTTAGGGATGGAGTCCTTTACAACTGTATGCTTTTTGCAATTCTAATGTCTAATCTATTGATGGGCTCACCTCGGTGGATCAGTGAGTAGAACGGTCAGAACCTCTCTTGTATGTAAGACGTTGCTAAGGGAACAGCCACAAGATGGAGAAGCAAAACCTTACTTTGTCAAATTATACACGAAAAAAACATTTAGTTTTACCGAGGTGTAAATATAAAGTTACATTTTTTGTTACTTGGCAAACAAACCATGGATAGAAGCAACAGCTCCAGCTATACCTTTACTTCCAGCAGCAATGTTTTTTTTATAATGTTTTTGCAAAAATACTCAAAACAGAAACGTTTTAAGCCCTGAGCAGTGTAAACATAGTTAAAGACTTTGTAATGTTGGATTAAAAAGCTGTTGATGTCAGAAAATGTAACCTGAAAGCGAGACAGTAAAAACAAAATTATACTTTAAACCATTTATTCCAAATGTTGCTTGATGCTCTTCAAAGTGTTTTAATAAGCCATATGACCAAGACACAAGTGACTCTCTCTTTCTTTCCTTCATTCTCTCCATCTCTGTTACTGCCACAACTCACAGGGAGTGAAAACACACTGACGAGAGGGAGAGGGGGCTGTGAAAAGTGAGAAGGGGGGTGGTATTCCTGATCTCATCTGGCTTCTATAGCAGTAGGGAGAGAAAGAGAGAAACGGAGGGTCAGGGGCCATAAAAGTAGGGAGAGAGGGGAGAGAGAGAAAGGAAAAAAGGCTGAAGTATGGGTGGGGGAAGGAGGGGCACTGAGGAACAATGAATCCCAGACCAAAAACTGAGGGATAAGAGTTCTCTGTTAAAATCATGTGGTAATTAACAAACATTTGTTTTTAGACGTCTTGCAACTTTCACTTGATTTCATAAATGCATTTTATGCGAGCCACGCCTCTCTTGTTGAAGTAAAATGTATATTATTTATATCTATTACTAATATTCTTTAAAACATGAAACTTGAGAAGTTGACACCTGGTTTGCAACATTCTTCAAGAAATATTGTCTGCTTTTTAGACGGGATTTGTAATTATATGATAAACAAAGGATTTCAAGTTAAGAATTCAGGAAATTTTGCAAACGCACGCCCCAAAATTTAACCAAACTCCCCCATGTGACTTATACTGTTTAGAAATTGTGGCGTAAGATGTGAATGAGTGAAAAGAAAAGGACAAATGGAAATAAGATTGAAAGAGGAGGGATAATAGCTGGGAAGTAGACAGATGTGTCAATCAAAAGCAATTGCAAGCAGATGGACAGTCAGTCGAGAACAGCCGTCCTAACAGCTGAAAACCAAGAGCATGTTATAGATAAAAGTCAATGATTCTGTGTACAGATCAGAATTATAGAAATAAGAACTACGGTCACTTGCACCAATGATGAAGCCTGACCCTCCAGAATCCATCCATCTCTAAAGCTGCAGCATCTAAATCCACTTGCATGGTGCTGTGGTTTCATATGTTTCTGATGATTGTGAATCATAACGAAAGAAGGGACGCCCTGTTCTTACTGGTCCTTGTCTTAAACAAGAACTTGTTCAGACACTTTTACATTTAATATGCAACACCGCCAAATATGTAGCATATTGGTAAACAAGCAGTATATTGGTCATGTGATCAAATCATCGAGTTACTGATACAACTTTAGAATTCTGTGCGATGAGTTCCACCAAAATGTTTCCAAACTGCAAATCAGACTGGGAACTGCTCTCAAAGAGTTAATACAGAAACTCTACAGACTGCACAAGGGGGCGGAGCCATAGAACTGGCTTCCATTGAGAATTGAGCTGCCTGTGATTGAGCCAAACTATTCCCAGGCACGGGGGAGGGTTTCTTCCACACACTCACCTTCCTTTGCATGTACAGTGTCGAAATTGTCAAATTAGATGTATTTTCCACATAGTTGACACTTAAGAGATTATAAGGTGTGGAAACATTCTCCCAAAACAATGTTCAAGCATAAATGGTACACACCAATGAAAGGATCCCATGCATCATGGGATACTGGAGAAAGCTTTTTTAAAGCTCTAATGAATGGCACTCCATAAAGATACAGTAGTATTCTGAAATTAATTTGTTCTGAACATTTCGTAACTCGAAGCATTCATATCTTGAGGTATAGCGCTGGCAGTAAAAATGTTTTATTCTGATGTTTATAATGCCCACTGTCAGCTTAGCATGTAACAGCCAAAATAACACTATTTACTTCCTTTCTTTATTTATAATTAAACGCAATATTATTGGGAGAGCGTAACCAAGGTTAGTTAATAAGTGAGCTGCCCAACACTCATTTAGCTGTTGCAAACTTAATCCCCTTCTGAGCCAGCAAAAACTGCAATCCTATACAGTGCTGCAACTTTTGGTTGTTCATAGATGAGATCATCACTTTTAGAACAAACCGTGTCAAATAATAATGAATGATTCTGAACACTATTTTAATGTTTGCCATTAGAAAATATGTATATTTAGAGAAATATCGGTGTGTTTGAGCAACAAATTGCAGTTACACCATACTTTGAAATTTTTACTTTGAGAAAATTAAATTACTAGCTTGCTAATGCAACCATTACCTTGTGGGTTAATCTCAGAGAATTATTTTAATATCCATTCTATTTAATATTCAACATATTTTTGGTTGTACGGCATGTTTACGGATTCTCTGAAAAAAGCTCATCTTCTGGGGTCTTTTACTAACTCAAACACCATATAAAGGCTCTTAATATTAATTATCGCTTGAGTTTCAATATGCTGATTGGATTTCAACATCTGCAGGAAGACTGTGAAAACTATTTTAAAGACAGAAAAAAACTTTGTTTTGCTTTTTAAGACTTGTTTGGATTGATGAAACAGTGATAATACCAGAAATAGGCGACATTTACAGTTTCCGAAGGACGCAGGTCACAAGGCTTGGTAGAGGTGGTCCAGTTTACCATATTAGCGAATGTCAGACAGTTAAACTGATGAAATAGTAAGAAAAACACATGTTTTTGAAAGGAAATTGTGCTTTCAACAAAATGCATAGTAATATAAAAAGATTGAATATATGAACGCATACATTTAGACTTTTGGGAGATTTTTGTACAAAACATTCCAATAGAAATGTAGCATTTAATCCCAAATTACTGCAACAAGCCACAAACGAGGCAGTTTCTAGCTGTCATTCAGACAATCGAGGCAATTGTATCCAATCACATTCCACTGCATTACAGGCCACTGCACATTTGGACAGTGTCCAGACAACACAGTGCAAGCTCCTGCTGGCTGGGATGATCTCTAGCCTCCCATCAGAACAACTCCACTGCCTGTAGGGGAACTAAATCAGACACATGCCAGACTCACGGGACGCAAATCCATCAGCAGGCACTCTCCTGCTCATCACCACAACACACCGCTTCACTCTGAATGATGGTATGAAGGGTTCAGGACTGGAGGCAAGGTGGCATGGGGCATGCATGATTATCAAAAGAATATGATGCATACTCAGACCAGAGGATACCTTTCAGAAAATGTTGCAGATTGAAGAAGAGACAAGACTGACCTGTCAAAGAGAAGGTGCTACAGTTTCATGTCTGTCAGGTTAGTTAATTTTAAGAGTAAATAACCCCCAAAAATAGTGTTTATAGAATGTACACTAACAAAAGTTTATTCTAAACAATAAACAATCATTTACGTTAAAGAAATAGTTTAAAACAATATCATGGTTGCCAGAGTACACACTCTAATTGCTAGGCATATGGACATTGTCTTAAATATTATACAATGTTATCTTTGTCAATTTGAGTGATTATAAATAAACCCCACATCTCCGTGATGTTCTGAAGCGGAAATCTATAACTTAAAATACAGTTGCTAGGGTAACCAATATGGTTGCTATTTAGAGGTCAGGGATGACATGTAATATTCACTGTTACTATGAGTGGCATAAACTATCCATCACATCTCTTTGATTTTCCTAAGATATAGAACTTTAAAAATAACGGTTGCTAGGGTAACCAATGTGGTTACTATGGATATGTTAGTGATAAGATGTATTGTTCCCCTGTTACTATGAGTGCCATAAACTATCCATCACATCTCTTTGATTTTCCTAAGATATAGAACTTGAAAAAGCCGTTGCTAGGGTTACCAATGTGGTTGCTATGGAGAGGTCACTGATGAGATGTAATGTTCCCCTGTCACTATGAGTAGAAATAAACTAACCATCACATCTCTTTGATTTTCCTAAGATATAGAATTTAAAAAAAGAGTTGCTAGGGTTACCAATGTGGTTGCTATGGAGAGGTCACTGATGAGATGTAATGTTCCCCTTTTACTATGAGTGGCATAAACTATTCATTACATCTCTTTGATTTTCCTATGATATAGAACTTAAAAAAACGGTTGCTAGGGTAACCAATGTGGTTACTATGGAGAGGTTAGTGATGCGATGTAATGTTCCCCTGTTACTATGAGTGGCATAAACTAACCATCACATCTCTTTGATATTTCCTAAGATGTAGAACTTTAAAAACGGTTGCTAGGGTAACCAATGTGGTTGCTATGGAGAGGTCAGGAATGACATGTAATGTTACCCTGTTACTAAATTAACCCTGAACTAACCATCACATTACATTTTTGAGTGAAGTTTACTTATTTTCCACATGCTGAAATTGAGGTCAGAAATATGGAAATCAATATTCCCTACAACATCCATCCAATAGCGTATGCTGTTGTCCACCTGGAGGGTGGCACAAAAGTGTTACTGGGCAGAGCATCAGTCAGACTTTGTTTCACGTGTCATAAAAAGCCAATACTTGAATACAATTTGTGCATTTTTTTAAGTATGTCGTGATTTTGTCGAAAAAATAAACATTGTCCGAGTGTTTTGTATTTGCGTAATTTTTTTTGCAAAAATAAAAAAACCCAACTTACTATCTTAGTAAAGATTCAGGTTGCCATAGTTACACTGAAGATAAAGTAGGATTTTACAGCTTTTCTGCAATGGACAATTTTACTTTATAATTGTCAAAAGATTTGTTTCAGTCAATGGGAGAAAACATACAACTTTGTACGAAACAACCAAAAATAACAACGTATGAATTTGTAACATTTATAACACAATATAATGTTTTCTGTTGTGAAAACATATCATGAAACACAGTTTACATCTTCCTCTAATGCCTCCCCTCTCTCTGCTCACAATTACCATCTCACTACTACCCCATGACTCTGGTGGCATTCAAGAGACAAAATCAGATCAGGAACTTTTTTTTTTTTGTACAAAAGAACCAGGGGCGTTTTATAACCTGACAGCTCTCGTTCACTCAGAATCCAGGGATAACTATTTGCTTCAGGATTAAGGTACCTTCCCAAAGCCTTGCGTCTGTGAGAAAAAAAAACAAAAACATTTATAGCATTAAGTGTGCACTTGGTCACGTGTCAAATATTGAATAACTGCACTGATTCCTCTGCACGTAATATTGTTTCTGCACAGAGAACAGTAACAGACGTGGCCATATACTAAATAATGGATGTTTACATGCATTCCCAGACAGAGAATACATATTTTTGTGTCTTTGTATTGTCGTATGAAATATTTAAGCGGCGACTAGGTAGAAGCACTGAGATGAGGAGTGAGCGACCTCTGGTGGCAATAAGAGAACAGGTGTTTTCATTTAAACATTTTTCAAAATACATGTTTTTTTTTTTATATCTAACATGGTTAGATTATAAATATCTTAAAAAACAATTATAAGTTAAAAAAAAGTTTTATAAAAAATGTATAAGTTAAAAAAGTTTGTTGTTGCTATGCAACTATGGTCATTGTCTATCTATTTCTATTTCTCTACCTATTTTTGATGCACATCAGATCAGTTTACATTACAATACCTCAAAGAGTCATCATATAACCCTAATCATAACCATAATCTGATTCATCTTTCGGCCTTGGTAGAAATCTGTTGGATTCCGAGCAATTGAACCATTTCAGTCTTTTATAAATTTGGCCAGTTACTTCGGAATAGCATATGTTTTACTTTAATTTTAAGTTCCACCAAAATGTACCTCTTTTTCTTGATGAAAATGGAATGTTTTCAACCTCTGTTTTACCACTCTTACCGGCGTTCTGTATGAAAAAAGAAACAAGTTGTTTTTAATTTTACTTTTAAATTTTACGTATTATGTATCATTGTCAATATTAATGCAAAATAAACTGTAAACAAACATTTACCAGATGTTTTGATATGTTGTAAAAATCCGGGAAAGTTAAATTACCGGTAATTTATTTACAGTACACCATGGATACTCCTCTGACCAACCCCGAAGTCCAAGATCAACAGTTACCTGCGATGTTTGATAAAGTGGTATTAAAGTCCATTAATTATTATTTAGAGTAATATTTTAGATTTGTTGTTATACAAAGTTGTTAATAAACTTTAGAGGTCAAAAATTTATCCGAGTTATGCAGTCCAACCGTCGCGAAAGAAAATGTTGTAGCCACGTGATCATTTGGGCCAATGAAAGACTCTCATTTTACAAATATGTAGGGTGTAGGTTTAATATATATATATGTATGTATGTATGTATGTATGTATGTATGTATGTATGTATGTATGTATATATATATATATATATATA
>SRMA01026809.1:32670-108561 GCA_007224835.1 Danionella cerebrum | reverse complement strand
ATATATATATTATTTGGAACAGATAAGACAGTATTATGAATGACAGGAAGAGAAGCGGAATTGACGACATGTTTGGGTTTCAAACTCGAGTCTCACTGCACAACTACGAATATTTGTTTGGCGCACCATCCGCTACACCACAGGGCCTGGTGTTGAAAACTATTTTATTTGGCTTCATGCAGAAAGACCATGGTAACTTTAATAGATTTAACTTTAATAGACTGCATCCTTTCTCACTCGTTCATTTTCTTTCTCTCTCCATCTCTGTTCCCATGCTCACTCTTGATTTCTCACAAATTCAAACATTCGACTCTTTTTAATTTTTTTCACTCTCTCACCATGGTTGCACAGTCTTCTCTGAAACAAACTGCCCATGAGGTTCTTTGGCACCTGCAGGCAGCAATGCCAGGTACACTGGAGTAACAGCACCCTCTTCTGGAGATTTGGGAGCATTTGGTCCTGCCATATCAGTCCTGACCCAGCCTGGACAGCAGGCGTTGCACAGGATCTCTTCTCCGCCTCTCTCTTCACTCAGGTTTCGTGCCAGGATCCTTGTCAGGGTGGTGAGGCCGATTTTGGAGACACCGTAGGCAGTGTCAGGCCAACCTTGTTTTGAGTGAACCCCTTCCTGAGCCTCACGCACAAATCGATTCATCAACCCTACTAGCTCGTCCTCTGTGATGTCATCACTCCGGAAACGAGCCTGGAGTTCAGGACTGCAGCGGCCGAGTGCCATCGAGCTAATCATGCTGGAAACATTCACTATGCGACCTACAAAGGAAATACAAGAGTTTAAGGAAAACATAAAATAACCAGTCTAGCAGGTTCTGCAATGAATAAATGACTAAGCATTTTATTTGGTTTCTAGTTTTGAGTTGTTTGGTTAGTCTCTAACATATCTACAGCAGACTTCTGAAAAATGGAGCTTTATTCTCCAAGTCAATTGAAACCACCCATTGGACCATCCTTGATCTGGAAAGTAGAACCACCATAATTATTTTTTATTTACATTTAATTTTATCTTTATAAACCCTCCCATTAATAATCCAGGCATTTACTTTATTAATAACAGTGTGCAAGCATAAAGCTATATGAACGTGATAGGCAAGTGTATAGCTGATTTGAAATTGTATGACTCTTTGGAGGTCTGCAACGAACTAGATCCTATTGTCCATATCAAATACTGTACATTTGTTTGCCATACAAACATATAGTGCACTGAATCCATAGAACGTGAACTGGGATATGGCAAGAGATTACTATATAACTCAAAATGCATTTACCTCCAGGTTTGATGATGGGTAGGAAGACGTTGCACATGTCTCTAGTTGCAAAGAAATTGGTCTTCAACGTTACATCAGCTTGGATACCAAAGGGGGTTGTGTCGGCCACTGTCGTGAAGCAAACATTGTTTACATAACACAAATAATTGGGTTTCCTGTGGCTCAGTCAGTAGAGCACAGCGATAACCAATGTCATGGCTTCGAAACCCAAGGGAAGGCAAGAAATGATTGAATATGTTCATTCTATGAAACGAAACTCACTTTGGATAAATCATCTGCAAAATGCATAAATATAAATGTAAACTGTTACAAATGCATGGCCTATGAACAATGCAAAAGCACCATTATTGAGATCAGTTATTAGGTTTTGCAGGTTTGCATGTATTGTCAGGTGACACAAAAGGTAAAAAGATATCTTTCTACCACTTGATATGATGACAGGATCTTAAATGGCCAAACTAGAGCCATTTTGAGTGGAATTATTCCTTCTTTCCTTTTGTGGGTTTCCTCTGGAAGTGGGAACTATAACTGGAATATAAATCCATTGGATTTACAATAATAAATAATAACTTTACCGACTAAACAATAAACAAAAAGTTTGGTGTATTTTCCTTTATAACCACTTTTAATTAATTTCCGGACGTCGATTTACTTTTGAAGGCGATGGCAGCGTTGTTGACGAGCACATCCACACCCCCGTACTTCTGCTGGAAGAAGTCCCTCGCAGCTCGCACGCTCTCCGTGTCGGTGATATCCAACTGCTGGAAGAGCGCGGTGAATCCCTCCTTCTTCAAACTCTCCACCGCGGCGGTCCCGCGACCCACATCACGTGCGGTCACAAACACATCCCCGGGAAAATCCTTACACAGTGCGCGGACGATAAAGTAGCCAATGCCCTTGTTTGAACCGGTTACCAGCGCTACTTTACCCATTGCTGAAATGGGCGTAAATGGAAATAACGAATTATTCAGCATATATAATAAAAAAACGCACCATATAGTGCATGTCAGTGCCTTTGAAACATATATAAAGTTACAAAACATACCTTTTTTGCTGCGTAGTATCAAGTTGGCTTGGTTCTCTGTTTTTTGGCAATTTGGTCGCTTGTGTGGCTAATGCGCATGCGCGATCGAAAAAGTTGCGTAAAGCGTGGGTGACCACAATCATGAGAACGATATATTTTTTTATTGTTATTTTTTAAGAAACGTATTTAGTTTATTTATTTATATTATGTATTAAATTTTAATCTTGTTGTTGTTATGATTTGGTTTAAAACCTATGACGAAACGACTACCATGGCACGTGACCAGGAAGTAGTTTTTAACACATGGATTTGCGTTAGCTTTATTTACAGTCATTGGTTTGGTACTTTTCCACGGATTACATTTAAAATGTAAATTAAAACGAAAATAAATAAATATGAATAAATGTCGTTCAGGCCGACGTGCACGAAAAAAACGAAAAAAGCCAGGGGTCTCAAAAGGTAGTCGCTTTCTTAATTAGGAGTTGTAATATTTTATATAAGAGTTGAATCGTGTGCTTAGTTGAGTTTTTCTTCTGTAGAAACACTGTCTCATGAAACTCCCTTTGTTGTTTTGAGAAAATGGCTTAAAGAAAGAGGATTCAGCTCACGAGCTCTCATCCCTGTCAACTTCCATGGCAAGTAAAACGGATCAAATTCAAAGAATTTTTGTAGTCCCTTAAATAGGGAACATAGTTTTGTCCTGTTATGTTTTCTGAGTTTGGTTACAAAAGCTGTAGTTCTTTTAAGGATTAACAAAAATAAAATGGTAAAAAGAAACAATGTTAAAACCGTTCAGTACTGAAATATTTGTAAACATGGGCGATTCATTTATATAAAATCTAGTTTAATTATAATAAATTGGTGTTCACACCAATACTTGATACATTACCAATTACACCAAATGCTGAGATTGTTATTACAGTTACTTTTCTAAAAATGAATGTTCTTTTTACAATTTGGGGGTAATAATTAACAAACAAATTATAATCCCAAACATTTAATAGTTATTTTAAATTATTTTAAAACCGGTTATACATCAATTTTCTGGTGTACATTTGTCCTTTTCACTATATATTATTTAATACATTGGTCCACTTTATTGGGTAGGTTAGATATTTCTTGTAGTTGGCACCTGATTTTCACAAACCTGGGGTATTTTGTCCCACTCCTTTTTAGAAATCCTCTTTAAATCATAATGTCTGACATGTGGCTACTCAAACCCTCAGCTCCCTCCATAGATATCCTATGTTATTATGGTTTGGAGGCTGTTTAGGTCACTCATCATCCTTGCTATCTGCGGCCTGGTAAAGTCAAGCAATGCAAAAGCTAAGAGCAACATTTTATTAAACAAAAAACACTTGAGTGTTAAATTTTGCACTTAAAACTAATGATGCACTAATATATATAACATTTTTTAAAATGTTTTAATCCTTTGTGCTTTTTATTCACCAGTAATATGAAATAATGACGTGTATGTGTTTATTCTATTACTCACTTTTGAAATTAACCGTTTAAAGTGGAAAAATGTTCAAAATACGCAATAATTCATGACTTCATTTTACATTGTTCCACACAGATACTGGAAGGGGGCTTATGGCTACTCAAACTTTCATGGTAACTGATGAAAAATATTTTAAATAAATAAAATTATGTGCAATTGTGTTAAATAAATGTTTTATTTTTATGTCACTTTTGCAGGCCAAAAGCAGTTTGATCTCCTTACCTGAGAAATGCTTATTAACCAGCAGCACTGTTCTGAAGAGTTACTTGGGTCACTTTATAAAAAGGTAATTGAGCTAGTCACTATTTCACTAGAAAATTTGTGACTAAATGTTGATTTTCAAGCATGACTCATTCGAATCTACAAGGTCTTTTGGAAAAGAAGTTGGTTTCATCCGTTTATACTTGTAAGTAAAAAATTGTATAATCTTAGATTCTGAAATTAATTTGTTTCCCTTCTCTTGTATTCAGATGGCATCCTCCAATATCTCCTCTTCTCGCTCTCTGTTGTTTCCTCATATGTGAGCGATATCGAGGAGCTGCATCTGAATGGAGTCCTTACATCAACATTCTCCCAAAAACCTACACCTGCCCCGTGTACTTCTCAGATGACATTATTGACCTTTTGCCTTTGAGCCTGCAAAAGAAAGCAAAAGAGCAGAAGGAAGGGTTTCAAGAACTCTTCTACTCTTTTTTCACGTTTTTCCACTCACTACAGCCACTCTTCAGCCAGCCCACAGAAGAGTTGTTTACTAAAGATGCATTCCGGTGGGCGTGGTGTAGTGTCAACACACGCACTGTCTATATGGAGCATGAACAAAGCAAATATCTCTCTATGGAGAAGGACATCTATGCTCTAGCGCCATACCTCGACCTGCTCAACCATTGTCCCAATGTCCAAGTTGGTGAAAATTCTGCTCAATATTTTGAGAATTTAGCATTTGTTTCGAAGCCTAAACCTTGATCTCCATGTTTTTCAGGTCAAAGCTAGTTTCAACAAACAAACCCAATGCTATGAGGTTCAGAGCCTGCAGGGATGTAAGAAGTTCCAGCAAGCGTTGATCAATTATGGTCCTCACGATAACCACAGATTGCTCTTGGAATATGGATTTGTTGCTCCTGGGAATCCTCACAGTGTAGTATATGTGGATCCAGGTGAGATGGTTGCATTACCCAACTACACAAATCTAACACAGAGACGCACTGATCACTATTTGTTTTGTTATTGTAGAGACACTAAAGGGGTGTTTGAATGAAGGAGACGCTCAACTATCACAGAAACTCCTTTACCTGAAAGAAAACAACTTGTTAAGGTGAGAAACAATAATTTTTTTTGCACATTAGTTCAGCACCCACTTCCAAAAATAACTGAATTCAGCTGTTGCCATCACTTCCATGGCCACAGGAGTTTAAAAACAAGCAGCTTGGGCCACTCTCAGGAGCTCTTAAAGTCCAACATAGTCCAACAAGTCGAACTTTCCTTTGCAACTAAATATTCCACAGTATAGCAATGTGGTAGTCTATTTTCGCCCAAATGAGGATGGGTTTCCCTTTTGAGTCCGGTTCCTCTAAAGGTTTCTTCCAAAAGGGAGTTTTTCCTTGCCACAGTCGCCCCAGGCCTGCTCATCAGGGACATATACACCACTTATTAATTAATTTTTTCTCTTTGTTGAGTTTAAACTTGTTGGTTTACTGTAAAGCTGCTTTGAGACAATGTCTGTTGTGAAAAGCGCTATATAAATTAAACGAACTTGAACTCGAAATTGAACTAGTCCAGTCCAGGGTCTGTAGATGTTAAAGTTTGCCAGCTGCAAACATGTAATCTTTGTATGGTTTCAAATTGGCCCCAGAACAGAATGTGGGTGCCAAGGAGCTTCATGGAATGGGTTTCTTTGGCCATGCATTTTGAGGATGCCACCTTCCTATTCCAACATGATTGAACACAAATCAAGGTACACAAAGCCATGTAGTAGTTTAATTTGACCATGATATATTCAACATTTCATCCACAAAACTCATTATTAAATGCAAATTAAAACACCAGACAGACACTATTTCAAAGATCAAAGAATGATCTGAGTCTGAAGCTAGATTGATTGCTGCAAACACTGATCATGTAACAATGGAAATTATGATTTTTTTAAATATTAATTCTTAACCCAAGTAAGAAGACTCTGAAAGCAAGGTCCAAGAAGATTCAACAGAAAATGCAGCTCCATTTAGCCAATCTATGGTGCATTGGGAATATTTCAACACTTCTTTCATTATTGCCCTGCAATTTGGCACATGTTGGTGACTTATTTTAGCGTAATGTAAGATTAAATCTAGAAACAATCTGACTTTTTTTTTTTTTTTTGACAGAAATCTGACGTTTGGGATGGATGGCCCTTCTTGGAGCCTGATGACTGCACTCAGACTGCTCTCCTTGAAGCCTGAGCAATAGTGAGAGCTTTTCAACCTGAATCAGACTTTAAAGGTGCCATATAATGTCATTTATAATACATAATTGAGCAGTGCACCAAAAATAACTTTCTAATTGCATTATTAATTGTAAAAAAACATCTTTGATTCATCTCTTATTTTTGGTGTTCGCAGAGAGCACCATTTCTCCCATGGTCATGCTTTCACCCAGTCCCCTGCTGACCAATCCTCACCTATTAGTCAGAATTCGGCAAAAACAGTCCGTTGTGAAGTGGTGCTCACAAACACAAGTAATCTTTCCCAAAGTGTTTCTGATTAGCAGACACAAAAGCTATTTAATTCATTCTTTGGTCTCTGAAAACAACTTTTGGCTCCAGACAGCCAAAAACACACCTTCTCTTCATTGGTGAACAGTGTGTCCACTCTGTTCTAGCGATTGCTCTGATTGGTCAGTGGGTGGTGCTAGAACAATGGGAGGTGCTATGATCATCGAGCGATTTTTTTGAGCTCACAAAAAAGAAATATAGCATTGCACAAACATGCATGAAGGATTCAGAATAAAACTTGAGGCATGTTTTTGATGAGGAAGCGGCACTAAAATATACTAGGAATGTCACAAAAGTCAGGGAAATGTAATATGGCACCCTTAAAGTATATAGTTCCTGCCCTTTTTGGTTAAAACTTCAGTTTAAGAACATGCTGGCCATTGATTATTACATAATTTGATATTTGTACACATACATTATCTTGTTCTGATGCTGTTTTTTTTTTTACATATGTAAACAGAAAGACAATATAATGATTCCATAGTTTGATGGCAGCCACCTTCAGTAAGGGTACTCATAAGCCTGTTCGATTTTGCAGCACTAGTTGGAAGAGTGTCCTTCTGGGGGCAGCAGTGAGCCAGGATGGAGAGTACTGGTGCATTACTTTAGCGTTAAAGCTCTGCAAGACCATCAGCGGTGCTAATGTCAAAGCACTCGAGAGGGTGAGCCAAATGAAAATCTATTCAATCTTAACGCTCTTCAGTTACAGATATGAAAATACTTACTGAGTGACTCATTTCATTCCTACAGCTGTCAGAGCTAAAAGAGAGTGCAGACCTGTTTCTGCTTGAACAACTCGGCGTGGTGGAGAGCCTGCGAAAAGAGGAGCGAAGCATTCTGGGACATGCTCAAGTGATTCTGGAAAAACTGCTGTGACAATAGTTACTGTGGAAACACTCTCAAGAGTGAGGAATCGAAGGCATCTGCCAAGATTTAAATGCAAGTGCAAAGAAGATTCCGGTAACTGTTGGTCTACAGACTGGGTTCAACAGTACAATCTTAATGGAATGTTTTGAATCAGCTCTCCAGATTTGGAGACTTACCATATAACATTTAGAGCTTAAATGTTAATACCATATCTGTTGTCTTGTGAAAATTAGGCTGACATTGTTCGGGATTATACTCCATTCCATCATAAATAATAATCTGCAAAATTTCATTTACCAATGCCGTTGCAAAACAATGCAAGTCTAAGAGTAATTTTAAATGGATGGAACTGAAATAGTTATATTCATCATTAGTGATCTACAATTGTGCTCATAAGTTTACACAACTAAAGCAAAATGTTTGATTTCTTGGCCATTTTTCAGAAAATATGAGTAATAAAACTTTTTTTACCATTGTTTGGTGAAGCCATTTATTGTCAAACAACTGTTTACTATTTTTTTTATCATAATGACAACAGATACTTACCAAATGACACTGATTAAAGCTAACTTTGACATGACAGCATAAACAAAAACTGACTCTCAAGGGTTTGAGTGGCAGGTAAAGATTACCATCATCACCTCGACCTGTTTGGTTTTAATCAATGTTTTAGCATAAGAGCTTTCTGAGCTCCTGATAGACCCTTGCCTCTTTCATCCAGTGATGCGCTGACATTTTTGTGTTTGAGCGCTGGGGAAAGCAAAAGGGCTGTCAAAGGATTTACGGAAAATGCTTGAACTCTATAAAACAGGAAGGGGATAGCTAAACACATCCGAGCTGTGAAGCTATGTTGAAGGGTTCTGATGTGGTTGAGAAATGTTGGCCCTTTTGGAACAGTCTTAAAGCAAGGTTTTAGAAGATTTAACCGAAAACATAGCTTTATTTAGCTTAAACATTGGTCAGCTAAACACTGAAATAAAGGAAGAGGGAGGAGTGAGAGAAAGGAGTGACACGATTTCTCAAGAATCCAAGGCATAAGAGAAAGTTTTTCTGCAACTTTACTTAAAAAGCTAGTAACTTCCTGTTTGTGATGTAACTTCCTGTTTATGATGTAACTTCCTGTTTGTATTGCATTTCCTGTTCTACCTCAGATATAAACAAGACAATAGGGTTATAAATACTTTTTCTATTACAGTACAGTTATAGTAATATCAAAGCAGTCAATCTTGGGTAATTACAGGCACCAAAGGGGTTTTTACATTGTATTAAAGTTTTTTTTTTTCTTCATTAAGACATTTTACATTGTCTTGGTAAAATTTTACTTGGTCCGGTTTTTACAGTGGATTCAATTCAGCATAAACAAACAGCATACTCAAAAAAAATGATACACCAGTAAAGACAGATCATCCAACACTCGAATGAATGAATGAATCGTAGGGTTAACATAAATTAAGTGATTACAGGAAATAGATGACAGCCAGTTTAACCAATGGGCCATCAACCAGAAACAATTCTCAATTCTGATAAAATTGAGGAAAAAGAGAACTGTTGCTCTTTCCAAGATTTATCCTGCTTTTTGCCAATGTGAGCTGGACAAAGCATGCATTTCACCATTAATAACTATTGATTAATGCAATCACAACTGAATCAATTCATTAAGCACAGTTCAGATGAGGCCAGCATAGAATAATTTACCAAAATTGTGAAGAATGGAGGTGGAAACTTCATAGTTTGGGGGTGCTTTTCTACAAAGAGTCCATGACTGCAGACCTAACAGCTCAATCGTCGGGAAAGGTGGTTATAAAAAAAGTTAATGTAAATACGATTAAAGAATATTTATTTTATTCTATTTATTAAAATGTTGAACAACACACTGCTACATTGTAAACTGTCATGGACCGGCCATATGCTCACTGAAGACCTCGATAATCCATATATGCCTCATCACATGACAAACATTTCCTCTTTTCACAAAAGGTCTGGTCTTGTGTTAAATGGAACACTGCGAGTTGAACAACCACTTTTCTGCAAAGGGTCCATGATAATGGCTGCTGTTATTAGGGGCAGATGGACGGTGTTTTGCATCACAGTAATGTGAACAATAACATACTTCCGTCAGTCGGAGCATAAGAACTTGTTTAAACTTGACTATAATCTACGGAGGAAACTGAAACATTAAATCATAAAGTTCTTAGAATGAAAGGATTTTATCTACATAACTACTACAACATACCTACTGCAGACCCAACAGCTCATTCGTCAGGAAAGGTAGCGTTTATAGAAAAAGTCAATGTACAAAGAATATTTATTTTTTTCTACATTTATTATAAATCTTAACCAACTGCTACATTAACATTCATGCACATTTTATCGGAAGTGACTTTGATCGCAAGAAATGCAGATTTTTACTGACATGAGCTTGATTTCTACAGAAATAAGTCACAGTTTCGGCAAATGCCATCGTTAGAGCTTGACGACTATCCTTTTTCTCACTTGTTTTCTTTGGACCATCTCCATGGAGACTGTGGCGTCATATAAAGGCACAGATTCCTCCAACTGAGGCCTGCAGAGAAAGCAAATCTGTATTAATTCATCCAATTCAATCTCACTTGCCCTGAGAAGACTAAATGTTTACAATGACGTTACGTCTCCTATGAATATTACATAGTCTACAGAACCAAGCGTACGAATTCCTTATCACCTGAAAACCCCTGTGCGGAGTTTCTCCATTACGTCTTTCAAGATATCTGAGAGAGAAAGCCAATTAAGGGAAATAACCCAGTTACAAACAGGAAACCACATGTCTTGTGCGTTTCTGACAAGGTCTTTGCAGTAGCCCAAGGACAGTATGAGAAACCCCTTAGGGCCAAACTACATTAAACTGTCATGGACCGGCCATATGCTCACTGAAGACCTCGATAATCCAATTATGCCTCATCACATGACATACATTTCCTCTTTTCACAAAAGGTCTGGACTAGAGTTAAATGGAACACTGTGAGATAAACAAACACTGCTCCAATTAAAAAGCGTTGTTCAGGTCTAGTAGTTTGCTCTAAAAGATACGGAGATATCGGCCCAGCTTGGCACGAGAAGCTGTCCATACTTCATCGTTCAGGAACGAGACAGACGCTGCCTTCAGGAAGAGAATGTGGCTGTCGGGAGGATCCAGCTTGAAAAAGAGGACTGTTTTTATTCATACATACAGACCATGAAAAGTCAACCAAGGCTGATCACGTACTAACCTGTAAGTGTTGTTCTGTAGTGACCCAATGACCCCCGACCGAAAGCAGGGTGAGAAGGTCGTGTTTATGAGGTTTGTATCTCTGTGGTTCTGGCTCCTCATCAAAGAGTCTCACTGTTTCGGATAAACGCAAAGACTGTTGTTTTTTCAATGTTCGTTGTACTTCATATAATATAAAGAGGACATCAGACCCATTTCTCACACATTGATCTGAACTTAATAATATATTCAGATTAAAGTAATTTTGATTGATGGTAAACCTCCAGAATCTATAACGATGTCCACTCCAAGACCTCCAGTCTCTTCAAGACACGCCTCAACCAAATCATCCTTTGTGTCCCACACTCGGATCACTCTTGCTAGGGGAAGATACGTACACTTCATTAAAAAAAACAGCAAATTCTCCTGAAAAAAAGTGAAGTGACTTTTTTTGAACCAATGAAATAACCCACCCAAGAGTGTTTCTTCGACATTTCGAGCAACTGCAAACAAGAGGAAAAAAGGTATTAAATCCCATTTAAGTCTAAAAGATGCTGAAGGTACACATGTACAATATGTAATCAGTGAGAAAATCTGTCTCAAAACCGTTGAAGTATCTAAAATAATAATTTAAAACTCTAGAAATATAAATAAATCCACAAACGCACTACGTACATTCATTGTAAGTCAAAGATTTATTCCTAAATCTTGAAGTTCCCCATTTAAGATCAAATTGTTATCTATCGCATGTCTTAAAATTGAAATTTAAAGCAAGAAATGTCAAGCTATATTGTTATTCCAAGAGATTGTTTCCATTTCATGGTGTATCCTATTTTTAATGGATCAGTTTTAAAAGTGACTTTTATTTGTAATATTTCCCTTTAATTCAGTAAACGTTTGGAAAGCCGAGCAAAATCATAAATGCTAAATCTTAATAGTGACATTATTATAGCTGTCTATTCATAAAACAGCTTTAAATGATTTTGTGCAACCACATTTATTATTTATGATTATGGATTTCTTATCAAATATTGCTCTGCTTACCCTTTCAAAAAATACCATGTAGAAAACCTGTGTTAGAATGAATTCAATTTGATCACCATTCAAGAGAAAAGCTTAGCAACATTTTCTATTCTAAAATTACAGTTCAGTTAAAATCTTGAATTTTTATATATTATTTTTTATATATTTGGTACATCTTAATTACGTTTAAATGATCTTTCTCATGTTTAATTTCTTTTGCAGTGAATTTTCCTATTAGATTTGATGAAATTGGTATATTAGCTACTCATTAAAAACCAGCATCACCGTCTATTTAGACAGAAAATGCCACACCTGCAGCCGACCGGAGCTCCTCCAGAAACTTCTGGTCTTCAGGAGAGTGAGCTGTGGCCAGTACTTTAACTCCATAATAGTTGGCGAGCTGAATAGCCAGAACTCCGAATGGCTGCAAGTACAAAAACAGCAAAAATATCCATGACATTGAAGCTTTGATATCCACCTTGAAAAATAACCTTTTGAATCATAAATGTATTTAAGAAAACCAATTTCCTAAATTAATACAATGTGAACACAAAAAGGATTTGCCATATCAGCCATAAAAGAATGCTCAACGTGAGAAATACTACAAATAAAAAAAAAGACTCCAGGTAGCTCAACTATTATATAAAAGCATATAAATGATTTTTATCCAAAATGCTAGATACTCTTATTTTTGCATTACACTATGCATTTACATTATCTAGTAAATGCAAAAATGTTTTTAAAAACATAAACAGGCAGAATATGTTTCCAACATTATTTGGGGGAAAATTACATTTTACTAATGTTTTTTTCTGGCCAGTTTGTGAGAGGGGTGACCTGATCTTCACAGCAGTGTTTCTAGTCATCGAGAGTGAAATCAAGCAAATCTACTGAGAAGGTAAAGATGGTCAAATTTGAATTTCTAATAAAAATACACAAGTATTCAGGACGTTTGTCATTTTGACCAAACTATACCATTGATAAATGCACAGATAAGTTCTCTGAACAATCTCCTAAGGAAGAAGATGTGTCTCTGATGTTTATTCTGACAAAATGAAGGAAAACCAACATAAAATACACAGATTTTCTTAATGAAAATTGGCAATTACCAATCGAAAATCCAGAATACAGAGAGTCTATGCTACACGTGTAAATAATTTATACAGCATTTGTGAATGAGTACGGAAAATATACACATTATTTATAGAAAAAGTTAAGCTTTGTTTGTATTAAACTGAAGATAGCAAGAGCTATCATGATGCATGTTTGTATGTTCACCCCTAAAGAGAACAGTGGCAGTCCTTTGTTCTCTTTAAATATTACCGCAGATACCTACAGATGCCCCGTCCAGCACCAGGAGGGTCTGACCCGAAGCCATCCGGGCCAGAGTATGGAGAGCTGTATAAGCCCTGAGACCATCTTTAATCACAGCCGCTGCCTCCAGCCAGCTCACTTTCTCTGGCTTTGGAACTGTTATCAAAACACGAGCACATAGAGACTTCCTTATTTAAAAGCTACAGTAAAGTACGACATTAAATGGATTTTAAAGCTAGCTGTTTTCATGTATTAGCAGTGTTTACTGTAATAAAACACAGTAAACCCTTAGATACGCAGTGAAACAATATATAGATCAATGGCTACCTAGATTGAATTCATCAATGAGCACGACAGAGCAAAGGCCAGACTGCTCAGCATCCAATGGGAGGATCCCTGGGGGTAATCATACAAATGATTATTTGATTAGCAAAACAGCATTCATTCATAATTTAAATGACTATTTCATACCGACTACTTCATCATCTGGATGGAAAAACGTCACTCTGGGACCAACTGGAAATGATTTGTATGTCAGGAGTCTAATAAATCAGGTTAATTGATATATATTCAGATGATCAAATCTCCATATAATACAAACCTTGCAGAACAACGCCAGTGATCTCTCTTCCAACCGCAATGTGTTCCCGCTCAAGCTTGAGATCCTCAAACAGCTGGTAAAAATGTGACATTTTTCATTTGTGACTTAAAAGATTGATTTGGGATTTTGGTATTGCTCTCAGTTTTCATCAACAGACGTTTATTATTTATACATTTTTTATTTTTATTTTTTTTTTACCTCAAAATCAACTGGACTTAGGGCACAGCTTTTTACTTGAACTTTGACCTGATGGTTGCCGATGTTAATTGGTACATTCTGTAAGAAAAAAAACCAAACCACATGATTGTGAAAAGTCATTTTATTCATATAACGCAATAGGAATAAGTCTAAATAAACACATTTTTAAATTTGAGTAACTTTCTGGTTTTAAACAAACATAACAGATATGACAAGCAAAATAACTTAACAATGTTCGAAAATGTGCGACCGCCTACTTTCTTTGTATAAGTTGCAACAGACCCCCCAAAACATGTTGATACAAGCTGATATTGAGCCAACAAGAAACTGGGATTTCAAATTAAGACAAACATTTGTCACACATGGCCTGTGAGGTGGCATTATGTGTATAGTTTATAGAAACTGCTTAGCAGTGGAACAAATAAACGCTTGGAATGTTGTATATAGTTTAAGGCAGCCATTCTAAACCAGTGGGCCATGACACAACATCTGGTGGGCAGAGAAAACAACTACACCCTCTTTTTTAAATCATTTTTTAACTGACTAATCATTTCAAAATAAGTATTTTTAAAAGTTACTTCACTAGAACACTGAAGTGAAATGTTGTTAATTATTTATAAGACCATTTAGATTCAAATATCAAAGACCAATCACGTCACAACGTAAATTAGTTCAGTCAGATAAAGCGTTGACTGTTAGTCTACTGAAAAATAGAGTGCTTTCTGAAAAGAAAAGCAAATGACCAACCCGTAACACAACAAGCAAACTTGAAAGTCTGTGCTGAGAAAATATAATGCTACATACATTAAATTTGGTTCAATAAAGGCGAGTTCTGAGGCCACACCAAAGGCACAAAGAAGGTTATCAAATGAGGCACTAAAGCCATCAAAGTTGCAGAGACATTTGGCCTCAAAACAGTCGAGTTGGGAAGCCAAAAGAATTTTTTTTCAGGAAAAGAGTTTCTCACTCAATAAAAGCCATAACATCTCTATCCACTCAATTAAAGTGACAATGAAAGCCAAATATCTGGTATATGTACATAAAAATGTATAATCTATTGTCTGGTTAATTTTGGGGATAGAACAGGAAGTTACATCCGTTGGTGAGAGACTTTTGGGCTCTTTGAAGCCCCTCTCTTGCCACTCCCCCAGCTCATTGGTCTCTCAATGTATCGTTGTGTTTAGCTGATAGCATCTTCAATGTTATAAGCTAAAAAAAAGTCACATTTTCTATTAAATCGTCTTAAACCTTGCTTCCAGACTCTTCTTAACTGGTTTTGAATTGATATTCATTGACAATATTAAATGTATTGTTAATACTTGAGCAGAAAGACAAAAGTAATTTAACTCACAATTCACATGTGACTGATCACAAAAATCAAGCAGTTCCCTGGGACATTTTAAGTAATTTACATTTTTGGAACATGTAAATTTTTTCAAAGGGACTAATATTTTCAAGCCCTTTTATTGTAAAGTACACCGGGCATCTCTGGAACCTTCTAAAAGTATTCAAACTGCTTTGATTCATCCAAAAAAATCACTCTACAGTATATACATAGACCGTTAACATTTTGATAATGATTGTAGGTGGTCTTTAAATCTGCTGGATTAAACCTGAAACTTAATTGAACACACATCATGTGTCGAGGTTTATGTATTAAACATTTAAACACTATATATAAAAACAATTAAATGAATCCTTTCTGTGAAGCCATTCAAGCCTTAGAGTCACTTCTTGGCTCAAAACCCAGGTCAGAGCAACCTCGGAGCTAGCCAAAAGAATGGGAGCACAGCTGAAATCTGTAACTCCCAAGGCACCAGAAGTCAAGGGACCATGTTTCTTTCAAGTTGACCAAAACAAATTTCCCATATTTGCAAACATGGAACCTGAGAGAGCTGGTCTCTGTGTCATATCTCCTCGCAACCCTGAAGCTTCAGAAACTTTAAGCATTGGGGCAGAACATAAATGAAATCTAAAACAGACATTTTCTCACCGTGTCCTGCAGGAGGAACTTCACATCAGCCTTATCTCCATCAGCTTTATAGTAAAGCCCCTTCATGGCAAACCTTCAGCTGATCTTCAGTAAAGCTGATGCACAATCAAAAGTTAACAGCCTACAGCATGTGCAATATGAACTCGCATATAACACGTACATTTAAACTTGTGTTATCCTTTTTCGCAATAGAAACATGCAGAATTAAAACAGCTAATGGCTGTGTTTGCGTTTGAATTGCATTTATGTATCGCACGTCTCTGATTGAAGCATGTGGTGAAATAAACACTGCTTCGTTTAATCACATTAAACAAAAGAGTAGAAATAAAACTGGTAATTTGTACCTGCTGGCGGTTATGTTGTTTTGTTCATTTCCTCCACGTGACTCTAGCTTTGCGTGACGTAGCTTGAACAGAAAAATAAATAACTAGAACGGAATGGTTTACATGTTTGAGGTGTGCTTTCATGATTGACGGACATGGGCCATTTCAGCAAACTATACGTTTGATATAAGAAGATATCAACATCGTAAATTGAACAAAAAATATAACTAAATTACTACATGTAAATTACGTTTTAATGGTTGGAAAAGTAACAGATTGCTCTAAAGAGTCCTCACACTTACGCAATAATGTAATATAATACAGTGGTACCCCGAGATACGAATATAATCCGTTCCAGGGTGACGTTCGGATCTCGAACAATTCGTACCTCGAAGCAAGTTTTACATGTAAAACGCCTAATCCGTGCAACGGCTCTCAGAAACAACAGTAAAAGTTGATTAAAAAATGGAAAACTAGAGAAAAATCAGAGAAAAGTAAAATTTCTTCAATCCTTAAATCTACACATTGTTAATATAATAAATGATAATAAAATAGAATAAAACACTTGCAAAATACGTAATATGTACACAAATGTGAAACCTTACCTTGAGTGAAGCGATGTGTCGGAGGAGGGTGGCAGAAAACATTGAGGCACCACATACAAGTTACCTTTTTCAAGATATTTCACGAATTACTAACACCAACACGGTTTCAAGCACAAGCGGAGACAGATGGAGAGAGCGCATGACTGTATTTCTCTATGTTACTCTACAGAACAGCACTTTCCACATTATAAACGTTATTTCTTTAATGACACCTTGACTCTAACATTTGTTATAGCACATTATTGGTATTCTATACATAATGTTTTGCTGTGTTGTTGAAGCGCATCAGACCCTTTTTGCACTGGGAGATAGGAGCACAAAGGCCCAGAAGCACAGCGGGACATCATGACGTCAAGCGGAAAACACAGCAGAACAGCTTGTAATTGTTCGTATCTCGAATTTTTCTTCGGATCTCGAAGCAAAAAATTTTTCCGCGAGACCTTTTGTATTTCAACAATTTTGTAACTTGAGGCACTCGAGGTACAACTGTACCTTAACAAAGGCTGCACTGTGGCGCAGTGCCCTTCTAGTCAGAAGGTTGCCGGATCGAGTCTTGCCGGTGAGTATGATGCCCCGCGATGGACCTGTCCAGGGTGTACCTCCTCCTCTCGCCCGAAAGTTAGTTGGCGAAAGTGAGCACAAGCAGACCTTATACGTTGATATGTATTAGATACCTATGGGTAGAATTCCCCCTGTTTAACGGTGGCCGTAATGCCAATGGTGGCGTCACTCAACAATTATGGTGGATGTAATAATATCACTCTATTGCTTCCATAAAAGTTTCCTGTTTTTTCTATCCGCTCTTCTCTCGTCTTCTTTCTTCAATTTGAAAGTGTTTTATTTTTGTTGTGTGAAATGTCACCAATGTGTTGTGTAACTTCTTTATTTACTGACGTTTTGTCTGTAACAGTCAACATTGTAATAATAATATAGTGACAATAAAAATAATTTATTATTTACCAATTGTACCCCTCTATGTTGTCTATTTTGATTTTCTGTGTCTGTTTTTCTTGTATTTCTTGTTCTTGTCAACTTTTCTGTTCTCAGGAAAAAAAGGAGAAGAAAAATATGCCCCTTTGATGTTGGTTGCCCAGCGTCAGTTAACAAGAAGAAGAGGCGGAAGACGAAGAAGAAGCTTTCTTTTGGGCCGCATTGCGCCACACATCGGCGTAATTATGAATAGCCGCCAAAGTGACCTGCGCATGTTTCATTTTCCCGTTGTACTTCCACTACCAGCGAAGCTGATCGGAACCAAGCTGCCAGAGGGGTAACAAATAATCCTGGAATTTACCTCGCTCGTCAAAACAGCAAGAAGAGCCCCCGCCTGCGACCCCATGCCCCTATAGTGTATCCCAGTACCAGTGTTGGAGATAAAATGGAAACTAAATGATGAGGTAAGAAAATTGTTGTGTGTGTAAGGCCGATTGTCCTTTTTATGACAGCCGTTGCGGTCGCGGTGCGAGCGAGGAATCTGCTGGAGATCAAGCCGCGCTTTGCCTCAACGCTCCGGCGTGCTGTCTTCTGACAAACAACGGCTACTTCAAGGGTTATTCCAGTTCAGAATCTACATTAACAAGCATTTTGGGCGTCTATTTGTGACATTAGGCCTCTGTAAACTCTCCACGCAGAGATTGCAGCTAAAGCTCTGCTCTGATTTAACGGTACTGGTTTAGTTAGCAGACAAGCTAACGGCTACTACTGCTGCTGGGTATCTGTCACTGACAGCAGCTTTAAATTGTGGGAGAAAACACGGATAGAGTGGAGTAATTAGATGTTTAGATCCCTGCGGCCAAACTGTGATTTTTGGCCTGTGATGGAGAGACCGAACCTCACCAACCTCATCAACCTCATCTTGTCACATGGCTGCAGGTCGTATCCTTGTCCAGACGTATGGAACTGCGCTAATGTGTACGTTACACCCACCCCTCCATCTTTTATCCACCCATGGCGTTCATGCCTGTAATGAGAAACATGGGTTATTATCCTGTGATTATGTCTGGTGATTAAGGAGCAGGATTTTGGGTGCTTTGTCTGTGCTAGATAGGAGGTTGGTTTATGAGGTCTTGTGGGAGCTGGTCATGTCCAGGATTAAAGAGGCTCTCCTTGTGCCCATGCTTTTGCAACCATACTGAGAAATGCCTCAGTAATGTGACATCACACTGATTTATGGCCAAACATTTGATCGTGGTTGCCAAGGTCGTGTTAAAATATTCTTCATAGAGGTACTTTCCTAGAAAGAGCTTTAATAGTTCTCCCACAGTTTACCAACAGTATCTTGAAGCCTACAAGTATCACGTTTTCTCATCTCCCCTTGGTCCGGTCACTGATAATTGTGTACAAATGTCGCAATCATGATGACTGCAAACATAGAATAATATTATTGCTTCAGTTTGTCCTTGAAGCAATCTATGAGAATATGTCTCTGAACGTGCGAGCGTCCATCTTTCCTACCAACGTTACTAGCTTCCCAGTTCCAGCTGCTAAAAAAATTCCTCCACATCATGATTCTGTTTTTTTCTTGGTCACTGCTTTAATGTCTTGGGAGTGTTTTTTTTTGTCATTGTCCTGCTGAAAAAATAACCAAATAGTCCTCCAGTTACTGCTACTTCTGCATAAAAAAAACCTCCCCTACAGCATAATTTTTTTTAGATTGACAAGGCCAATCTGCGACAGTTTTCCTTGCTCACTGCTTTAATGTCTAGGGAATCGGTTTATGTTTCATTGTCCCCCCCACACAGCCTGTTTCTGCCACCACCAAGTGTTCACAGCTATTCCCTTTTACTTTGTCGATTCAAGTATTGCCTTCAGTGTATTTTTTTCCCCCTAGACTGACAATGGAGTGTGTTTATGGCCATTTGGTTACATTTTGATCACAAAAGGAAAGATTTAACGTTTTGACAAATAGTACTCTCCGAAAATTACATTACTTCACAAATATGTGATGAATTTTGAACTTAATGTCACATGTATTTTGTTATGTACACTGTAAAAAAAAAAAAACAGCAACGCTCTAGCAGCTGCGGTTGTCAAATAAAAAAAATATTTGGTGAAAAATTATTCTCTAAAAAGGCATATTCTATAAATTTACAGATTTTTTTTCTTATAATTTTGTTGGCAAATTTCTTAAATAAATTTATAAATTCAGTCAGTTTACAGGAAATACCAATATTTTACAGGTTAATTCAATATAAAAAAATCTGTTACTTTTATTTAAATAATAGTTCATTGCATTTTTTTAGTGTATTCATTTAAAATACTTAATATTTTTAGTGTTTAGTGTTTTATATAAACTTGTAAGGTTATCCAGAGAACAGCTTTTGTTATGCCAATCTCAAAAAAAAAAAAAAAATGAAAATCCCAATTTAACTAAAATGCTATTTTAATTCATATTCTAAGCTAATGTCCACTCAGGGCTGCCATACTTATGTTCTATCATACATACAGGATATGGTCAATGAATGTCATCAAAGCATGTTAAACTTTTTCATAGAATGAACATTTAATCAGAAAGTGTTCTTTAAAGCCTTGTCCAAACGTAGCCATTGTCTGCGTTTGGAGATGTGTTCAGATGAGGATAATGCAGTGTTTTAAGTGCAGGCTCAAGAGCGGCTTATTGTCGGGCGTTCAGTTCATGAGTCATTACTGGTTGTTTTTTACAACCTCAAGTTCATCTGGCCACTTTCTCCTCCCTGTCTCCATCCTTACATTCACTCCTCAACAGTCCCCTCCCCCACTGATGTATAGCTGAGATTTAGTCTGGGGTGCAAGATAAAATAGATCCTGAGTCCACCGTGCACCGCTGACTCTCAGCAGGATGGATGATAGGCCAGCGGTGTGTGTGTGTGCGTGTGCGTCTGGTCTTTTTTTTGTTCTCTGCTGATATTCCTTCTGCCCTTTTGCTGATCTCTTTGAAATTTGGTTCTCTTTGTACAATCGTTGGCTCAGACGCTGGGTTTTAGTCTGGATAATTGGGCTAACAGGAAGAGAGAGGGAGTGTTATTCATCCTAGTGGTCTGAAACATTTGTGAGACCTGCTTGCTTTTTGCTTGAGAATTGGAGAATGGGATCTTTATGTACGCGTTCACCCTTGTTGTCAATCCTTGGGGCCTCAAAAACATGCTGGGAATTTATACTAAAACAAAGCTGTAACAAAAAAGCGCAAATGTACAAAAAAATTCCAAAACGAGTGCACATGCACAAGCACAACACCCCGTCTTGCCTATAGTCTTGTTTACCTACATTTAAATATGCTAAAGAGCACACTTCAACAACATTTAAATGGAAAATGGCACAATAAGCAGTGGTCATCAGATATCTTGTGTTATGAAAATAAAAAAAAGAGGAAATTTGTTTTTTTCGGTGTTAATGAAAAAAAATGAATGTGAGTGGTTCTGAAAACCTCTACTGGAATTTAGGTAAGATATGCACTGTGTTGACTAAGTCGGTGGATTAGGGGTCGTTGTCTTTATACACAGTGCAGTCGCTTATCTGGTGGCCTTTGGTTCTAGTATCCAATTGGTCGCTACTGTTCCAGATCATTTGCTTTTCTTTCATCATTGCTTCCATCATCAATCCCCTGAATTTCTAAGCAGTCTCCAGGTACACTTGCATATTTACAAAATGCGCATACCAGAATGGGGTTGGTTCTTGAGAATGGAACGAATACTGTTGTAGAGAAACCCCAATATTGGAAAAGCAAATGGTTTGCTGCAATTTGGGAAAAAAACCTGGAATTCGGGAGCTGAAACCCTTTAAGACTTTTGACACTATCACCATTTTTTTTCCTTGATTGACTTCCGTAGCTTAATACAATATTGGGAACTGGTACAATATTTATTGGGAACTCGTTCTCTTTTGTTTAATGGAAAGCAAAGAGTTGGAACTGCTCTTCCTAGTCTGAATTATATTCTTTTTCTCATGAGTCTCGTGATTCAAACGTCTGCTTGTTTTGCCATTCAGTCACAGTGAAGGGGCCCAATGTGAAAATGACCTTGATTCATACCAGTGTTTCCCCTACCATTCAATAAAGGGGGCACCCCACCTTTTTAGCACTGGCAAAACTGAAAAGTTCAACAAAAAGATGTTTTTTTGTCTCTTGGGTAAAGTTCAACATATCTAGATTGGGTCCCGCTCAGAAGAACCCAGCAAAATCTGTTGATGACGGAGGATACGGTCCACTCCCTGTATCTCAGCAGAGCTTTCTGCCTAGCTCAGCTGCAGCGAGAGCACTTCTGCTTCCGTGTTTATGGCCTTCTCTAAATGCTTCAAGATGAAAATGAACAAAGGCTTTGGAGAACGTGGATTTCTGGCCTAGCAAAGTGGAGGTTGTTCACTCATCAGTGCAGTTAGCTTCTCTCATCCAAATTTCTAAAAGTAATCAAGAAATTAAAATTGTCATTATTTCCACACATAGAAACATGTTTCAACAAACACAAAAAGGATGTAGTAGGTTTATTTTTCTAAGATGAAAACCAAAGCCAATTTGACTTTGGAAGCATTTTATTGGGAAGTGCAATGCTCTGCACAACTGGTTCCCTTTTTAATGGAAAGCAACAAATTGGTATTATATAGAGTTGGAAATGGATATTCTAATTGACATTGATGGGGTGGTTTTATCCGTGAGCTCTACCTAGGCCGAGGCTGGGATCTAAATTATATTCCTTTTCTCATCAGTCTCGTGATTCAAACGTCTGCTTTTCCAGTGAGTGACCTGTGGGTGGAAGATTAAATAAGCTGTTTGCTCTCTGCTTGTGTGGAATCAGAGCCAGGAAAGAGTGTTGTGCTTTAGTGAGGAATGCAGCCATGTTGAACGTTTACCCAGGACCCCAAACCGTCTCCATAGGAATGCAGGTGGTAGTGTGAGTAGGACGGTGGCCCTGTAAAGGTTCCAACAGGCCAAATTTAAATCAATTGTATGGTTTTTAGCATTTGACTTGAGCATGTCTTCATAATATAATAAGAAGTGTTTGATTTTTCCATAATGATGCGTTAAAAACTGTCGTTTTGGGCTCGAGAAAGATTTAACGGTTTCAGGGGTGTAGGGTTTTAACCTTCTGGAAAGTCACGGTCAGTTCCGGAAGGATGGGGGGCGCAAAGACTCCCTCCGCTCTGTCTGCAATGCATTTGCATTTTATCAGATGTGTTTATGTAAAGCCACTAACAGATAGAGAGTAAAAACTACAATCAATTTCTAATAAAGGTTCTATTAATTATAAAAAAAGTGCTCAGAGAAGATTTTACGGCTATTTATATGTTTCCCCAAAAAAAGGTGTTGATAGGACTGGTAGATTTTTCCACCTTGGGCGATACGTTGGTATATATCGTCACCATGAAATGAAATGTGCACCATAAAATCATTTTTTTTATTCTGCGAAATATTAATTAGTGGGTGTGGCCAACACATGTGCAGCATTTGTGAGGCTGAGGATATGCTGGGAGGTTGTAAAAACATGGAAAAAGAGAAACGAAGAGTCGAGGAGGTCTCAAAAGAAAATCCTAACAATATCAATGCCAAGAATTTAATTTCTCATACAGTGAAATAAAATGTTGGTCATACCACTCAGCCCTAATTCAAGTGAGAATGTTCTGGTACGAGATTTACTGTGTCTCTGAAATTAAACCACTAGCCATGTCTCCATCCAAAGATGCAAACTAAATTTGTGCAAAAAATGGAATATTGCATTAAGTTTATGAGTGAACAAAATCGTCACTTACTGATTAACTGATGGCAAATATCCAACGAAAAATCAAAGGTGCTGCTTTAGGAGAAAGCCCCTTTTTTCCTGTATAACTTACTCACATCTTAGAACACGGATGAAATGTGCAGTCACATCATCTTGCATTGTCTGGAGGCTATATTTCACTGGAGGGCTGATGAGGAAGTAGCCCTAACCTTAGTGCACTAAATTGCATCCACGGGGCGCATTGCGTGGTCTGTCCAGATCGTGTACCGTCATACTGTCCTATATGTTCTAATAAAGGCAAAATGCCAAGACAAAAATCTAAAAATAAAGAAAATGGCAGATTTGAGATTGCAGGAAATGGTAATCTGCGTGTCAATCAATATAAGTGGGAGGGGAATCACGTTATTATAATACGCTTTGTCTAAAACAGGTCACATTTTACTGTTACGTAATGTACCAGAAATATTTGATTTTAAACCACTGTAATACACATTTATGTCTTAGCGACTTTCGACGGGTGCCCTTTAAGTTTTAAATGGTAATAACGTTGCCTGGGGTCTGCTTAAGTATTTATGAATGTGAACATCATTCGAACATGATCCTTTCCTCCACTTTTGGAAAAAATGATAAAAGTTCATTTTGAATGTCTTGAACTGCAGTGGTGGTAAGTAACTAATTACAAATACTCAAATTATTGCAATCAATTTCCCAGAAATTGTTATTTAGTGAGTAGATTAAATAAAGTATTCTTGAGATTTCTAGTTCTGTATCTTTACTCCTCTCTGCCTTAACTACTTTATTTAATTTAATTTTTTCCTATGTATTTTTTGTGATTTTCCCCATCCAAATAAAGAGATGATCCCCCAAAAATGAGATGTAACCAATCCAATACAAGAAAATAGTCAAATGTTTATTTATGTAGCAGTTAGTCGCTCTCATGCTCCTTGGTTTTCTGTCTTTCTACTGTTTTGCTCTCTCAATATCTCTCCTTCTCTTTTTTACCTTTGCTTCTCTTTTCTTTTCTCCCCATATCTTTCTTTCTCCTTTCTCTCTTTTTTGCTCTTTTTCACATTCTTTCTTTTCTTTTGCTCTCATTCTCCTTTATTTTTACCTTTGTTCTCTCGTTTTTGCTTTTGTTGTTTCACTCTCCTTTCTTCCCTCTCTCTTTTTCCTCCAGCTCTCTCTCTTCATGCTTTCTATCAATCTCTTTTCTTTCATGCTCTTCTTTTTTTCCCTCTCAATCTCTTTTTTTACTGTACTTTAAAGAGCTACTTTATTCCTGTGCTTTTACAGTATTTTTAACACTACCATTGAACTGCAAGTCGACAAGGCAGTGAGTAATGTATATTAAAAAAGATGAATCAGTCACACCAGTCCCAGTGATCTACTTCCCGCTCTATGACATCACCACTCTCGGATTCTCAGTTTTGGAACTGACACTAGTGGACTTCTCTAAAGTGGTCTGAGGCATGCAACTCTTCTCAAATCTCTGCTTTGTTTGTGTTTCCAGTGTGTTGTGTGTAACGTTTCCCTTTCCTGGGCTTTTATTCAGGGCAGCAGTGTGTGATTGGTGCACATTGTCTTGAGGAAAAGCTTCATTAGAATCAGAAAAAAGCTGACGAGGGAAATTAGGTCAGATGCTCAAAGACGCACACACATACAGTCATTAGGGTTGTGACAATGTGTGTCAGTGTCTCGCATTCTGCAGTGTTTTACAGAGAGAGTGTGTTTGTATGAGTCACTAGTGTCCTGTTTAATCAGGGGGACTGGATGCTTTCAGGATTGAGTCAAGCTATCTGTATATGGCTTAGTCCTCCATCTTGAGACATATCCACAACTTCAGATTAAGCCTCGAACGCTCCTCCTGCTAGTAAGGTTCTCTCACAAGTAATGTTTGGTCAGTCACCAGACCTCAAAAATAATAGATTCTTTAGAAGTTTAGAATTTTTTTTTTAATGAAGCCCATCACTTTGGGAAAAATCTACATAATGTACATTTAATAAATAACTACCTGTAATTTAATGTGAGCATGAGTCTGTTATCCGATTACCGGTACATAAAAATGTAATCCAGAATCTTATAAAGTAATTTATCTTTTAGAATGTAGTTTATAATACACTAGGTCCATTTCTTTCTCTTTCAAGAGCCCTTACTCTCGCCCTTTAAAACAGAGTACTGAAATATACCCTAAAGACTTGGGACACCCCTAAAAAGATAGGGATGGACATTAAAAGTTAAATGAAGACCAACTTGTATAACAAACTTATGCTATAAATGTAAAGTTTAAGTAATTTTATTTTATCCAAAATTATACGTGTAGGTCTATTTAGTCAATTATTCTTAACCACACCATCAAAACACCATTTGTTTGTCATTTTCATGGACTTTATTTAATAACATTTTTACAAAGTTGTATTTTTTTCCCCAACAACAATTTCAACGCAATTAGAATGTACATAGCATTCCTTTTATGTGAGTGTTTACAAAACAAAGTGGAACCTTGTGTGGGCCAACAACACACGTAATGTTGTGCTATTTTACAAACAATGTTGATGCAACAGAGGGAAGTCATTTTACGTGACTTGCTTCCCAAAAACGGTAGCTTCCATTTGTTTCATAAGATTCAAATTTTCAGCCGTGAAAGGAGACTTGCACAAAATACAAAGAGCATAAATCTTCGAATAAATCACTATGTATTGTAAACCAATTACCGACAACGTCCCACATACTGCAGAGTATTAACCAACTGCAGTACCACATAAGCAACACAACTCCATTTACAGCCATATGTAAATGTACATCAATGTAACAAAAAAGGATTTATGAGAATCAGTCCAGTAAAACTAGCCCCTGAATACCATTTTTTGGTGTAAACGGCATACAAAAAATCAGCAACTGGACCAGAATACTGAACTGGCAGATCTGTCCTTGTGGGCAATGGCTTAGCGATTTGGTCAATAATGGGCCATTTTAGAGCATTACGTAATATTTTTACGTAAATAAGCTGATCACCATGCATAAACACCTTTTACATTTGTGTTTCATATTGTTTATTAAAGGAAAAGGTTGCATTTGGTAATTTTTACGCTAAATTTGGCTCTGGGAAACCAAAACTGTGGCATTTGTAAAAAGCCATTGTGGACTTGGAACCATTTTTCCCCTCATGTACTTCAGTTTCAAATGTCAAATGAATGAAGTGGAAAGTAAAGCATCAGAGTATGTAAGTGGGGCATTGTTTGGGGCAAATTCATGTTTTCCACATGTACCTTCATGTTCCATGTCCCTCTCGATTTCATCTGTTGAACAACATTGAACAGTGTTTCTCATCAGATTTCAACAACTTTAGATTTTGTTTGGAGTCCCTAGTGAGGTCACTTTTGGTATTGTGAGCGCCCTGATTGGACCCTTTGGAAGCAGAGCGATGCATTCAAATACTCTGAAGAAAAGGGAGGAGGAAACAAGATGGTGTGAGGGAGAGAAAGGGAGTGAAAACAGTCTGGCACTGATTAAAATACTTCGGCCAAGGTGCCCCTGGGTGTCTCTGTTGGAGACCAGTGCGAGCGAGTGAGAGAAAGGGTTCTCGCTGTACGTTTACACAGCTGTGAGATAACTACTCCCACACTGAAGCTTTCAGATGTTTCTGATGCTTGCTCATGTGCGCTTCTTTGCAAAACATGTAGCTTTGCTGATTTCTCTCAGGCTTGTCTCTGTTTATCCAATTCCTCTTGAATTTCAAGAGCGATTTCTGCTCTCAGCATTTGTACGGTTTCCTAAGGTTACAGTTTTTCTATTGAAGATTTACCTGAGCTCTTAAGCCGAGTTCAGGCTGCACCGTTTTAGCCCCGAGTTGCGGAGTGGTTTTGAGTAATCGCTGGCAAATTGGAGAAAAAAGTACAATAATCACTGGTTGGATGTGAGGTATTTGGTGTGATAAATCTCTGGAGCTGTCGCACAACTCAGACTTTTACGGTTTGAAACGATCTATTTCTCCTAAAAAATGGTAAAAAAAAAACAAATAAGTGCACTGCAATTTTTGAGTCACTTCTCACTAGTGTTTGCTTACGAGACGTAGTTTGCGAACCTATCTGGTTGAGAAATCAAATACATAAAAAAATCTAATGAAAACAAACCAAGCTATTTTCATTATTAACGGAACAAAAGGGTTAAACCTCACAAAATGTTGTTTTGCAGGAGTTTGTGGCTGGACGGCAGCTGACCGACTGAACCATGGCTCAGTTTCCCACGGCCTTTGGAGGTAAGTGGATGCTTGGATGGTTTGGCTTTTTTGTCTGTGGCTTATTTATGTGTCTGGATAATTTGGCTCACAATCTGGTCAGCTTTAATACATTTTCATTTTCTAAAACCATTGAGATGGTTGATTATAAAGTAGCATTTATTATTTCTTTACTAATAAAGGTTTCATGATAAAAGTCTTTCAAGCTTCGGCTTTATTACACATTAAATCTCATTTATCATTATTGTTTATTTATGAAGAAAATTAGGTAACGTTTTTACTCGATTCATTGATCTTACAACAGATCTTTACGTTGTTTTTCTTTCCTACTTTTATTCCTCAAGCAGTAGAATCCATAAATCATTATCTTTGGATTATCTTTGGGTTCATTTTATTTACAAAATGGTAATTTCCTTCAAAGTTACATTATTAATTAATACTTAATTTGCTTCAAGAATGAAAGAGAGGCTCCATGAGAAACCTGGAAGTAGAGTTAAACATCCAAGGCGTTTTGCAAAGATATTTAATAATTTTTGTTGAAATTGGGCTGAAATTTCCAGTATAGAAATCTATTTTAAATAATTAAAATATTACTTTATTAGCTACAACGTATTCCTACAGTGTCAAAGTAGGGACACATCAGTAAGACATCCTTTTTCTTGATTTTCTTTATACTAATTCACGTTTCTTGCCACTTGAATCTTATCTTTCATCCTTAAAATGGCAGCTGCGTCAAGTAAGAGTTTTTTTATTAGATGCACCATGCAATGTTCATCATTGTTTTATTTTTGACCAGAATATAGGTTGCCATCAACCTAACTTTAAAGAATTCCTCAAATATTTGTCTTTAGCAATTTTTTAAAACCATTTGTCTATTTGATCACAATCAGACAAGGAATTGTTAAGATTTTGCATAAATTGTAAAAATGTAATTTGTTGGAACTGGACCTTTCCCTAAATAAATTTTAAATATCATATTTGAGATATTTGACAGAAAATATGAGTTTATATGCTTTGGGTGCAAATAGATGTGCGCCAAAACCTAATACTAAAATTTGTGTCAATTCAGGGGGGTCGGATACATGGGTAATATCTGCGGACGAGAGAGCCAAACATGACCAGCAGTTTCACAGTCTCACCCCAACACCAGCTGGCTTCATCACAGGTAAACACGCCAAAAGAAACACTGGCCAGCGCTGATTTAGTTTCATTGTTACCTTCAGAATTAGTGAAGGTGAATAAACACCCACACAGAGAATTCTTCAGTGTTAATAAAAATTCCATAGATTTGCTACAGTTTATTGAAAATGAACCACTTCCTGTTTTCTGACTAGAAGAATGAACTGAATACGGGAAGTGTTCCTCTCAGACTGAAGAGCATTCCAGACCCACAATAAAAGCGCTGAGTCATTTACATGAGTCTGAAAGTTTAACATTAGTGCCTGTGTAAATGTTTGCTCATTGTAGATATGTTGGCCAACATCGGAATTCCATGTAAACATGAAGAGAAAGCCTCTGTTTCCTCCCAGAGTCAGTAAATGAATCTCCTCAAAATGGTTTTGAGAATTTTTTTTGTTTGTTTTGTGCATTTTAAAAGTTTACAAAGTTATTTCAAGAGTAATGGTGCTCGTATTTTAGACCAGAAGACAATGAGTTTTGATTGTAGTGGTGTAATGTACAATTGGGCTGATCTTATTTTAATAAATCAATCTCTTAATCAAAATAATGAAATACTAGTAAAATATAAGTAAACAAACACTATAAAATGATGATCATGGCCAATTTAAGTGACTCAAGGCAAGCCAGTTTGTCCCAGCTGGACTCTAGACGGCTACTGAAGAGATGGTACTTGTTGGTTTCCTGTTGACCAGCGAATCTCAAAGAGCCTCTTTGTCTGGACGGATCAGGAAAGGACAGCTGAAGAAGTAAGTGGCCCTCAGTCAGGGAATCTGTTTTTGGATCTGAGGATAAAAGGACATTCTATCTGTAAGTGTTTTGAGCAAGGTGAAAAGTTCAACATCACTCGCATGTGGCCTCTAAGTGATCTGGGCTTTAAGTCCCCCTTATCCTTTAAAATAGAAGGTCGGTAATTTTCATATGTCCGTAAACGCAAGGTGCTATCTACCTTGTATTTGTTTGTTTGATCTAAGTTCCTTCGGTTCTATTTACCTTGGATTACTGTCACCAGGGAGAACAGAGTTTTATTTGGTGCATTTGCATGGAAGAAGCGAAAAGAATGTTTGCAGGTATAATATCATGTACTAAACTAAGCCCAATCCAAACTCAATTGGTACGGTTTGGATTGATTTGGGCTGGTTCTACCCTAGGTAGAAACGTTTGGCCAGTCAACCATACACAGAAAGAAAAAAAAAAAACGCAAATTTGACGTGGATTATGTATGTGTTACTTTATCGTCAAATATACTATAGCAACGTTATGCTCATTTTTCCTGAATTTGTTTTGTTTATAACAGTATGATTAAAATTTTTTGGTTGCTATAAAACAGTTTATACCTGTACAATTCAAGGATTTAAATCACAAGTTTTACGGATCATGACCATCTTTGATACCACTCAAAACTGTCTAATTTTTAGGTTTGTATTGGAATTGGATTTTTACAGCTCAAAACTATCCTTTTTAACATTGTTTATGTTATAATAATAATAGCTGTAATTTTAATAATGAACTCTACATTTATGGTAAGCTGTGGTTCCCAAATATTTACCGTCAAATATACAGTAGTTGCTAAAGTAGTAGTACATTTTCCATATTATAATCATGTTTGGGGCAGCACAGTGGCGCAGTGGGTAGCACTGTCGCCTTACAGGTAGAAGGTTGTCGGTTCGAGGCTTCCTCCGGGTACCTCCGGGTACTCCGGTTTCGCCCACAATCCCCAAAAACATACGGTTAGGTTTATTAAATAATTAGGTGTGCATGTGTGTGAATGTTGCCCTTGGACTGGCAAACTGTCCAGGGTGTACCCCCGCCTCTCGCCCAATGTGTGCCGTGAT
This sequence comes from Danionella cerebrum, assembly GCA_007224835.1. Taxonomy (NCBI): domain Eukaryota; kingdom Metazoa; phylum Chordata; class Actinopteri; order Cypriniformes; family Danionidae; genus Danionella; species Danionella cerebrum. The sequence continues at coordinate 77,932 of SRMA01026809.1, read as the reverse complement.
AGGGGGGCCGTGACCCCAAAAAGGGAATAAACGGAAATGAAGATGAATGAATAATCATGTTTTTATGGTTTAGAGCTGTCTAAATGTATGCAATCTTATGGGTTTCTTACAAAAATTCCCCAAAACATATTTTAGAAGATGTCAAATGTCTTTTCTTTTAGAGACAATACAGTAATTTGTTAAATTTACAATAAACCATATTTTTGTCAAATTTTAACTGTTAAATTTAAGGTCTTAATCTGTAAAACGTTTTTTTTTTCACTCACTGTAAATTCTATCGTTATCACATTTTTTTGTGAAATACAGTCTTTTTCTGTAGCATTTATAAAGTTTATAATTTGTTTTTATTAATTTGTAACATTACATGTTTGATATTACTTAAAATTGTGATTTTACAGTTTTTAAAGTTGTTTTTATACAGTAGCATTTGCGTGCCTTGTGAGCGGGTTGTCGGTTAGATAACAAATGAACTGTCTGACTCAGCTTTCTTGTATATCTATCAAGCTGCAGCTGTCAGATCTTCCTTTCTCCCCAGAGGCCTGTCTCACTTTAGTGAACTTGACAAAACCTGTGCGTTCAAGTTGAAAGATTGTTGTTGTGGAATTATGTCTTGATCATATGCTTCATTAAAGGTTGCTCCCCGATATTTATTTAGAAGAAATTGCAGTTGACATTGGCACTCACTTCTTCCTTCTTTAGCTGCATCTTCTTCATGAAGCCCTAATCCCTTGTCTCTCTCTATGTAGGTGACCAGGCAAGGAATTTCTTCTTGCAGTCAGGTTTACCTGCCCCCATCTTGGCCCAGATATGGTACGTAACTCCTATAATCTACATTAATTAATGATCTACTGTACCTAATCCACTTTTTCAGGGGTGTCCAAAATTATTCCAGGAGGAGAGCAGCCCCGCATATTTTTTGGACCAACTTTAGGCATAACTAACATTAAATAAATGTTTACATGGAAAGAAAAATCCCAGCTGCCATTGTTTGGCAGAAATGTACCATTAAGCAGCCTTTGGGTGAAAGTAGTGTATAAATCTTATCGTCTGCTGTGAGACTCGTCTGTAAAGAGTTTGAACTGTGTTTGGCAGGGCCCTGGCCGACATGAACAATGATGGCAAGATGGATATGCATGAGTTTTCCATTGCAATGAAGCTCATCAAATTAAAACTCCAAGGTCACCCCCTCCCTCCATCACTACCCCCCTCTATGAAGCAGTCGCCCATCTCCATTCCCCCACAGCCGCCTTTTGGTAAGAGTTCACTTGTATCAGGACGAGGATCTTTATTTCAATGGTGTTTTGATCTTAAATCCGTTGAAACCTGAATTTCTTTTCTTTGTTTGGTTTGGTTGTGTTATGTAAGTGCCTCTGATTTGTTTATTATTTATTGTTTGTGCTTTTTTTTGGATCTGTTTGTAATGTTTTGTTTGGACCTTTTGTATTTATTTTGTTATTTGTTTGCATTTGTTTATGAATGTTTTGATCTGGTTGGGTAAATTTGTGTTTGTTTGAATGAAATTCTGGGTTTAATTTAGTTATTTCTGATTTATTTTGTTTTGGTTTTCTTAGTTTGGGTTTAGTTACCTTTTGTCATGGGTTACTTTGATTTTGTTTCGCTTTGTTTGGGGTTTTTGTCTTTGCCAATTTTGCATCTGTTTGAATTTGTTTTGTTTCATTCGCTTTGTTTCGTCATTTGTTTAGGAATGGTTTTGCTCTGTTTGGGTAACTTTTTTTTTTATTTTGGGGTTTATTGATTGTATTTACTTTATTTTCGGGTTTTTTCCCCCTTCACATTTCTTGTACAGTTCCATTTTGCTTGGTTTGCTTTTGCTTTTCTTAGTTTTGGTTTAGTTGAATTTTTTTTCATGTTTATGTTTAGGTTTTTTGTGTGGCTTGCTTAGTTTATTTTTTTGACTGGTCAGATTTTTATGCATTTGCTTTGTTTTTGTTTTTTTTTACAGTTTTTTTTGCTGTTTGCTTGCCTTTGTTTAATTGTGGTTTATTGTTTACTATATGAAACTTTAATTGATATATGAAATAATGGCTATTTTTGTTGGTCTTCCGCAGGAATGCCCAGTATAGGGGTGATGCCTGGTCTGCCGGCAGTGCCACCTATGCCTTTGCCCCCTCTGCCTCCAGGGGTGCCAGGAATGGGTGTGTCTCCTCCACTAGTGGCGTCTTCAACCCCACCAGTACCTTCTCTTGCCAACGGAGCACCTGCTATGATTCAACCTACGAGTGGTTTTTCACATCCTTGTAATATAACCCGCTCACACACTGGTCAGACCAGATAATGTGGTTGGTTTGCTTTGGCAGCATCATTTATTTTTGTTTGTTTCTGTCCTTCAGCTTCCGGTCTCAACAAAACCCCTTCATTCAATCGTTCCAGTATTAAGCTACAGAAAGGCCAGTCAGTAGAAGTACCCAGGTACACACAAACTATGCTGATTTTGTTTCCCTAGATGTTGTCTAAAAGTTAACGAATTACTTCCATTTTCAGTGCTCCAGCAGCTCCTCCACCCTCTGACTGGGGTGTGCCTCAGTCTTCTCGGCTCAAATACAGACAGCTCTTCAACTGTCATGATAAAATGATGAGTGGCTATCTCACAGGTATGGTGTCCATTATATTTGGGTACTTTCAACAAATAATTCAATGGAAAAATATAGCTTCAAGTAGTATTACAGGACCAAACTTTAATAAGCTAAAACGTTAACAGGTTGATTTTTCAAACAGGCAAAGAACACATTTACATTTGAGTGTAGGCTAAACGAACTAAAACATATAAAGTCAGGTGTTTTAGACCTATTAAAAGGGTTTATAAAAAAATGAAATGGTCCGGCTTAGCACGATGGTCCAAACATAAAATTTAATTGAGTTATAAGACAAAAGGGCAATTTTATATCTACTGACAGCTAGGGGGCAATGTGCTCAAACTCGGCAGGTGACCTTGGATCATGGTTGTTATAACATCCACCAAGTTTGGTCTTGATAAACTGAAGCGTTACTGAGATATAGCCTTATGCCCATTTTTCAGAGCATTACACCCAAATTGTTCATGCTGCATTTATAAACACTTTGTTGCATCAACTTGAACTTTTTATTCAACATGGTCGTAGTATTGTCTGGAACAAATTTAATGAAAATTTAATAAACTGTCTCTGTGGAGTTTGCAAATGTGGGTTTTGAAGGTAATTAAAAATGGCGTCTAATTAGCATATTGTACAATGGCGTCATATGGTGCATTGTAATTGGCTTGAGCCAGGGATTAAGAGGAAACTAAATTTAGTTTCTAGATCTTAACGTTCAAAAGTTTTTAGCATAAACTTAAGTGTAACTTTGAACTAAGATGGTGCTGTTGAGTTTGCGTTAGAGGGTCCAAATTGGGCCTGGTCGGGTATAAGAGCCAAATTTCATACCTTTACCAAAAGAGGTTCATAGAGGCACAGGACAAAAACAATTCAATATAACCAAGTATAGCAACAATTTTTTTAATTTGTGTAAGCGAAAATTTGCTATTTGGGGATTAATTCCCGCCCTCCTCAGCTACTGACTGGCTGGATTATGAATATCTTCCAATGAGATGAGAGTTCTTTGTTTGAGGTCTAACATTGTTGTGAATAACAGTCTGGATCAAACCAGAGCTTCCTAAACACAGCTGTCTTTCTTTTAGCGGTAGTAGGTGCATAGCAGTGTAATTTGGTGGCCAATTTTGGTGTCGCCATACACTTTTCAGTTTGTCATTGAGAAATAAGAAGAAACTTGTACATCTATGTATAAAACTTGTTCTCTCCCTCACTTGGATTCCTCACTAATGTTTAATGCACAATTTTTAGCACTGCCCCTTGTGGGTGGATGATAGCACACACTTTAATACAAATCAGATCTGGCCTGGGAATTTTTTTTAATGTATGGTTTAAAAAATGATTAAAAGTACTTTTATTTTGTCAGTTTAAACATTGAAATGCACATACAAACTTATGCATGTATAACCCTGGTAGAAAACCTTTGATCCAAACAGTGTAAAGTTGTCAATATCAGTTTATATTTATAGTAAAATGACAGAGGAAGACTTAAAATACTTTTTGAACGGTTTTATAGCTTATTATGATCAGGTGATTTCACAACTCTTTTCAAATGTCAGTAGTTCAATGTAGAATCTTATTTGCTGGATTTACATAAATATTTAAAGCAATATTATATACATTTTTCATAAAAGCTATTCTACCTGGATGGTTTAAATATGACTAAACATCTATTTGTACAATACACCAATCAAATATAGGGTGTCTATAATATTGTTAAACTTTTTCTTTTTTTTCTGCCCCTCCCCCTTCCTTCTTTTATCAGGTCCTCAAGCCAGAACCATATTAATGCAGTCCAGTTTACCACAGGCACAGCTGGCTTCCATCTGGTACGAGCCAAATACTTGAATCTTAACTATTTTTAAAAGTCTTATAAATCTCTACGTTGAGATTAGTGTCGGTATAAACCAAACGATCTGGTTACCACTGGATTCAGCTGTTGTTTTGAATGCTTTGACTAGGGATTTGTTTTCAGTCAATGATAAAACCATGTAATATCTGTTAAATGTTTGTCTACCTCATGTATTTCTCTCTAAAGGAATCTGTCAGATATTGATCAGGATGGGAAGTTAACCGCTGAAGAATTTATCCTGGCCATGCACTTGATAGATATGGCCATGTCTGGTCTCCCTCTCCCGCCTTTGCTCCCCGCTGACCTCATACCGCCCACGTTCAGGTGAGGCATATAAGTTTTTGTATCAAAGCTTCACACATAATACTTGATATTTGATAATCTCTGTGTTTATGTTGTACTTTGTTTAGAAGAGTGCGTTCTGGAAGTGGGGTGTCTGTGACCAGTCTGCACTCGATGGACTTGCGGTCCCAGGAAGAGCCTGAGGAGGAAGAGAAAGAGATAGATAAAAAACTTCCAGGTCAGTAAATAATCATTTTAGAGAGTCTAATAATACACTTAAAGGGACCGTTTACTATGATACGACTTGTGTTTTGTGGGTTTTTCCTGTTGTTTGCTGCAGCAGCATTGATGTAATATGACATTAATTTGTAATTAATTCAGGCGTCTCCTAAACATTTTCCAAATCTAATTTCCATATACAGTGGTACCCCGAGATACGAATGCTTCGAGTTACGAAATGTTCGAGATATGAAAGTTCTTGCAGGAAATTTTTTGCTTCAAGATATGAAGAAAAATTTGAGATACGAACAATAACAAACATTTCTGCTCTATTTTCCACTTCTTTGTGTGATGCTGCGCTTTGAAGAAAGTGTGTTTTAAGGGACTGATACGCCCTAAAAACACTTTAAATCAGTGTTTATTGTTTTTTAATTGAGCGAAACATTATGTATAGATTACCAATAATGTACTATAACAAATGTTAGAGTCAAGGTGTTGTAAAAAAAAAAAACGTTTATAACGTGGAAAGTGCTGTTCTGTAGCGCAAGTTAAAGAAACCACCTCTCAGACGCGTCTCTCTATCCCTTCTCACACACTCGGTATTCTCTCCGCTTGTGCTTGAAACCAATTTGGTATCTCGAGAAAGTTTACTTTCATACGTAGTGCTGTAATGTCTTTCCCCACCTGTTCCACCTCCTCCGACACATTGCTTCGCTCTCAAGGTACGGTTTCACATTTGGGTCCATATTACGTATTTTCCGTCTGTTTTATTATCATTTATTACATTAACAATGTGTAGATTTAAGGATTGAAGAAACGTTACTTGATTTTTCTCTGGTTTTCCATTTTTTTAGCAACTTATACTGTTGTTTCTGAGAGCCGTTGCACAGATTAGGCGTATACATGTCAAACTTGCTTCGAGATATGAAATGTTCAAGATACAAACGCCACCCTAGAACGTATTAGTTTCATATCTCGGGGTACCACTGTACTTTTAGTTTGAGGCATTCCAAAAATGCTAAAGTTACAAAAGTTCCTTATAGTATTTTGCAGCAGAGGTTCAAAATATAAATTATGTATTTAACCTAGTGCTGGGCGATATGGAAAAATTATATATCACGATATGGATTATTTTATATCACGATAACGATATATATCACGATATACCACAATAAAGTACGTTTTCAGTTATTCTCTGAAAAGTTTGACAAAAATATCATTGCATACTTTTTTTGCAACTTTATTTTGAAGTGACATTTAACTGAACTGTCACAAATGAGAAAAACTACATTTTAGTGCAGCAATGTAAACGTATCAAATGACAACAGATGTGGTGGAGGTAGAGCTACAGTAGCCTTCACATTTTTTTAACCACATCATAGTTATTTAAATAGTATTATCAAAATAAACTATTTAAAAAAATAAAGTAATGAACCACACTGCCAGAGAACCATCCTTCTCTGCTTGGGCCCGGCATGCGTTATATAAGCGAGGCAACTCGACATTACTGAAGTGCTTACGACTGGGCATAACGTTCCTCGGGTCAAGCACTTTGACGAGGTCTCGGAAGCTACCCTTCTCAACTGCATACACGGGGATCATGCCTTTACAACAGTAATGCAAGATGGCACATGTGATTTCTTTATGGCGCTGGGACGTTTTTTCATACGGTGTGCATTTTATGAAAGACTCTTTAATTTTAGGCTGGCTATATTTTTTCTCGCCACTTGCCCGGGCTGTTTCACAACTTTCTTTACGTCGCATTTCTTCGATTCTCCAGTATTCTTTTTCGTGAACCTTCTTCACGTGGTAAAAGAGGTTTGTTGTGTTAGCGTCGGGCGCGGAAACAGTTTTTGGCAGAGTTTGCAGATGACTGTCTTCTGCTCTGTGTCGGAGCTCTTGAAGCCAAAATGCAACCAAATCACTGACGTACCCCCACGTTTCGGTAAAAGAACTTCTTGGGCTGCTGCCTGCGTAGCAGTTTCAATTTGTTGCGACTCCGGGCATTCATCTCTTGTGTCTCCGTCTTTAAGCACTCACGAGTTAACTAGCGTAAAGCATGTCGCAACAACGTAAAGCGTCACGTCGCAAAATCCCAAGACGGAGTTTCTTTGCGAAAAAGTTTTATTCTTGATTATCACTTATATAAAGGGTAGAGTATGCATTGCATAGCCACAAGACATATCATACATTTGTCATAGCCTTTTTAATGCAATATTTTCTTTAGTTATTGATAAAATTAGGTTAGAAACGATGGAAACGATAGAAGAGAAATAGGACGATAAACACTTTTCTATCGTCCCCACGATATATATCGTCATATCGCCCAGCACTAATTTAACCCCTTTATTTCTCACTGAATATTTACAGTTTTTCCACTTGAAAGAATCTGTCGATTTCACTGTTCATTGTGTCAATTTAGTCCCTCACAGTTGAGGCGTATCTATTGGAGAAGATCTCCTCATACTTTTTACGTGGCTAAATTGGCCAGGTATCAAACAGTTACCTTGAGACATAAAGATTCCCGTCCAGATGTTCAATTCTCGACTCTACAGCATGTCACGCATCTCTATTATTGTCAAAGAGGGGAAAAATTAGCATTATATTTCTTGCATTTTTTTTTATTTAGCATTTTTGTATTCATGGAATTACACTTCACAACTTTGTTGTAATGTTTTTTGAGATCAAACCCTAAGTGTTTTGAAACATGGAAAAAAGTGAATTGTTTTAAACGTTTATTAAACTTGCATTATCAAAAACAAAAAAAATCTGTTCCTCGTGGTTTCCAGTCACATTTGAGGATAAGAAACGAGAGAACTTTGAGCGTGGAAACTTGGAGCTAGAGAAACGTCGCCAGGCCCTTCTGGAGCAGCAAAGGAAAGAGCAGGAGCGACTGGCGGCGTTGGAGAAAGAGGAGCAGGAGAGAAAAGAACGGGAACGCTTAGAGCAGGAGAGGCGCAGGCAGCAGGAGCTAGACAAACAACTGGAGAGACAGAGAGAGCTGGAGCGTCAAAGAGAAGAGGAACGGCGCAAGGAGATCGAGAGAAGAGAGGTATGTCACAACATTCCATGAGTGGCGAGCTCATCCAACTGCATCTGAACGCTTACGTTTGTGTGAGAAGGCTGCGAAACGGGAGCTGGAGCGACAGAGGCAGTTGGAGTGGGAGAGGACGCGTAGACAGGAGCTGCTCACTCAGAGAAACCGAGAACAGGAGAACATCGTCCTGCTCAAAGCACGCAAGAAAACGCTCGAGTTTGAGCTGGAGGCGCTGGTACGTGCTCGGAGAGATTTAACATGCTCTCTTTGAAAGATTTAAACAAAAAAAGTGTCTTTTCCACTTCACAATAGATCGAAACCTGTGAAACAAATTTAGGAAGTTAAATTGTTTCCCATTTTAGCTGAATTTCAAATTTTCTACAACAAACTGAACTGAGATACTTGTGATTGGCTCATTTTTTTAGATTTCTTGAATATTTACCTACTTTATGTCTATTCCCCAGAATGATAAGAAGTGTCAGTTGGAGGGGAAGCTTCAGGATATTCGATCTCGCCTCTCAATTCAGAGACATGACATCGAGACGACCAATAAGACGCGAGAGCTCCGCATTGCAGAGATCACCAGCCTGCAACACCAGCTGCAGGTTTGCACTCACTTTATGGATTCCCGTACAAACGCCAACATCTTTTCAGCGTTTGCATCATTTTTTATTGTTTTATCTGTGGTGTTTCTCCTGTTTTCCTTGTTCAGGAATCTCAGCAGTGGTTGAGTCGGCTCATTCCAGATAAACAGTGTCTGAATGACCAGCTGAAGCAGGTTCAACAGAACAGTTTGCACAGTAAGAGCCATTTCCTCATCACTGATTTTTTTTTTTGTTTTTTTGTTTGTTTTTTGTTTTGTCCTCCAGACTTCAACATTTTTCCTTATCTAATGTCTATACAGATCAAGTGAAGTTATGCTTTACATTTATGCATTTGGCATTTCAAGCAATTAACGCATTCCTTTAATTATATACCAAGTTGAAACACACAATCTTTATTAACTAAATAAATACTAGATTTTGTGTTTATCTATGGCTTCCTAAACAATGCTGTCATTAAATGTAATTGTCTGTAATCAACAATATAATATTATCAAAATTGTCTAACCTGCTTTAGTTCTCATTTTACACACAAAACCAATTGTCGCTTAAATAGAGATGAGCTAAGCTTCTCTAATAACCAAATAAATTATCATGAAGTTGTTATCTCACTCAGAAAAAGTTACTTTTCCAGGCATTTTAGTAAATAATTTAAGTGTAGGGTTTGTTAAAAATGCTTAAGAACAGAGTCTGACTCTAAAACAACCTTGTAGCCAATCAGCATGAATTATTGAGGGATCCTTAACAAAAGGTGGCATTATACTTTGAATTTCAAAGTTCATGTAAGTAAATTACACCTATATGTGTAGCTGTAAGTCTCACTTGTGCACACAGAAGACTTCTGTTTACAGACAAGTATGAAATAGGAGCGTAATGATACAGTCTGCTCACGATATGATACTTGTGTCCATGCTACAATATGCATCGCAGTATTTTACTGTAACACTGTTTTTTTATTGAAGTTTGATTTGCATGAGAGCGATTGATATCACCCATCCACTAGGGGGCAGTGTTAATGTTTGCAATTAAGTATTGTTTTTTAACTGTAAGTGATGGAGAGAGCAATTTTTATAACCTTTCTCATTTAAAATATGAGTAAAGGACAGTTGTCTCCTAGTAAATATTACATAAAACTTGGTAAAGAAGTTTCAGAAGTGACTAGAATCACAATCCAAGATGCAAATACACTTCAGATTCTATCTACCAGGAGCTCCACAGTGCATATTGTGACTATTTTACTATAAAAAATATTTTGGAAAATTACTATAGCCTCACGCATTGCTTTCACTTATTGATAATTGCGTTTACGCTTCTAATTGGGTTTACCATGGTTAGTCATGTGATTTTTCTGTGCCTGATTATGGTTCAAAATTATTCCTAGTTTGTCACAAATGCACCAATCAGCATATTCCATCCGTATAACATTAAAATATATTTAAGATGTATAAGCAGTTAATTATTTCCCCTCCTGCATCAAATGACAGAGTTTCTAATGCAGAAGGAATTTGATTCTATGGCTAAATGTGTTTGTACTCAGTTTCTTTCAAGGTTGCTCTTTAATAATCATTTAATTGTGCTCTGTAGGAGACTCTCTATCGAATCTACAGAGGGCCATTGAAATGAAGGAATCCACCAAGCAGCAGCTTAAAGAACAGCTGGATGCAGTTGAGAAGGAGACCCGGTCGAAACTATTGGAGATTGACGCATTCAACACACAGCTGAAGGTATAGAAGCCTTGAAACACAAACAGAAGTTCGTCCACATTTTTAGCTAGTGATTCATCTTGTATTGAATGTGGCTTTATCTGTGGCTGTGTGCGTTGATTTGTTGAGGGTGCAACAGGAACTTTTGGGGAAAAGCTAAATGATTTAAAATACACTCTTCAAATATAAACTGGGGTTGAAATAAGAATGTGAAGCATTTATTACAGACGGCGATCAAACAATCAAGGTAGATATGTGTATTTAGAATTAAAGACTACTTTAAATGAGTATTGCACTTATATTACAACAGTAACACACATTTCTTTCACTTATTGATGACATATTTTTGGCAAGCCAAATTATTTTAAATGACTATGTTTTTGAATATATCCTGGCCAAAAAATTGGAAGCTCAGTCTTGTATCCTAGAAAAAAAAATCTAACTTTTTAAAATTTTAGGAATATTAGTAATGAGTGAAAAAATAAGGTTTTTTTTATATATATTATGAAATAAAATTGATTCATACTGAATATGGCCTTTCAAACTCAACTTTTTAAAGCTAAATAAATCCAATAAAGTCACATATATTTAGAAATATATTTTTGCGTTTGTGTATATAATTGTTTAAAAGAGTCATGAACTGGTCGTTTTATATCAAAGGATCTATGAAAATAGTTCAAATTGTTTGGCCCTTTCTCTACTTGCTTATATTCATGTAGGCCTCAGCTTCAAGCCCTGTCTGTCTGGAGAAAGCGTGTAGAAATAATAAACCTGTCGACAAAATGGCAGATTTGTGTCAAAAGGTTTCAAAGTTGTGAAATATGAGCATATTACATTTATCTGAGGTTTTTTTCACTTGCAACAAAAATTTTATTATTGATCAAGAAAAAATAGTAATGGAATAAATACCATTTAAATTTAGGGTTGACTAAAGAGGATACAGGTGCAGTGATGGATAAATTTTCAATATATACACACAACTAAACAATGAACCTTAAAAAAATACACAGGCCGAAATTAACACAAATTATGGTAAAATTTACTATTTTTAAAATAACTTTATGTTTGAATCTCCAGAATACAGTAAGTCTTCATGACTACTGACCCTTTTGGTGAACTTCCTCAATGTCAGTTCACAGCCTTACTTTCTGTAAGAGCTTATGTTCATCCAGACTGAGATATCTTTAAAAATCAATTTTATCTTCTCTTTCACGGATCAGGATTAGATTGTCTTTGGTACATGCACACTATGGCACTGAGCATCTCCTGATAACCCTTGGAGAGCAGTCTTTCGGAACAGTGCTACCGCATTGGTCTCGTCGCAGTGTTTGTTTTCTTGTGTTATTATGACCAAAGCAGAAAGGTACTTCATACATCACAAAGTATTTTCATGGTTTCATTTTGATTTCTGAAACTGTAATGTATTTGCAGTACATGTGTAAATCATATGTGAATAGATCAAGCACTTTTTTGTTTCTCGGTTCATGACTTATTTAAATGTAATGTACAAAATAAGAAATTACGGATATTAGAAAATGAAATATCACTGGATTGGATTTCAATACTTTAGTCTAATAAACATATGCTAATTTTCTCTACTAGGTCCTACTACCAAAATGTTCCTTTTGCACCCAGTCTGTGAAAGAAAGAGAGGATTTTTTTTATCTCCCCACATCATACTATCTCTTATTCCTCTCTTGCCGTGTTGACCTTCTGCTCACTACTTCACCGCCTTCATTCAAACTCTGTGTTTATGCGGCTTGGCTGGCCCTCTTTGTTCTGCCTTGACCGTGCCTCACCCCTGCATTATCCCTTGTTATGGTACAGTCCTTGGGGCTGTTCTATGAAAACCATGCTGCCAGGATGGAAAACCTTCAGTTGGAGCTTCTGGCTGAAGATCAGAAGGGGCGACAGGTAGAAACTGCTAGAAAACAACCCCTCACAAACTATTGCCCCATACTCACCGCACTGTGCTTTCTCTGTTGCCCTGAGAGGGATGGTAGATTGCCGTCACTAGTTCCCTTAACTAAGCTCTCCATAGGGCTCAACAATTAAGATTAGCTCATAAAAATAACTTCAATCCTGTATGAGATTAAAAATGATCTATTTTGTAATTTACTATTATAGGGTAGTATAATTCTTTGACAGAAAAGATTGAAAACCATAAACTTTTTAAAATACTATGCCACGTACTGTCAGACTACTGGATTCTGATTAATATAATTATGTATTTTATATTATACTGACTATTTTGATTATATTATTTAAATCACTGGCAGCTCCCTAGCAACCACACTGTTTACACTAGTAACCAAATTGTCTTTTAGACTCTGAGGTGCTTTATGAAAGTATGGAACTGAAAGCAAAAGGCAACATTTTTACTCAAGTTATGGGAAAACACTTCACATATTCTAACTATAAAAACCTGCGGGGTACTGAATCCAGAGTAGGTGAGCCGCAAAATTGCAAGGGATTATTGTATATCTGTAAATTAGATATATCTGTAAAACTACAGTTTTAGACTTTGTCTACAAGTAAACACTGGTTTATGTATCTGCGCAGTTTTGAAAACGAACCAACTAGAGTTGTTTTTCGTGTGGGCCTTGAAAACAGTGTTTTCATGCTTTTGGAGGCGGACTTTGTCGTTGTCTTCACGCCCTGTGCGTGGAGTCTTCTTTGTTTACAAAGACCAAGTGTAATAGCAGATGAATTGAAGACTGCTTTGCTAATTATTTCCAATTAAAGCCAATAAAGGCTTCCAATTATGCCATGTGCTGGGTTGGTAGTCTTTGTAGCGTTTTTTGGGGGTGGGGTGTTGTGATTTTTTTTTTTTTTTTTGTACATATTGATGTTTGTGTGGAAATGGCCTGAATCGGCATCTTTCATCAAGTCTCTGAAACGCATCTTTTGTTGAGCCCTGGTTGAGCTTAATAATAATCTTCAGGAATTTTTTTTGTAACACATACTAATAAACAGAACCACAACTACGCTGCTTTGGTTGAGCTCCCGTGTCTGGTCTTTCACCCCTCATTGTGATGGTTACTATTGCCGTTTAAGAGTTTAGAACTGACTACACATCAAGAGAGAATGTAAGCACCAATAAAAAATGGATGGTGATGTGACCTTTGACCCATCGCTGTATGGGTACCTCTGTGTCTCTTGCAGTCAGGGAGCTCTGTGGACGAAGTGCTCTTGGACTGTCTTACAGCACTGCTGGCCTGTTTGAAGCATATACACTTCTACTTCCAGGTCATCCTGACCCACCCAAACCCCCTGATTTTGCCCTACACCACGTGCCCTGCTAGTGTGCCTCACTGCACCTCCTCCAGCTCCCTTTGAGATACCCGTCAAAGGCGGCTTCTGTATTTAAACCCTCACGTACAGCAGCTTTACGTCTTTCCGCCCTGATCTGATGCTTGTCTTAGATGAGCGTAATCAATGCGTACGTTTGATCGTGCTGCTTTGTTCTGACCCATGTGCGTCAGTTTTCTTCTGGAAACTAATGCATGAACCTTGCCTCTTTATTTGCTTTTTTGTGTACTTAGGATGGGCTTTTGTTTTTTAGAAAGGTTGCAGTAACTATTAATGATTTTATTTTATTTACATGGACCGCATCTAGACTTCTGTTGGAAAACATACTTGTGGAAGTACTGAATTTTCTACATTTTACTGCTGTTAAATATGTAAAGTGGGGTTCGACATAAAGGGGCCATGAACTAACAATGCTTGATTTCTTCCAAAAATGTTTTGTTTTTATTTTACAAACTGATTAGTTACAGTTCTACTTCATTCATGAACATTGGACATCCCCCTTTAATGCACTATACACATAGCTCTTTCCTTTTAGTTCTATACAAAGTATTTTACCGTCCTTTAAGAGCTGATGCCATTTTTGCAAAACAGAAGCTCTTGTGTGCACTTTCCCAAGCTTCTTTATTCTTATTGTGCCTTTACTTTGTTTTTTTTATGTGATGCTCAAAAAAAATCTAGTTACAAAGTCTTGTGTGGAAAAGTACCGCCAAGCTCTTATTTTCCCTACTCAACACGAAGTGACTATGTAAACCAATGAGCTACTTCTGCGTTCGTCTCAGTAGCACTCAGTAAGTTCCGGTTTCTCGATGGTTCCATTCTACACTCGCTGTCTCCATGATCTCCCCAAGAGTATGTGCAACAAAATCTGTCACAGCAACTTCCAGTAATCTGGAAATGGATTCAAATTGGAAGCTGGAAAGGGAGTGAGAAGCCCCACCCTCTTCAGATGCCTAGGTAAAGAATTTAATAGCCAGAAGAATATGCATTTCCGAAAAGTAAATCCGAAATGAGCCAGAATCTGATCCCAAATCAGATGCAAATGCACATTCACCCCCTGGGCATCTCAAGCTTTAGTCCCGAATGTTTTCTCATTAGCCCAAGATAATTCAACTCCCAAAGAAATAATAGATGCACTAGAACTGTAAATTAGCGAGCCACTAAAGAAATGACTCCATTAACCCTAGACCAATCAGAGAGAACGATTGTGTGTAGCTGTTTTTATTATCTGATCGGATCTTAAAGTGTTTGCGCCGTGCTGCGCTGCCTAGATTAAGTCAGAGACCGTTCGAGATGAGAGTCCACGAATGTTTTCAGGCCCAAGAAACGGCCCTGTTTACTACAGTGGCATCGAATGATGGAGCCACATTTTTGTTAATAAACTTCATTTATCGACGTTGCACATTTGTGTTGCTAGCTCCATCTTTCCCTCGGTTTGACACTCGCCCTTTTGTTTCTGTATATCACAAGAGAAGGCTTTGCTTTGTGGATATCGCATCATTTCAGGGTAAGTGTAATCTGGCCTTTCATGTCCAGCATTGACGAAATCATTTGACTTTTCTGACGTAGAAAATGACGTGACTAAAACCAGTTTTTAAAAGAAACTTCTGGAACGTCCATGTTTCGATTTTTGAGTTACTCTTATGAAATACTATTAAAATCCACTAAAGGCTCAACATGTCATGGCCCCTTTAAAAAAAGTATAAGTATTGTCTGTGTGCGAATTTACAATTTGCTTCGATTTTGCACGTCTGGTTCATGAAATTTAAACCCTCACTGCTTTGATGCTGTGTGAATGTGGCTAACTCAAAATAACCCTTTCAAGATTTGTCTTGGTTGCTCCAACATGCATCAATTTACTTCTAAATTAATGATTAGAATGGATTCTACCTAATGCTGATCTTCTCACCAAACTACTGGTTTATTGCAGGAATGGTGCAGCATTATAAAGACACATCTCGTGGAATTTTACCCCATAACAAATGCAACACAATCGCTATGCTCTTAACACCATTAACCATGCAAGTGTACTATACTATAAAGGTTTTTCTTCTTTGTTGAGACAATCAAGTCCACTTTGGTATCGATTTTTTTTTTTTCCCAACACTTGCAGGGTACAGCAGTTAACTTGTGTTTTGAGGGTGAAAGAATGAACAAAAAGAGCCCTATTGCCCCTTCTGCTCTTCCCCTTACCTCTCCTCCAATATCCCCTCATACATTGCAGGAGCTGAGGGATATCCACAACAATCAGCAAAGGCAGAAACAAAAGGAGCTCGAGGCTGACATCACCCAGGCATCACGTGAGAGGAAGTCCATAGAGTTACAAGAGCCAAGGTTAAATAAAAAAAAAAAAAACTATGTGTTAATAATTCAATTTGATTGAGATTTCTTTAACAATCAGCTTTTCTGTTTCCAAGAAGGTTGTCTGGAACAGAAGATGGTCTGTCGTGGAGAGAGGACGGAATGGGAAAGGCTCCAACTCCTCCTGTCTCTCAGGCCTGGATGAGCCGTGTGGGTGAAGAAGAGAAGCACAGCAGAAGCGAAATCCAGGAGAACCTCTCTAAACTGTTTTCCCAGCATCCTCAGCCAGGAAAACTACAGGCCCATGCTCCCTGGTCTATGGCAGGTGAGGCGAAAAGATTCCTGAACCCAATATCATACTGGCAGCTCCTTTTTCAAAGTGAAACGTTAATGTTTGCCTTTCAGATAAGATCCCAGTGTCTGGTTTCAATCAGGAGAAGGTAAAGGTGGTCTACTATAGGGCACTTTATCCATTTGAGGCCCGCAGTCACGATGAGATCACAATCCATCCTGGGGACTTAGTAGTGGTAAGCACATTTTGTTATTTTCATTTAAGTTGTTTTTCAAAAATAGACACTGTTTATTGGTAGCAGTGCGTAGAGTTTGCAACTAGAGGTCGCCTTTCTAGCAGAAAGAGTGTTTTTTTTTTTGTTTTGTTTTTTTATTTGCTTGTCTGCTGTTACTTATTTTCTGATCCTGGCTCTGTCCTCCCTTTGCCTCGTTCTGCCTGAAGGTTAAGGGGGAGTGGGTGAGTTGAGGTTTCTGCTTCGTTTCGTTCTCGTAACTTGGCTGCATCAGATTCTGTAGATGTGACTGCATGTCTGTGTCAAGGTTTCAGAGGCATAGCTGTGTTTAGCTCTAGACGTCTTGCAAATCTTAGTTTTAAACTTGATTGAAATCAGCTTTTCAAACAGAATTAAATATGATTTCAATCACAACTAAACCACTGTTTTCTTTCTTCCTATTCTTTTAGCAAAAACAACTTTTTATGTGGCTGGAGATTAAGTATAGAATAAAACAGTAAAAAAAGAATGTCAAAACGAGTGCCATCAGACGGAATTGCGTCTACTTTTAACATTTGGATCAAAGGTGATCAAATTTATCAGAGTATTATAGTTTTGTGGCTTTCGGTGCATTTTGAGGGTCTAAATATGCTCAGAAAGTCACAGAATTTTTGCAAACACATCATAACTTAAGTTTACATCTGATTGGAGTTCTAAAAGGGGGTGTGGCAGAATTCCACTAGAACGCCACCTAACGCAATATGGTGTGCTAGCAGTTGGTCGTGGGTAAATGAAATACGATACACGTGTGTAGGATACCAATAATTAAATATTATTGAAATAGATTGTGTTTCCAAACTTGACATGAATTTGGTTTTTGATCATTTCATACTTTAAAGAACTCCTAGAGATTGTATCTGTTCATCTCCAAACTCTATCAGTCTTATCTTAAGGCATATGGATTATTAAATTGCGAAGGTTTTAACCGAACCGTCGAAATTCGCAATTTTACCCTAAACAGGAAGTTGTTAATAACTCAGCCGTGCTATTTGCAATCAGGTTCAAATTTGCCATGCCTGTTAAAAGTCCATGTCTAAACGAATTTCTATAAATTCCTACAGTGTCATGTACAGCGCCATCTAGTGGCAACACGGATTACCCCATTTTCTGTTGTTTTATACTGATAATTCAAGCTGTGTTTGAAATTTGGCACACTTATGTAAGGGATCAACACCTACAAAAAAGTCTCCGGGAGGGAACTTCCCAAAGCAATAGGAAGCCGGTTATTTGAAAAATTTAGCTTTTCCATATCTCATATTTTACCAAACTCCTCCTAGACAGGTCTGTTCACCTCCAAACTCCATGGTATGGTGACTGTCGTGAGTCATTCCACCATAAAGAGCCATACACTATCTGATCGGTCCCAAACACATCTACAGCGTACACTCTCTGTTATAGCGCCACCAGATGGCCACAAGAAATACAATATTAAACATTGATAAGATACTTCTTATTTACAAATTTTGACATATGTGACAAGAATATTGGAAACAATACCAAAACACTTTTTTTCTGACACTCTATGGTATGGTTTTGCTCATTTTATTTGGTTGTATTGTTCAGAAAATTGACAATTCTCACTTGGAATTTGATTGGTCGTAGTGCCTTTTTGGAACAACCGGCCCCCGATTGCTGCTTGTAGCTTTAATTCAGTTTATAGTTGTCTTCAGTCACTGCAATTAATAGTTCCTGCTGCTTTCTGAACCGATCAATCCAAATCAAAAAGCACAACAATCAGGTTCTGATGCCTCTGAGATTACTGTGACCGTTCATTTCATGCATCAAATCAAAACATGTGTTTCATGATGCATTGTGATCGTGCTCTTCTGATTGCTGTATCTGAATTCAGCTCACATTGCAGATGTTGTGGATTGATATTTAGAGTTTGGTCTGCTATTCTTTGCTTGTCAGGTGGATGAGTCTCAGACGGGTGAGCCTGGATGGCTGGGAGGAGAGATTAAAGGGAAGACTGGCTGGTTCCCTGCCAACTATGCAGAGAAGATCCCAGAATCGGAAGTTCCTCTTAGTTTGAGGGTCAACGCTGCTTCAGGATCGGCTCCAAAACTTGGTTCCCACACATCATCAGCTTCCTCATCGTCCACAGTCACCCCCGTACAGCCAGTTTCCACAGAGCCTGGACCAGTAGCTCCACCTGTCTCTGCCCCACCACCAACAGGCCCTGCCACTTCCTCTTCATCAGCATCCAGTAACTGGGCAGACTTCAGCACTACGTGAGTTCTTTAACGGTTGAGGTATACATGTGTGAATAATATCGTTTAATGGCTAATCATTTGCATTTTTGTAACAGGTGGCCGTCTAATTCTGCTGTGGAGAAGCAGGATAGCGATGGGTGGGATGCGTGGCCAACGCAACCCACCCAGCCATCGCTGTCTGTGCCAAGTGGAGGCCAAATCCGACAGCGCTCTGCGTTCACTCCAGCTACACTCTCTGGATCCTCACCATCGCCGGTGCTTGGCCAGGTACACGTCTGATGAATTTAAAGCAGCGGTTGTGTTGGGGATGTGTACCTTTACGTTTGGTGTATACATTGATTCAGTTGAAAAACGGAAAACCTGACGCGGGCGTTTAGACAGGTCGCATTTGAAAGAAAAAAAATGGATATCTATCTGATCTAGTTTTTATTCGAACCCCAATAATTCCTCTTCGTCACTGCTATCAGAAATGAGGAAGGACAGATCCACGCAGTCATTGTCATCACTTTCTTTCTCACTGGTGTCAAATAAGATGTTGTCCTCTGTTCCATCCAAGGCATTACTAATGCCACACTTCTTAAATGATTTTACAACAATGTCCTCCTTCACGGAGTCCTACGCGCTATGGTAGGATCAACGAGCAGAGATGGGCAGAGATGAAGTCAGCGCTCACCGCCGGGTGTACAAATATGACCGACGGCTCCTACGGCCGTGACTGCCCTCTGCTCCGCGGCGCTCTGCATTCGCTGTATAAGATGCATCCCATAAAACTTTTCACCCTCAGTTTTGGGGAAGAAAAAGTGAGTCTTATACGGCGAAAAATACGGTGTGTGTGTGTGTGTGTATATATATATATATATATATATATATATAAAATGTAATTTTTTCACCACTAGGTGTCGCATGTGTTCAAAACAATAAGAAAAGCTTATGTTAGATGTTATTCCCTATGGAGTAAACATACCATATTTCTTCTTCTATGATTGTAGAGAATCATAGTTTTCTTCAAGGTTGTCTTGTTTGTAGCTTTGCTTCTAAACTGGGATCGTAACAACACGTTTCATTTAAACTGCTTCCACTTTCCAGGGTGAGAAAGTGGAAGGTCTTCAGGCGCAGGCGTTGTATCCGTGGAGAGCCAAGAAAGACAATCACCTGAATTTCAACAAGAATGATGTCATCACTGTCCTGGAGCAGCAAGACATGTGGTGGTTCGGGGAGGTGCAAGGACAAAGAGGATGGTTTCCGAAATCTTATGTCAAACTCATCTCTGGACCTGTCCGAAAATCTTTGAGGTGTTTGTTGGATTTTTATATTTTGGGTTTTTAAATTAAGTTTTTTTTTTGCAATTCTTCCAATAAGAGACATGGCCACATCTGAATTAATGTTACATTGTAATTAATGTTGAATTATAATTTATATTACGTCACTGACCCAGTTTTCTTAGCAACTGATTCAAAAATTCTCTAGCTCAAATTATGAAATTCATAGACGCAACGGGTTTGGTTTATGCTACTTACAGTGACAATGGGGACATTACATTATTTCACTGACCCCTCCATAGACACAGTTTTCATTGCAACTGATTCAAAAATTCTCCAGCTCAACTTATGAGCTAGAGAATTTGGTTTTTATTTGGGTTTGGTTTATGCTACTGGTAGTGACATGGGGAACATTATATTGTCGCTAGAAACCATGTTTTCCATATCAATCGATTTTGAATATGATTTTTTTTTACATTACAATCCACACTGTAATTCAGAGTGTGTGAATACTATTGTTCTCTGCAGCATTGAATCTGGCTCTTCAGACAGCCCCCCCAGTGTCAAGAGGCCGAGTCCCTCTCCTCACAAACCCATGGAGCTCGGAGAAGGTCAGGATCTGAGCACAACCTCAGCGAATTGTCCTTTGCGGTGTACTTAATTTGTTCATAAACGTTTCTAATCTCTTTTTTTTCTCTTTGCAGAGTATGTGGCTATGTACACATACGAAAGCAGTGAACAAGGAGACTTGACTTTCCAGCAAGGGGATATCATCACTGTTACAAAGAAAGAAGGAGATTGGTGGACTGGGACAGTCAGCGGGAAAACTGGAGTGTTCCCTTCGAATTACGTCAAACCTAAAGACTCAGATGTAATTTAGAAGCCACAATACATTTAATGTTGTATGCAAAGTTATTAGTCATGAATAATGAGATGTTGTTACTCTCAAGGGTTTGGGATCTGCTGGAAAAACGGGAAGTTTAGGAAGGAAACCAGGTGAGTGTGGTTTAAATACAGATAATATCACATTCTTCGTTTTAAACTGTCGTTTCATATGGTTTGAAAAATCAGAGAATTGTCAGTTTTCATTTAAGAAAACGGCATCGTACACTTTTCCATCGCTTCATCTTGCTCATGATAATTCAACATCGTTATTATCTTTAAAAAAAAGCTAAATCAAAGACTCTCCTTTCAGAGATCGCTCAGGTGATCGCTCCATATACAGCTACTGGAGCGGAGCAGCTCACCCTTGCACCAGGCCAACTCATTCTCATTCGCAAGAAAAACCCAGGAGGATGGTGGGAAGGAGAGCTTCAGGTGTGAAAATCATCCAAATGATCCAACATTCTCATAGAGATGTTTCTAAAATTTTATCGAGTATATTTGATTTCTCTCTTCCTCATTTGGATTTATGTTCTGTAGGCAAGAGGCAAGAAGCGTCAGATTGGCTGGTTTCCTGCTAATTACGTTAAATTGTTGAGCCCTAGCACCAGTAAGACCACACCCACTGAGCCCACCCCACCCAAGCTGCCAACACCAAATGCAGGTATGGAAAGCATTGCATTACTATTTCTGTTATAATTTCCAAGCATCACAAAATTTCTTTGTGTTAAAGGTGTTGAGTGAAATTTGTTCCAATTTACCAATGACCTTCTTCCATTGCTCCAATCTTTATGCTCCCTAGCAAACTGGAGCCTTTCTGGTTACACACACAAGTCCAGCTGGTGACTTTTATTTTTTATTTTTTTGGCCAGGCTGTCTTTGAACTTTTTTTGTCTATAAGAACGGCTTACGTTACCACTGTTTTTTAACTTGCTTTTGTCCAACTTGCTGTAGTATTCACAGAAATCCCATATAGGGCTCTGCCGCTTTCTTCAAACTTAAAACCAAATTACTTAAAAAAAAATGTGATTTATTTATTTGATGTCAATTCAAAAGGTGTTTAAACAAATAGTGTTTTTTTCCATCTAAGTATCATTTTATTGCTTTCAATAAAAAATTTTTGTTTTAATTTAGAAAATGTTAGTTTTCATGACTTCAATCATTTTACCAGCTATAGTAGCCCGTCTTCTTACTGAAGCAGTTTAATCCACTGTAATGCTTTTGTTGCCATTTATTACCGGTAAGCCGAAAGTTTTCGTATATGTGACATGGGTTACGCAGAATTTTTTATTTATTTCGTTTTTTTTTTTTTTTGTTTTTTTCGTTTCTGAACTTGTAAATGTGTTTTCGGAATTTCACTTCACATTTGTATGCATATTATATTTATATAGCGCTTTTGCAAACACTCACACTTTAAAATTTTCAGACATTTTCTCACTCCACATTCGCACACTAGTGGAGATGAGCTACGTTTCATACCTACAGCCTCTTGCTTGCAACCAAACACACCCCACCAGTCCCACACAACTGTACAGGGCAATGCAGGTGAAGTGGCAGAACTTGCCTGGCAGCGATTCGACTGCCAACTAACTCCCCCACTACGCCACTTTACTACACCCTAATATTTTTTGTACATCCAAAATATTTTCCAATTGTAATTAATGCAACATTAATTCACAAGTTTAAATTGAGTAATTAATCCATTGAAACGCTAAACCAGGGGTGTCACACTCACTTTCACAGAGGGCCACATTAGCAAAATGGCTGTACTCAAAGGGCCAGATAAGAAATCGGAGGTGTGGCCTGAGAGATCACTCAAATGCGAGAGTACGGCAGCTCTGTAGTTTCAGTCGTGAGTATGGATGCGGAAACAGCATTGCAGCTACCGTAGGCATTGTGGGAAATGTTTTTTTTTTCTTTTAAGACACTTTTAAGCTCTAGGCCACATCTGGCCCGCGGGCCTTGAGTTTGTCACATGTGCCCTAAACCAACCACAATCTGCTGCACTTCTGCCTCGTATGAAAACATTTTTTTGGTTAAAAAAAAACTTGTTGGTTAAAAAAAAAAATGGTTTCTTGTGTTTGCACTCCACAGTGTGCCAGGTGATCGGCATGTATGATTACACAGCTCAGAACGATGATGAACTGCCATTCGGGAAAGGCCAGATCATCAACGTCTTGAGCAGAGAGGACCCTGATTGGTGGAAAGGAGAGCTGAATGGTTCTGTTGGCCTGTTCCCTTCAAACTACGTCAAGATGACCACCGACACAGACCCCAGCCAACAATGTGAGTTGATTCTTTTCCCAAGATCTCTTTGTAACTATATATGAACATAATTAGATGATTGCTTATCTAAACTGGTGGACCATCACCAGTTAAGCAAAAAGAACTACTTCTTAATCCTCTTGCAAAACTTTGAGGACCTTCTGAAAGTTAAATTAGTCAGTGTACGTCCTCAGTGTGGTCCAGTTGTTTCCCCTCACACTTGAAGCCCCTCCTCTTCTTGTTTCTAGGCAACCTCTCACCTCATGTGTGTAGAGCATTAAGTAGACCCTCATCTCTTTCTCTCAGCTGCATGCTCGTGTCCTTGTCATCGTGGCGTCCTGTGAAAGTGTCTTCCAGATTCATTTAGTTCTTCTAGCCCGTACAGATATTTACACATTGTGGTTTTCTTTACGTTCCTTTTTATTTCCCTTTTTTTTTGCTTATGTGCTGTGTTTTCCTCTTTCTAGGAATCTTATGTTGCCCATATCCCACTCAGCCTTGAAAGTCCTCAAAGCGACCCACTATCCCTTAAACTGTGCCCAGCGGGATGATGGGAGATGGAACATTGATCATGTGACTGCCCCCCCCCCCATGCTGGCTTTCTGGCCAGAAGAGACGAATACTACAGAGAGCAGTCGTTACCTCAGTATTCAGAACTGTAGATGCTTACCGAAATTGCCAGACAGTATCCTACCGCATTTCAGTGATTAAATAAACACCAATGCCTCGAATTCGAAGGATCTCTACTTTAATTTCTTTTGCAAATTCGTGAAATTCTGAATGAATTTATTGAAATACTAATCTGAAAATGCTGGATAGTGGGTCCTTTTGTGGCTTTCTGTGATCTCGCCCCAAAGTCTGTCGGTAAAAATCAACCAATCAAAAAGATTTCATTCACCACCGCTTCATCCAACTAATGCACGCTTTCTGCTCCTCCAAGCCCCACCTCCCTGGCTTCTCATTGGACAATAGCACCACAGAATGACCCACTATTCATGAGTCATGCCGTAACGGGGTGCAGTATTAAACATATTTCATAACTGACTTGCTTGATCGTGTCTTTGCAAACTCATCAAGGCACTAAAATGTGAGACATGTTTATCGCATATCCGACCAATTGAAAAATCTCTTTTTGGACGCCAAATAGTCATCAAACATTGTTTAAGGAAAGCATACAATTATTTTTTTAATAGAAGAGATGGTCGAATAGTTGGATATGTCTGTGTTTCATGTAGGAAACCTATTGTATGTCATTCAGAACAACCCCTCCCCCCTCACTCCCTCAGTATACACAGGAGCTGTCAATCAATTTGATGGACAGGGTGGATGTCTCCGGTACATCTGGTCCAGTCACTGTGTCATTGTTACATGTTCATACCAAAACAGTGGACGGTTTGACTTTGTGTTTGTCTGCTTGCTAGTGTTTATTTGTCAACATTTGTTTCGTTTTGTCTGTCTGACGGGGTTCTGAGTAGGTGATAACCAAAAAAAACTGCCACTTAACGGTACGGTGTGGGAGGAAAGTAGATGTCAATGGAGAGCATTCATTTCTTGCATTAATCATTTAGATAGAGGGATGATTTTTGTATTGTATTGCTAATCATTCGTTGTCCTGTCGTGATTTCATTTGCAATTATGTTTTACAAACGATGTTTTCATCTGAGAACACGTTTTTGATGACGACTCGCTATTTTTATAATGATCAAAGTTATGCATTCTAGTGTTTAAAGAGATATCCACTGTTCGCCATACTTTCCTTGAAGACTTGGAAGTACAAGTATTGAGTTTAGGGCTTTTGGAAGTCCAAATATCATAAGGTGACCCTTAAAAATGATGTAATGAACAATGATCGTACCATTAATACCCTTCTAATCATAAATGCTTATAAATAAATCATCGTTTACAAAAACATTGAAGACTGGATTTTTTTTATTATTATTATTCTATTCAAAGCTTCTTTTAATTTTACCTTTTATTTCTTGAGAGCCCTGGGCTTCAAAAATTAGACCCCTACAGAATCCAATCCATTTGGATGGATTTTCAACTCTTTCAGAGCCTGAGTTTAGTGGCTAATCGTAAAAAGGGCTACTTTTGCTAGTTTGTTTAAACATACAAATAATGTCACAATTAGCGTTTTACTTTTTTAAATTCTAGACACATGGAGCACATTCACATTTCATTTTCATCCTGGATGTTTTCATTCATTTCGAGCTATGTAAAAAGATGGCATGAAACGTACTTTTCAATGGTCCATAATTGTCACAATTGCCAATTTTTATGTCCTAAAATGTGCATATGCCAATCTGGCTTTGTCATATTTAACCTTTTATTACCCAAACCATGATGCTTAGATCAACAATCCTTGAATTCTGTTTGGTTTCAAAGTAAATGATGTCGTTTTTTTTGGTAATTTTAGCAGAAACGTGCCATGTTTATCAAATTCATACTCTACGTCTTGAGGTAGAACCTTTACCATCTGACATCTTTAAACATTCCAAAATACAAGCTGTAAAACAAAGAGAGAAAATGTTTATATGTTAAAATTCCTGCCATTTAATTCATTTAGATGTCAGAAAATCTTTTTTAAATTACTTCAAAGTTACAATTAATTTTAAATTACTTGCCAGGATGATTTCATCAAACCATACCCTACTGCAATCATAGAATACATATATTTTTG
Organism: Danionella cerebrum; assembly: GCA_007224835.1. NCBI lineage: Eukaryota > Metazoa > Chordata > Actinopteri > Cypriniformes > Danionidae > Danionella > Danionella cerebrum. The sequence goes on along the minus strand of SRMA01026809.1, from coordinate 52,180 downwards.
GTATAATTTTATATATGACAGTCCTCACACTTTAAAACAAGATATATATTTACAAAGTAAGTATTTTGGATATCTCCAAGTCAGATGAAGTGGAATTTGGGCATTCCATTGTGATTGGGCGTGTGCTGAATTGGACATCTTTGAATATTGACTTTCATTTGAGCTTTAAAAACAGAATTTTTGGGGTATTAACTGGTATTTTTGTGACCAACTGTTCTGCATGGAATTTTTTGAAAGGAACACTCCACTATTTTTGACACCAGCCCATTTCTATATCTCCTTACGAGTTTTAAACACTGTTCTAGATCTCGTAATGGTACTTTTAGCATAGCTTAGTGTAGATCCTTTTAGTTGGTTCAGTAACATTTGAGTTAATTTGAACAAAGACTTAACTAAAGCTTGACTCTCACTGTGGAGTAATGCCAGGTAAAAAAATAATATGTCGACATGTTTTCTAGGCTGGTAAGGTTGGGAAATATAGTTAATTTTAGTGTAAAAATTTGCTGGCGAAACTTGGCTGCCGGAGACAAGGGGATATGAAATTAACATGTTTATCTGTATTTAAATCTCATGAATTGGTTGAACACCTTCTAAACCTGTGGATCAATACAAAGTTAAAGACCAGTTACTTCACAGCTTTGTATCCCTCCATTTTTCCAGCAATGGCCGAATGGGGTATAGTTCCTGACAAGATCAGCCTTTAAATATTTTTATTAAGTAGTTTTATTTTTGTTGGTGTTTTAACACAATACAACTCTTAACAAAAGTTGTGTTTAAATAGAAAAAAATAGGGTATAAACTTGTCATCTTTGATCATTTTTAATTGAAATGCTATAGATCTGATTGAATCAATCATCTATGCTAAGCTAAAATTGCTAGCATCATTTACAAAAAAATGTTTGAATACTCTCTAAACACTGCTTATTTTCCTTCGGAATGCGAAAACGTTTTCCTTTAGTATTTATGAAGTTTTACAATATTTATTTTCTGAGAAGCAAAGCATGGAATCAGTAGCTCTTTATTGGTTTCACAGTGTAAACGTTTTGCTGCTTTATTATTGGCTGGATGGACTTCATCATGTTCTTGATCAGTCTGATCCGAGGTATTTGCTTAAGTTTTCATCTGAAGTGAAAATAACATTCGTCTGACTTACATTCGCACCAAACACTTTTTTTAAACATGTTTGTTCTGAATAACACCACATTGGCAAAATAATTAACCTTTATCCGTCCTCACTGTGGAGTAATTAACAACATTTAAAAACTGCCATTTAAAAGGAACAAAGGAAACAATTTCATACAAATGGAGGTTTCATTAATACAAAGGAGCTATGTAACTCACTTTCAAGTACTATGCATATATTGGCTATAAAACTGTTATATTTAAACAGCTACTGAAATGCTCTCTGGATTATTCTGATTTGGACAAGCTTAATTCTTCTCAAAAAGGGTTGTGTAAATTACACAAGCTACAAACTCCAAATTTGCCTCGTATCACTCCATCATCTTTCTTCCTCCAATCTAAAGTAAGTTAAACTCATGTATAAAACTCATGTTTTGCATGTCCAGTATGTTATTTAATGTGTTATACAACTTTTGTATTGATGAGTAACAAATGCTTGAATGTTTTGTCTGACTAAATCACATGTGAATTATTTACTAATAATTGTGAATGCATTGATGTATAAAAGAGATTTGACTGCTTGACCTGTGTGTATTTGGCAGGGTGCGCTGACCTCCATCTACTGGACATGCTGAGCCCAATGGAGCGCAAGAGGCAGGGGTACATCCATGAACTCATCGTAACCGAGGAGAATTATGTCAATGACTTGCAGCTCGTCACTGAGGTAATGAAACGATTACAAAATAATCAGTCCTTCAGGTTCTTAAAAACTGTTGTTGTTTGATGTTGAATTATCAAGTCTCCCAGGAGTGAATGTACGCAAGCTGTATATTTTAATTCAAAATGTTACAAAGAAAGAGGGGTGTCTATTTTTGGCTATTTCCTGTTGGAAATGTGCTGTGTATAAAATAGATTCCTGGATCCTTGCATAAAAAGACTAAAACATTGCGTACAGACAAAACTGCAGATGTGCGTACGCAAAGAAGCTTATTTCTGAATATCTATATGCAGGATTCATTGCAGTTTCTCTTTGTACATCCCAAAAAGTGTGGCGATGAGCACACATGCAAGAGCGCAACACACCACCCATCATTACTTGGAGTCAAATGAATGTTCGACAGTAAGAAGAACATAAAAATAAGTGATAAATGCACATAAATTGGAAGTGGTGCAGAAGGATTTAAATAGAAGAATAAATATTAAATTTGTTTTGAAAATTGAGTGTGAGCGTTTGGCTGATGTGGACTACGTTGGGGTCAGATGTTATGGTTAAAAGGACACAAACAACATGCTTTTTATCACAAGGAAAAATCCTGAGGGGGATACCAGAAGTTGAAAACTCACAATAGCATCTCGCAAACGGGAACCTGTGTTCAAATCCCTGGTTTCAGTTTCCTGCACTTTTACCACTTCACACATCGCGTCTAGACTGTCTGAAACTTTCCTGTCAAAAAACAAATGTAAATATTTACAAAAAATATGACTTTGTATCATTTTCATTTTTTTAGTCACGATCACATGTTGAGTCTGAATGGCTTGATGGTTAGACTCTGCATTAAGTTTTTTGCTGCTTCACTTCATTGCCTACGGGAGTTTGCAAATGTCATAAAACTCTAAGAAATGTGGCTGCCCGAATTTGTGGCTTTCTGGTAGAGACCCATATTCTCTGCAATCCCCTGATGATCCATCGGTCTGTGATTGCATGGTAGGCAAGGTTTCTGTGCATATTGGTCTATAGATGGTTCCCACGGCATCACAGCATACGGTCAAACCCAATTGCACGTCTTGTAGTGTCTATCCTTTGTATTTAAATGCAATATCAGAACAGTGTAATATTTTAATCCTGTTTGTAATTGTGTGTAACATGTATAGCCTGCAACAAAAATGTCATCACAAAAGCAGCTGTGGAAATTGTAACATATAATTGTAACAAATTGATTTATTTTGCTGCAGTAAAGTTATTTCTAAAGAAAAAAACATTACTTTTTTTTTTTAGAAATTATTATGGGACCTTAAATTTGTAAATAAAATTAATGGTGTCAGCATTGTTGAGTGATGAGTATTTTAAAATAACAAAACTCTGATTGTTGTGCATTTCCAGACCTTCCAGAAGCCTCTGCTGGAGTCAGAATTGTTGACCGAGAAGGAGGTGGCAATGATCTTCGTCAACTGGAAAGAGCTGACCATGTGCAACATTAAACTGCTCAAGTATGCCACCTTGTGGTTAATGCCAAAACATAATCAGTTCATTTAATGAAATATTCACACGCCTGAAGTTTGGAATATATCAGATGTTATACTTAGTGTTGGTCTTCAGGGCGTTGCGAGTGAGAAAAAAGATGTCTGGTGAGCGGATGCCTGTGAAGATGATTGGCGACATCCTGACAGCTCAGCTTCCTCACATGCAGCCGTACATTCGCTTCTGCAGCTGCCAGCTTAACGGTGCCACACTTATCCAGCAGAAAACTGACGAGGAGCCTGAATTCAAAGAGTTTGTTAAGGTGGTTACATTCCCCCTGGATCTGAGGGTCCTTTTACTCTAAAGTTAAAGTTTCATGCCATTTTATTTACCCTATTTACACGGAAATGTGTTTAATTGCTTTTTTGTCTCTTGTAAATGTCATATTTTATGTGTTTTACAGAGGTTGGCGATGGATCCTCGCTGTAAGGGAATGCCCTTGTCAAGTTTCCTTTTAAAACCCATGCAGAGAGTTACCCGATATCCCCTCATTATCAAAAATGTGAGTAAAGCTTTGAAATTACCCTTTATCTCTGCCTAAAGGGGAGAGGTCAGCCAATCACATTCTATTTTGCCTTTTATTTAAATAACCGTTCTAAAATTAGGTTTCATAGTGATACTTTAAAGAGATCTCACTCATTTTTGTGGTATTTAGCGCTTGAGCGTCGGCTAATAGCGATAGCTGATATCCTGATTCTTCACAAAATGGAGGCAGAGCTAAATGTCTGCTTTGGTAGTTGTGTGGTACGTCACATAGTTGACGTAACTTCCAGATCAACAAGAATGTTACCTTTTGTATGGCTGTTTGTTTTATCATTTATCAATATTCTGTTGCTAAAACAAGCTAATGTTAGCCGCGTTTCAAAGGTTTTTGAAGACATTCGGTTACTTTGTGTCTAAAACTTCTCCAAAACATTCCTTTACTCACTTTTAAAACGAAGGTTTCCCTGGTTGTGTTGGGTTTGCAACAATTACCAAGGTGGGCGGAGCTTAACAATACAATAGCATTAGCTCAAAACAAAAAAAATATCTAATAAGTTCTAGTCTGTAGGGCATTTGTTACTGGGCCACACAAAAAGAATAATTAAAATTAAAATAAAATCAAATACTCTAAGAGAATTTTGAATTATTACCAAATTTTCTGACCTAAAATTCACATCAAGAAACATGGCAGTCACTCTGGTCCAGACAGAAAAGGTTGGAGACCACTGATTTGGCCAAACTTGTGCTGTTTGGCCAAATCAGACCTGGGATCAGATTTTTTGGGATCACCTGTCTCCTGTTGGTATCACCTGTGTCTGTCCTGGGATCAGATTTTTTTCTTCTCATGCACAGATTTTAGAGAACACTCCAGAAAGCCACCCAGACCATAGTCACCTGCGTCTGGCTCTGGAGAAGGCAGAGGAGCTGTGTTCCCAAGTCAATGAAGGTGTGAGGGAGAAGGAAAACTCGGACCGGCTGGAGTGGATCCAGGCTCATGTGCAGTGTGAGGGGCTGTCAGAGGTACAGAAGATCTGATAAACTCTTAATATGCGTTTTAAACTATTTATGTTTTCACCAAATCTACCATTTAGATTTTGTGGAGCGCTTGATGCATTCTGTAAAATATGTCTTTGCAGCAACTCGTCTTCAACTCTGTTACAAACTGTCTGGGCCCTCGGAAGTTCCTTCACAGTGGGAAACTCTACAAAGCCAAGAGCAACAAAGAGCTTTTCGGCTTCCTGTTTAACGACTTCCTGCTCCTCACCCAGATCATCAAACCTCTAGGCTCTTCCGGCACAGACAAGGTCTTCAGTGCAAAGTCCCATCTCCAGTATCGCATGTACAAAACGGTGAGGCGTACTTTAGGATTTTTTTTTTTTAAGTCAACTACTTTATTAGAGCGTTTTAAATCATTGTTTTAATCAAATTAATTTGTTCAGTGTATATTCGTATGACACCTAATGTTCCGAATTGTATTAATAACGTATTATAGTGCAGTATGGCTCCTTCATTAAAACGATGCTCCAATGCTGCTACGCATGCTTCCAGGCCAGGAAATCTAAAGAAATGTTTTGATTGAATTTTTTTTTGTCATTGGCTCTCGGAGTAAGGCTCCAGGGTTGCTGGGGCAGTGGGGTGGAGTAAGCATAGGGAGCTTGCAAGAGAGAACACAGAGTTTAGGTATGAGTTCTCTTTTTTTCATGGTTAGGAAGGGAACATGTCAGTGGATGTCAACTTCTGTTTTTAGTGTCATTACCAAATTAAGACAAAATGATTTGTTTGGTTTTATTATACAAAAACTCTTTTGGTCTCTTACATCAACATTATATACATATACTGTTTTTTATTTATTTATTTATTTATTTTATTTGTTTGTTTGTTTTTTCAGAATATCGGACAGACTAGTTTGTAACTTGTTTAGTACTATTTTCTAAAATTCCAAACCCTAATATGTGCATGAAACCCTCAGTGAAAATCATCTGATTTCCACAAGTTTCAGTTCAGGTTAAGCTGTTGACCTAATTATACAATTTTAGCATTTTTTTATTTTTGCTATAATCTGGGTTTAAATTTACTTCACTTGTGTCGCCATTCGGTACCATCTGTAAACATTCATGACGTTAGTTTTGCATTGCAAGTATCTCACCCGCTGCTCTCTCCATTCAGCCATCCACTACACTTTTCAGTGATTATTTTACAATAAAAACACTCTTAAAGAAGTATTTAACTTTTTTTTTTTTTACCTCATTTTACTTTGCAGCCCATCTTTCTCAATGAGGTGCTAGTGAAGCTTCCTACTGATCCTTCAGGGGATGAACCCATATTCCACATCTCTCACATCGACAGGGTCTACACCATACGAGCCGAGAGCATCAACGAGAGGTATCAATAACCTTTAATTCATCAGATTTACCTACTGTATAAACGTTGTTCGAAACGTCAGATGCAAAGCAGGAAGTACATATAGAATTTCAGCACGGTATTAAAAGTCGTTAAATTTTTTTCACAGGTCATATTTTTCTAATGTCTGTGTAAAGCTCACTTTAGGTCTGTTTTGTTGTTGTTGGGTTATTTCACTAGTCCAAATATAACTGTTATATTATGAACAACTGACACCCAACAGCCAATCAGCTTTCTTTTATTAGTGCACGTTTCTGTGGGATTGTAAGTCACCACAAACACGTTTTAGCTCTGGGGTAGTGCTGGTTAAAAAAAAAAAAAACATTGGTTTTTTAACCATTACAAAAGCAAATGGTTTATTATGCAAAAAGGTATTTATCTTAGGATGTTCTAAAAGTATTTTTAATTTGCAATACATTTATAACTTTGGGAATTTGCATTTTTCGTGTGTGTTTTTGATGTTATGGTATGGGGCTTAAATGTTTAATGGTCTTAAGTTTGGCCTCATGAAACCTGCAAAAACCCAGATAGAGGAATAAAGCTGTTTTAAAATAACCCTTTAAACAAAAAATCTTTACATTTTGAAAAATAGGAATTAAATATCAATATTTGCCTCATCATCCAGACATCTTCTACTCAATAAAATGGATGAAATAATTGCAAAGTTTGGATGCATGGCACATTTTTGTTAGCGTGCATCAATTTGTAATTTTTAGTTTACTGTTCAGGTTGCCATCTCGAATAAAAGCAGCAAAATCTACTGCACCTATTAGATGTTGGCACTACTTTGGTTAACCACTCTCTGTGGTGCTCTGAAATTTCACTAGATTATTGCAAAACAAGTCATTGCAACAAATGTAATTGTTATACTTACAACATTAACTTGCGGCACCTACAATCATCAGATGTAGCTCCTCCAAGCCACAATAGGTTTATAGTTAAAAAGGTATTTTTTTTCTTAAGCTGGTTTGTCTTTAGTCCTTAGCCTAAAAATATGGACGATGTGTCACCTTGTCGTTAACGCGGGCTCCGGCATAAGGAACTGGACTAAGGGAAGAGGCAGGTATTCCGGTGAAAAAAAGGTGTTTGCTTTATTGTGCCACTCGTGAGAAACAAACAAACGAGAAAATAAAGGGAATCCCAAACAAACAACGAAAGTTCTCAATAGTAATATAAATCCGCTTAACGTCACCAATGCAAATGATTAGAAGCTTGAGCAACACGCTCATGTCGCTTCCCACAACGGCCTGTGGTCACTTGACCTTCTCACACAGGCCTTGGCCGAACCTTCCTCCCTCCCGATGATGCTGCCAGGCTTCCGCGTGTCCCTACCCCCGACCATCTGTCCAATCCGGGAGCTCTATACATGGTTGAAAAGCTTTGAATCTGTAGAATCCAATGATATCCACCATTTTGAGACGGACAGGATCCCTGACGAATCACAGGATACGGAGCGTGGAGAGGACTGCCTTTACGCAGGGGGAGTGTTTCCATATTTGGTCATGTTATGCTAGCACAGAGCTACAGAGAAGAGCCATAAAGCAGTTTCTGCGAAGCTATTGACCGGATATAACAACAAACGGACTTTTATCGCTATGGAAATAACTTTTGTTGAAAAAATGGCAAAGGTAAGACAAGATTTACATGCTTGCTTTGTTGTTGCTGGTGTTTTTTTCAGGGAACTTTCGCTCCCTGCTCTGAAATACTTCGTGCAATGTAAATGAGTTGCATATCGCTGGATTCAGCTGGTTGTTAGCTTTCATTTGATGCCATGGTTTTGGTGTTTCCGTTTATATTGTGGATACATATCGCACATAAACAAAAACTTGGTCATGAATTATACTCCGTATATGTTGTTGTTTATTTGCATGGCGTTCGAGCTGTGGTTCATGGATATGAAATTAGATACATTTTTAAAGGAGTTTCCACTGAACACAACGGTGTTTAATATGTGTGGGTTTCTCTCAGGGTTAGTGAGCTATGAGCTAAAATGTAATGCACAAGGGGGCAAGTCCCCAGTATCGGGGACTCTCGGGCTTAAGAGGTTAAATAATACACTCCTCAAAATATAAACCAATCATAAGTAAACACATAAGTTGGATCATCAATACATTGTTTTTAAATAACATGATTGGAGAGGAATTAAGTTTGAAAGGTTTAACATAAACATTTGTGTATGCTTTAATCAATGCAGTAAATTTCACTTGTTGTACTTTGACTAAATTTGTCTTTCTCTCCTAAAACTTTAGGACCGCCTGGGTGCAGAAAATCAAAGCCGCTTCTGAGCTCTTCATTGAAACAGAAAAGAAGAAGAGAGAAAAAGCATATTTGGGTACAGCCTCATTACCAAACACTTTCAATATATTTCTACATGGTTTCTAAACCCTGTTTTTCTTCATGCAGTGAGGTCTCAAAGGGCCACTGGTATCGGACGGCTAATGGTCAATATTGTTGAAGGCATTGAGCTGAAGCCCTGCCGCTCAAACGGTAATCTGTGAATAATTTCTTAAAGCTCTTTATTTGGTTGGAACACATTCAGTGATCCAGATTCAATAGCTATTCGATCTGCAGGGAAGAGCAACCCTTACTGTGAGGTTACCATGGGGTCTCAATGTCATGTGACCAAGACGCTGCAGGACACACTGAACCCCAAGTGGAACTCGAACTGTCAGTTCTTCATCAAAGACCTGGAGCAGGACGTGCTATGCGTGACTGTGTTTGAGAGGGATCAGTTCTCCCCAGATGGTGCGTATGCTCCCTCTATAATCAACAATCACATGCAACTCTATGTTTCATTATGAAGACACTGAGTTTTAAACAGTCCCTTTCCATTGAGAAGCCAATATAGAAGCAAGCCTGCATTTAAGCCCCAACCCATCACTCCATTTCTTTGAGTATTTGTGAATACTCCCCAATACTCCAATCTAAGCCTTTAGTCTTCATTCAAAAAAAGAATGGAACATGTTTAAAGAAGACTATAGGTTAGACGACTATTTAAAGAAGATTATACATTCTTATTGAAATACATTGTTCTTGATAAATAATATTGCATTTTGAAAGTAATAGAAGGTGCAGTCCTAGTCAATAAGGGTTTTTTTTTTTGTTTTTTAAACCCTGCAAATGAATGTACATTAGTGTTAAAGTGAGCATGTATGGGGGTGTGTGCATGTACATTTGTGATATGATCCGGCTCGAAGGACCAGTGTTTTGGAGGTTTCTTTGACTGTAATTTTGATGTTGGAATGTATTAGGTGAGGTTTTCCCACAGTGCATTGGTCAGGACACAGCATTGATCAGTTGAAGTTAAAATAAAAGATAATAAAGCAAATAGTTAGTAGAATAGGTAATAGAAACAGGATCAGGTTTGAAACAATACTTCAGTAAATTACGAGTATGTTTTCATCTGTAGTGTTTTACTTCCCTTAACATTGTCAATCCTTCATTCATTCATTTTCCAACCCGCTTATTCCCCTTTTGGGGTCATGGGGGTCTGCCAGTGTCCATCTCCAGTGCACCATGCCTCGTTGTCAATCATTTGCCAACAAAACAAGCACAGCTGCATTTCTTCAGTTCTTTTTTTAACATCTGTATTCCTGTCAGATTTCCTGGGAAGGACAGAGATTCGGCTGGCCGACATCAAGAAAGACCAGGGTTCCAAGGGCCCCATCACCAAGCGTCTGCTCTTACACGAAGTCCCAACTGGAGAAATAGTGGTGCGACTGGACCTGCAGCTCTTTGATGAACCCTGACACACGTTAGGTGTGACCTTTGACCCCACAATTCCATATCCACTCGTTCCTCGTGGTGAAGCCAGCAGCTAATCTGACAATCCCTCAGCATCATGAATCCCTGAGTGAGAATGTTTGTATCCGCACATGTCTATGAGTCTAAAAAACGTTGTAACAGTCTTAAAGTGTGACCACGACTGTAATCTCTCTTCAACACTTTGTTTGTGTTGATTTCATAGATGCAGTACATCTTACTGAATCATTTCAGTCAATGACTAACTGATAAGGGAACAATTGTGCCATTTGACATGATATTCAAAGGTCTTCATTCTAGAGTTCTCAGAATTATTCTAGAGGGAATCCATTTGTTACGGGTGAATTTCATGAAAGCTTATTAGCATATGCGCAAACACTTAAAGGTAAATACAGGGTTATTCGAAATTTTATTATTGTGAATTCACAATATGCTTTTATTTCCTGTGTTACAATGTCACCATCAGTCGCATCATCAATGTGACAACACTGTTAAAAGACGTGTAATACAGGAAATAAAAGTTGTGACTTGGCTGGAGTTGTGCATTACTTTACTTAATAAAATTTTGCATAATTAAGCCATGCTTTTGATTAACCACGTGTTGCCACATTTATTAATATAGATGTTTTCAATTTTTAATTGGTTAACCTTAAGCAATATTTGCTTAATTTAGTTACTCTTACCACAATGGAATTGAATACAATTATAAAAAAAAAAACTTTATCTTTTTTTAAACTGGAAGCTTTTATGACATTCATCGCTAGAGCGACCACAGTTTTATTCCATGTTTCCTGTCATTAACACTAAAACTTAACACAAGGTTTTGCTGGCAAACCTCAAATATTACTTTAATTTACACCAAAATTGACGTAAATTTTCTTACTGGAGCAAAATCTACCCCAGAATTTCACTGAGGAAAGTACGTTTTGAGAAGAATCTGCTTTTAACACTCCAGATTTGACAATGAGTTATAGGGTTGATGTTTGCTTGTTTGTTTGTTTGTTTGTTTGTTTTGCCACTTTTATTTATTTTTATGTATCTGAGAGTGAATATGTCTCAAGGGTCAATGGAAATTTCCAAGCAGAACTTTGGGAATAAATGGAAAAATTCCTAAATGGCCATTTAAAAGTGGGATGTGTTTTTAGCAATACTTTTTTCACAGGCTTTCTTAGTTTTATAGTGGTACACCACAAAGTAAACTATTTAATATATCGTGCTATATTTAAGTTTAAAACTTCATTACAGATGAGTTCACATTTGTTTTGAATAATGATGATGCTAATTCATATGCTTCATATTAGTACTTAACACTGTACGGGAGATGTCTTATTTTGTGTTTTTTTTGTTGCTTTTTTATGGTTAATTTCATCAGATTTTAATGCATTGTTAAATGTAGCTTGTGAAATTTAAGCGGAAATTATTTGAAAGAACAAAAGGGATAAATTTCATTCATATCTACTGCGAATATTGATGAAACTTGTTGCATATGTTTAGTTTTTATCGAACTACTGAGCCTGGGGAGGCATTTTTTTATTTTCATTTGGACTAAAGGAAGGGATCTGTTTTGTAAAATGTGGGATTTCCTGTGCAGATGCAACATGCATTAATATCCACTGCTGTGCTAGTGAGATGGTTATTTGTGGGGCCAGCAAATTATTCCATTTGGTTTTTATATGCGTGTATGTGGGAGAGAGTGATTTTGGTGCATCGAGTGCTGTTTTGCTGGGTCACTTTCCCAATCCTCATCTTAAAATCAATGCCAAGGGGTCGCGGTCGCACTTCCTTTCTGTAACCTCTTCTTCCCACCATTCCATCATCTCTTTTCCATGCACACTGTACATTTTGGATCAGATTTGCCCCACCTTCAATATTTTTAATGAGTCTCCTTTATTGAACAGTAATATATGTGTCTATGTTTAAAACTTTGAATGGAGTATAATATATTACAAACTGAGAGGTTACTTTGTTGATGACAGCGTATTGTTATCAATGTACAGTAGAAGCAGTGTGTTGTTTTAATGTTGAGAATAAACTCAGTTGGACCAAGGCACTTGGTTTTCTTTATTATTTTCAAATGTTATTTTGTTTTGTTTTTTCAGTTATAGCTAGTTTACAAATAAAAAGGTATGTATTGAAATGCTGATCAATCCATCTTCTGAACTTGTACCAGTTTTCGGTAGAAACATTCTAATAAGTTTACGTTATGCCAACAGGTTTCTATGGGAAATTCACACATTGCTATAATGCATTTTGATTTGTAATGGGTTTGATAATTACCGGTATATAATTTCCATGCGATGCCACAACTAGAATTTATTGTTTAAATTACAAGCACATTGAGGCCAGAACATCAACTATAGATGCTATGCAATTTTATATAACATGACCATAATGGTGGTCAGGAAGGGCAATAAATCTAGGATTTTATCATTGCCCATATACTTCTAAAATACTCAATATACCACTTCCACAATCAATTTGTTTATTGTTACTTTATTCCACAATAATGTATATTTTGTTGGAGAGGTAAGCACACAACCCTCTCTCATGCAGCCTGTCGTATACAACTTATGTCATTTTTTTGAGAATGAGTTTGGTAGCGTAAATGATCTTTCCCCCAAGGTGTTGAGAGCGGTTTATCAGCTCTGTTGAGTGTAGATGTCAATCATCTGACACCACCTAGTTATTTTAGCGAGAAATTAGGCCTTCGCGAGCCACACGAAAATAAATGTAAAATAGAAAAAATATTGGACTTTGTTCACTGGATAGTTTTCGAAAATCACTAACACCATTTGTGTAAATGACCTAATTTCTGAGGAAATAAGTTTTAACATTCAACTCTTCCCCCATAGACTTGTATTGGAAATTTTAAAGAAGCCAGCCATGGCTTCGTTCGGCCGGCCATTTGAAACACACGTGGTTTCAAAAGGTTATAAAGCAACAAGAATTAATATTGTTTTGAAGCCGTGAGAAAATAAACTTTAAATAGTTCTCTGAAATGGACCATTTGACTTTTGTAGAGACCTTGCCTGAACATCTCCACCCTATATTGCTGTACATTGAGTGTTGACAAGTTTCAACCAAAAACTGTAACTAAAATGGTTTGTGAATGTGTACTGAAAATTATTGGTAAAATTAATAACTAAAAAAAACTCCATTGGAGAAGATTGTCACCACGAGCGGCTTATCTATTTGAGGGGCGTGTTTAAGAATTACGCAACGTCTTCAGGATAAAATTATTTATGTTTATGTTACATATTTTTGTCTTTTTGTGGCCGAGTCTTGATTTCATTGGCTGTACAGAAGAAGTATGTGGGTCCGAGCCTTGGGGTCCTAGCCCTGCTTTAGTAATGGACGCGTAAACAACGCTGTTTGAAAATAGAAGGTCGAAGACACGAACGAGAGCAACACGAAATCACTGAAAGGGTAAAAAAAAAACATGCAACAGCTCCGTCATAAAAATTGTAATTCTGAACTGAATTATACGGACGTCGATGTAGTTAAAGCTAAGGCTAGAAATTATGCTGCACGTTCACTCGATTACGTAACGTTGTTTTCATGTTGACTTCTTCCAAAGCGGTCGAGTTTACCCTACACTTCTCCTGAGGGATGTTCGCTATGATGTCCTTGCAGAGAGTTCGACGTTTAAGGGTTTTAAAGGTACAATTTCGACACAGTCGCTCTAAATAACAATAAACATGCTGCTTTCTACAGCTAGGGGGCACCCCTTGTCTTCAAATTAAACCAGTACGCTTGTGTAAAATGTAATAACTTTATTTAAACCGTTTCATTGGCTTGATAAATATTAGCCATTTCATTGTGTAGCCTCAGTCACATTTTCTATAATTTGATGAATTGTCATCATTCTTTTCTTTTTTACAAACTAATTTTCACACTTAGTAACAGGTGAACAACATTTTGGTTAAACTATTATGGCATCTATATTGTGCATCACGTCAATCATTGTAATTTATTTATTTATTTTTTTAAGTGGGTCATTATCCCTAAACTTGCTTATCTGCATATTTTTTTGATTATCAACACAAGCTAAACACTTCTGATATTAAGATTGGGTCGTTTGTTTCTGGAAAATCCATATTGTGCCCGACATGTGCAGTACAAGACAAACATGTGGGTTTATTGAACAGCATTGCAAATGATATGAACGAGTTGAAGAGCAACTGGGAAGAACTCATTTTCCATATCTGGCCTTGGTGGGGGAGCAATTGTTTGATCATGTGAAGAAGATTTGTTCGTTTTGAGTGAATTGTTCATGAACGACAGATAAATAATGTTTATTTACAGGTTAAACAGCAGCTAATTTAAAAGCTAAAATGTACCAAAAATATCTACTGTGAAAACAACCTTTTTGTCTTCTGTTCAGTTCCTTTGGTTGGAAGTATCTTGGGTTAAAAGAAAAATTCCTCTAACACCATTCTCCACCAAAGCAAGTAATTCTAAGAAACCTGTCAGATACACAAGTATAAGTAAGTTATCTCTCGGACCTAGTCTACAATCTCAATTCTTGTTTATTTTCAATAGAGTACCACAAGGATTTGCTTGGTTTTTATTTCCAATTTCGTTTCTCTGACATCCACCTCTTTCCATTTGTTCCCTAGAGAAAGAAAAACCAAAGTCTTTGAATGAAATTGCCCAAATTCTGCTGCAAAGGGCTAAGGAGACCAAAGAGAAACCGTTATTGTGTACAACTGCAAAAAGTCCAACAAAGGCAGCAACGTTAAGCAAATCTTATGACCAAAGTGTTGTCAAAACAAAGACTCAAGCTTCCAACATTACCATTCCTGGGGACAATCCTTCCGAATCTGCTACCCACACAGAAGTATTTGAGGACATTAAAAATCTTCAGGAAGTAGTCACACTCTCAGGAATTTCTCTGGATGGGGCATCTGAGAATAAAACTGCCATTGAATCCATGCAATCACCTGACACTACACTAGTAGAAGACACACATAAGGAAATCTATATCAATGCTAATGATTTACGACGCAATTATGTTGATTTAAGGGAAAATGCTCTACAAGCTGGAAGAGAAAACATCACCCACTTTTCCCGGACATCAGAAGACTTGATTTTGCCCTGTAGTGAAACTGGTGATTTGGCATCTAAAAATCTTACATCAGAAGCGGTTTCTATCCATCCAGAACCTCGATCTCATCTATCTCTGGATTTAGCTCGATCAGCAGATGTTCTATGTAATGCTATAAAAGATATACATAGGGAGGTATTCATTGAGATTAAAAATGAGAATTTCGAGTCTAAACCTGCAGATTCAAGCGTAAAAAAACCCACTACTGGTACTCTACCAGAGGCTTCAGATAGAGATGTTTCTCCATTATCAGAAGTAAATTTGTCTTGTAGTGAATCTTTTAATTCTGCCGCTCAGAAGTATAAAACGGAAGTTGTTGAGTTGGCTGAATTGGTGAATGTACAAGAAACTCCTGAGATTTCTTCTACTCAGAAACAGTTACCAGGTCCTAGCACACTTCTAGAAACAAAAGATTTGTCCCTTCCATATGTAAATGATGTTGAACAAGTAGCTATTGAAGATTTTCCTGGACAAATCTGCATTCAGATCACAAATCCCAATGATTTAACATCTAAATTGTATGAGTCAAGTTTGGAATCGTCCACTACCAATGATCTACTAGAGGCTTCTACCAAAGATGCAGCTCCAGACATTACACAAGTTTCACCAACCTCACAATATATTAATGAAGCTGAGAAGTCTACAACAGAAGTAGATGAAATGCTAGTGGTCCCAACCCCAAACCCTCAGACAACTCTTCAAGTACCCTCCTTACAATTGAAAGCTCATCAAGATGAGTTATCATTTGCTGAAGTTGATGCACATCTAGCAGCACAATTCCATTTACCTATTGAATCTCAAGACGTGCCATCTTTAGATTTAGCGCGTACAGATGCTAAGGATTCAGCATCGAAACCCGTTGATTCAGTTGTAGAATCTCCAACTACTGATGCTCCAGAGACTAAAGGACACATGTCTGAAAACATCATAGCCGTTTCTCTAATGACAGATGGTATCGTATCCCACAATAAACCTATTAAATCAGCCTTTGAGAAGTGCACCTCTGAGGCGGTTCCTATGAACGATGAACCGAGCATTCAGACAATTCCTGAAGCATCTACTGTGTATTCAAAAGATCATCAAGATGAGTTATCACTTCCAGAGGTTGACAAACATGTAGAAGCAAAATGCCATTCGCAACCTCAATCTCAAGACTTGTCAACTCTAGATTTACCCTCTTCAAAAGATGTTTCCCGAGTGGACATTGAAGATCTTAATAATGAGATTTACACAACAAATGCTAATATGTTAGATTCCAAACCTGTTGATTCAGTTGTGGAATCATTGACTTTAGATGGTTCAGTTTCTCAGATGTCTGTAGGAAGTTTGTCTTCTGAAAAAGTGGTTGATTCTATCATTGAAAACTTTACATCCGAAGCAGTTGAACGTGATGCGACTTTTCATATAGCGGATGGAATTGTGCCTCCAAGGGTCCAGACAATTTGTGAAGCTTTGCAGCCACAATTTCAAGACTTGCCTTCTCCAACCTGGTCTTCAAATAGTAATCCAGATTCATCATCTCCAGCCATCTTAGACAAGGGGCTTATTTCTTTACCAGATGCCACAGCTGATGCAAAACTCGACATTTCCTTGGAGAAAGCAGTACCATTACTTCTAGAACTCACCAATGAAGAAGTCGCTAAATCCTCTGAATTCCATGAAAAGTCTTTGAAGGAATCACCAGAGGATCTCTCTGGGAGTGTTTCTTTATCTCCATGTGAAGATGTGGAGGTACATTGTGTGTCACCAATATCTGATGGCATTGAAAGCTCCGTCATCTCAATGGAACCAGTTCTAGAGGCATTAGATGAAAAACTTCCTGAGGGTATGAATCAACATTTCTGCAAAATAATTGGAAGAATTTAACATTTTTAGAACCAAACCATTTTGTGTAATAATTTACAATAATGTAAAAGTTTACTACCCCGCTCTCTATTTCTCCCTCATTAGTAGCGCAGCTGGATCCTGTACAGCGACTCTTCCTTGACAAAATACGAGAATACTCTGCAAAGAAACGGTATTCAAGTCTTCCAATAAGATAATACATACCATGCATTCCAACAATGAAAAATCTCAAATACCATATTTTTTGGCTCATAAGATGCACCGGCACATAAGACGCACCCAATTTTAAATGAGGAAGATCTAGAAAAAAAGAGAGAGGGAGAGACGAGTGTTTGCGCTGCTCTTCCCCTGGGACCGCTTCCCTGTTGTATATTGTTTACTTTCGTTTTGTGATGCTGAAGGAGGCTAAAAATAAAGGTTTGAGTTTGGGATGATGTGCTCATCTTGAAGCTCCTTCTTTTTCCACTAGCTATCCGGCACACGCGTCACATCAGGCTCAAGAAACATCACAGATAAACTATTAGCTGTGCCTATTTCACATCTTCAAATGTATTTTAGTATGAGAAATCGGGTTTTGTAGCGTGAGAGATCAATGTGTGAGAAACGGCAGCTGAGCTCTGTAGTTTCGCTCGTGAGTATGGATGCGGAAGCCAAAGGCATTGTGGGAAATGTAGTTTTTTTCCCCGTTTTCGTTACGACCGCGCTATGGCAGAGATGGGCGATGACGTCAGCGCGCAGCGCTGGGTGTACAAATATGGCCGCGGCTTCGGCCTAGCTCCGGAGCTCTTACCCCTCTCATACGGCCGTGACCGGACTTCGCGGCGCTCTGCATTCGGTCTATAAGACGCACCAACTTTTCCCCCTCAGTTTTGGGGAAGAAAAAGTGCGTCTTATGAGCCGAAAAATACGGTAATCCCCATTTGCAGTTCAGAACTGAGCAGAACTGGACTTCATTTGCACTATGCAGAATATTAACAGGCTGATCATCAACCTCAGGACAGTCTAACCTACTGAATGTGGATCTAAAAGCCAATCAAAAAAATTCAGCTATTCTGTTGGAGCCGTAGCTAAGTGTATATAAGCTACTCAAACCTCAGAGTAATAAACTCAAGGATGTCAGGAGTCTAACTATAGTTGAGGCAGGAACTAAAGAGGCCATTTATTGATGGTGCCTTTGAGCTGATCAAGCACTCCATGTAAATGAAGATGATCAATAACTTGTGCTTCATTGACAAAACAATTGGCTTTGGAAGCAACCACTAATGATTTCACTGTGTCTGATGCTTAATTCGACCGACTGTCTGCCTCTTCACAAGAAATTACTGCATCATAGATTAGCGTCATCATACGGTTTGGTAATAAAACATAAAGTGCTGGTTCTTTATTAGCTCTATGCACCTAATGTAACACAGCTTCTAATGTAGCATAGTTTTTTTCATATACATATATATATACATAAACATATACATATACATATACATATACATATATATATATATATATATATATATATATATATATATTTCATACATATACTGTTGTCAATTGATGAAAAATGTATGCAATTTTCTTTTTATATTTATGCAATATACTTTGGGAGGATATGAAACCATGGCAAAAAATTTCAGAGATTGAATAAAAATTCTAACACTAAGTACACTTCTTAAAATTGTACTTCAAACTAAGAAATAAAATCACTAAATAATAAAACAGGCAGCAGATATTTAGCAATTGACCTGCAACCTACATCAGCTACCAGAATTGTGCACAGAAATACACAGAAAAGTGTGTCTGTAAGTGGGTATGCATGTGCCCCCAAAACACAGAGATATACTTTCACTTCCAAATAAAAAAAAAAAAGTACTTTCACTCCTCGTTTACAATTTACAAGCATGCAAACATTTGCTCAAAAAGTGTGGACACATGTTGAGGAAACGACTCTTTTGCATGCATGTTTCAGGCAGCCAAGACATCAAACCACAAATTGTTGAACATGGAAGTACTTAAACGAAAAATGAAATAAGGCTGGGGTACATTGCAACATGCTATACATTAGAGTTTGGATTTTGAGTGATGAGCCAGTGAGGTTTTTAATTTGCCATTACTTTAACTGACATTGAGTGATCTCAGAAACCGTGACGATCTAACCTTTACTTTGAGCATGTTCCTAACAGCTGCCATTTAAGTCACTTCTTGTCAGAGCTGTGGCTTGAGGTCAGGGCGGACAGATTGTGTGTAATATTTTTCTGATGGCATGAAAATGTCCTGGAGCATAAGGCTCACTGTGTTTGTGATGGATTTCCTATTATCAATGACTAGAAGGTCAAGTCCGCAGCTGAGCCTCAGTGTCTCAGATCCACTGGTGATAGATGGAATCATCTCACAAGCTTTAGATCATAATGTGGCCAGTAGCTGGTCATTATCGGCCGACAGGTGGAACTCGAAAACTGAGTTAGTAGGCTAACTCTGATCGGTTTTCCCAGGTAACAACCCAATCCAGAAACAGCAGAAGGCATTATAAATAGCTTTGAATGCCAACACAAACCAAAAAG
>SRMA01026809.1:0-24930 GCA_007224835.1 Danionella cerebrum | reverse complement strand
TTCTATTTCCCCTCTCTCGTTCAAACAAATGTATTCTGTCTTACTGTGACTGACTTTCATTCCTCTTCTTTCTAGAGCTGACCTCCAACTTTCCAGGTTTTCCTCCACCTGCTCTCTGCTCTCACTACAAATCACAATGTCATCTGCAAACATCATTGTCCACGGAGATTCTTGTCTGACCTCATCTGTCAACCTGTCCATCACCATAGCAAATAAGAAGGGACTCAAAGCTGATCCTTGATGTAGCCCCACCTCCACTTTGAACTCCGCAATTATATATGAGTAATAAAAACTTTGCAAAATATACCAAATTAGAGTTGCAATGCTAAATCCTGCAATGCTACCCTTTGGTTTTCAGGCATTATCATTGTGAAAATGTGGTACCTCTGAGTGGGACTGAAGCCTTAAAGCTTTAATGGCTTTAATTAGTGAATTTAATTAAAATACATGTTTGATCGAGGTTTTAAATGTTTTATTTTTCTGTTTTAACATTGTAATCTTTACCCTGGGTGTCAATGTCCATTTGATGAATTGCACTTTTAGTCATTTCCTATTGTGCGTCTAAATGGACACTTTGTAGTTACAGTTAGTTAGTTTGTTTTTGTTTTGTTTTGCACACTACGCATCCGCAGACATTACACCCCCTAAACCTAAACCTAACCTTAACCTGAATCATAACCAAGTTTGGCTGTTGAACATGGAGAGCCAATGCAAATTTGCTCCCTACTGCCACCGACCTCAAGTGGCCATTCCCTATTACTCTGAATGGAAAGTTGGAGGTTGTTGCTTGGTTTTAATAATTTCCCATGTGTCAAACTTTTATTTTTAGTAGCATTTAATTACAGTTTGACCTTTTGCTATAATCTAGCCGGATGTAATTTCCTCTAATGGATGGCTTCGTGCCCAAATATAGGAATGCAAAGTAAAGTAGTGATTGTATTGCACTAGCAAATCTAAATGAAAGCAACACAGACTTTACTGTTGCTCACTTAAAATGGAGCATTGCAAATAAAAGACAGACTAAATATTAAAGTTTATGTGCTTCCATGATTCACATTTTAAAAGTTGAGAATATAAGATCTTTAACCACTGCAGAGATGCTTTATTTTTGTTCCTTGTAGCATCCATATCCCACAGAAGATGAGAAGAAGCAGATCGCCCTGCAGACCAACCTAACACTCCTGCAGGTCAACAACTGGTGAGTCTTCTTTGAAACAGAAGTTTGCTTAGTCGACAGATGGACTCTGATTGACTTTGACTCTTATCTTCAGGTTTATCAATGCAAGGCGGCGGATCCTGCAGCCCATGCTGGATGCGAGCTCCTCTGAAACACCCAAGAGCAAAAAGAAGACGCCCCAGACACGACCGCTCCAGCGCTTCTGGCCTAATTCGCTGGCGTCGTCTGTCTCCCAGCAGCAGGTCACCATGGAGGATGGTACTAAACTGTCAGAATTTCTTTATTGGTGTTGTGTAGAAAGTTATCTAGTGGTTGATTTTAGTGTTCATGAGCAAATGTGACTGATTTATAGAAAATTATAATATCGTTTTACAGTGTTTTGAGAAGCAGCGTCCACCGGCCACTTTATTAGGAACACCTTGGTGGTACCAAGTTGGAGCCCCTTTTGTCTTCAGGACTGCTTTAATCCTTTGTGGGTAAGATTCAATAAGGAGTTTAGCCCTTATTGACATGATAGTCATGCAGATGCTGCAGATCCACAACCCAATGGATGAGCAGTTTCGCAGGTGTACCTAATAAAGTGGCCGGTGAGTGTAAATAACACGGTCAATTTTAGGTAATGTAGCTTGCTTCTCATTCTCAGGTACTATGGTAACAGTGGCCGAGGATGGGCTCCAAACGCTCTCGTCAGATGGAGCGACTCTTGCCATGCAGCAGGTCATGATGGGTGGACACAGTGAGGATGATGAAGACGACGAAGATGATGAGGATGATGAGGAGCCTGATCCGTCGCACTCTGATATGACGAGGCTGGGTCTTGAGACCAGTGACTCGCTGTAGTAGGACTCAACCACACACACACACACAGACACAGCACATGTCCTCGAGCTGTCAGACAGCTCTTTGGAGAACAGAGAAAGGGCTCAAAGCCACAAACCCACGACGACACACACTTACACACTTGCACACAAGTTAAAAGCAAACGCAAGCACAAGTCTCTCAAGGCGGAGCGCGCTAATCATTTTTGACGCCGTTAACCGAGTGCACTTTTTGTATGATACTGTATACTTTAGAAAAAAAGTGTTCAAAGCACATTTTGAAAAAGCTAAGAAGGAGTTTTAAAGGTGGATGATTGGGTTGTACTTATCGTCGTGGTCTCGAATATAACCACAATGAGATTTGGTCTCTTGCATGCCTGTGTTTGCTTTGATCAGGCACTAGGAAACTATATTTTTATAGTCACATGGTCGGTGCCAATTTGTTTGTTTTGCTCTGGTTTGCATCGTTTTGTATGGAATATTTATGTATGAAAAAGACAAACACTCAAGTTGTGGAACCAGTTTTGGATGGCGGGGGTTGGATTGTGGTAAGTACTTGGTGCAAAGTACGGAATGACTCGTGCAAAGACTGCTAAGATGCTGAAGCCTTACAGTTCTACATTTCAACTGCCGCAACGTGACTCTTGTATGTCTGGACACTTATTTCCACCATAAAGTCAACAAATATGTGACTTCTCACACAAGATCAGTTCTTACAGTTCAGCATTATGTGGGTATGTATGTGTATATACATATGACAACATACCAATTTGACTTTTTATTTAGCATTTCTGACATTTTGGGAAATTGTGGTTTGTAGTATCTCTAACGTTTACATTAATATATTTCTGACTTTTAATAACTTTAATCAAAAGAATAATTAAATGCAAGTTTATCTCAATATGAGCTATTTTTATTTTTCCGTTCTGGTAGTTTCTCATTAATAGTTAAACTTTTCTAGGCTTAACTCTAGTCATTAAAAGGAGATTATATAAAAACTGCGATCGAAGAATGGTGGAAACAAGTTTCCATTCCTGAAGTCTGATGTCAATGAATATGGCATATACACTTAAAAATAATACTTTTGTATGGTTTCAATGTAGCCGTTGAAAGTGAAGGACTTTTTTTTATTTTGTTTTGTTAAAAAAAAATAAGTAAATTCAAGGTCAGTTAGAATTATACATAGATAGGCAAAAGATGCATATCTTTTGCCTTCTGCATTACCATAAAGGTAAAAAAAAACCCTGGTTTTGACTCTGGATGAAATAAGTGTTTTGGATATTTAACATCTGCATGCATTTTCGTATATTGTTGTAGAGAAGATATGGTCATATTTTAAGAAACTCACAATAAAAGTACAAATACATCACTGGAAACAATAGTGTTTAGCTGCTGGGAAAATCCTCAATACAAGATGTTTGTAGTTTTATTCTCAGTCGTCTCTTGTTCCAGCCTCTATTATCTGAGTTATTTATCATATTGAGTTTGTGCTCTAGGCTGTCTGTCTGTACTGAGCGGCTTTTCATTTTCACTCGTAGTCTTGTGAATGTGATGCCGTCAGTCAGATGACTGACCCCAAAGGAGAATGTTAGCTTCGTTAGCTTAGCATGAGGAGCGCTAACGCTGCACTTCAGCATTTTGCTTCTATAACTGCTTCTATTTCTCACAAACACACAGAGATTTGCCTTTGAGACTTTTTTTTTAATAAAGCACACTGTAACTGAAGGACACGCCATTGTGTATTATTTTTATTTGTGTATTTGGAGATGCATTTTTGTGTAACTTCAGAGTCTGGAGGTACGGATAATCTGCTTGAATTGGGAACGCTATGTGGTCGAAAAAGTTGATATTTTACATCCCTTTATGTACATTTGAATTAAAAATCAAACGAATTAAGTAGTGCTTTAACAGTTGATTGTGGTAAATTATTAACATTATTAGTTCAAAAAGTATTAATCATGCTTCATTTAAAGCTTGTTTACATTTGGCCTTGCATAAAAACTATACATATTTTGAGAATTAATACATGCATGACAACACAGAACAAATAAATATTTAACTTTTTACAATTAAAATAGTGTCTATAAAAATAGTTATCTTCAGTGTAAATTTGTTACATTAAACAATGATCTTCCACATAATGTGATGATCCATGGATTTTGTCCACTATTCGATGGTATTTAGGGTTGATTCTCTTCTTTCTGGAAATAAACAGTCAGAAAATAGAAGGTGGTTAATTTCTATTGCAAAACAAGTCCGGATCAGCATGAACACAAAAAAGATTTCTAGGAAACTGAGTGTACTTTAAATCAGAGTTTGCAAACCCTTCAGTCAGAATATCATTCAGCAGTTGTCTTGTAAAGAAATTCCGCTCTTAATATGCCTTTCTTGTCTTATACTTCAATGGCCTATTATTCATTGTATTATAAAGTTTGCATAAGGCCTGGACAGGTTGCCGGCCCAAGCAACCATTGCGTTTTAAACAAATAATCTGTAAATTATTGTGCATCATCCCAACTGTGGATTATAAGTTGTTATGGTATGTAAGCTGATGTAGGAATGCTACGTGTCTTACTGGATGGTAGGTACCGTAAATGTTAAGCCAGTATAGCATCCATTAAACAGCTGGAAAATTAATGCAGCGATATGAAGTTCAGATTAGTTTACTGGGTCATATCTTTTAATATTTCAGCAAATAAATGAATCTGACATATTAAAGATTCACAAGCCTATCAATCAATCTACCTATTGTTTAACTTGGATTTTAATTATGTGTAGATTTCAAAAACGTTTTAATAATTTAGATTTTAAAACTAACATTAAGAGCCACAATCGGCTCCAAATTTGTAATTGTGCAATTGTCATTTTCATATATATATATATATATATATATATATATATATATATATATATATATATATATATATACATGCATTTTTTATCTGTCAACACCCCATCATAGAGGGGGCGGGGCTAACACAAATCCCAAATTGATGGTTTCATCTGAATTCTCCACTTTGAAGGAGGAGCTTGATAGGCCATTAAGTAGCGTTTACCAAAATATTGGCCAGAATGTGTCATTGGAGGAGTGATCTTCCAGATGTCTTTGATCAAACAGAAAACAAAGGGATAAATATGCCCTCCTTTTAAAATCAAATTCTGATTGATTAGTTAATTTAAGGTTAATTTAATTTTTTTATTTTTTTATTTAAGTTTTACCTCCATTTGTTGTTGTATCCACGTGAGACCTTTGGTTATGCTGGTGTAAACTCCTGGTTTATTTTTTTGTCCACAACTTTCATCCCAACTGGCTGTTCCAGTCAATGTCCAACCTGAATTCTGGCAGGCAAGTGGCCCCCCACTGTCCCCCTGCACACACAAGACCTAGGTTAACCTAAGGAGCAAACTACGTGCATCATGCTACTGCTACAATAACACAGTACCTGACAAGTTCCAGCGCCACCTTTCAAAAATCCTGCACAGATGTTCCAGGAGGTCAAATCTGCTCTGTGGCAGTCTCTTCTGGACAATAATGGTGCCTGAGCAACATGCAGAGAAACACTGGCCTCTCCTGAACAACATACATGAGCTTATGAAGAGAATCAACAATGTTTAAAGGTTGAATGCTTGCATCCGGACTCACCATCATTAACTGTGGCTCCCCAGCCTGAGACCAAACACATCTGCCCATCCTTGAAGATCTCGTCGTAACTGGGCAGACAGATAGGCAAAACTTTGTCTAGGAGTGGTGTAAAAGAAGATAAAATTAGGTCTAATGGCCAGTTTTTGAAATAGTTAGCTCTTGAGCAAAGCAGATTCTTACCATTGAAAGACAGAGGTAAAGAGAGCTTCATTAATGCTATGTCATAGCTGAGACTTTTCGGCCTGTAGTTGGCATGGTAGATGATTTTCTCCACAGAAAGAGAACCAGAACCACTCAATGGCTGGTTAACTACCCCAGCATAGACACTCCATAATACTGGCTGATCAAATCTATGAACGGAAAAGTGTGAAGGCATCAAAATGAGAATGCTGTGGATGTCTAAACAGAAATATTGAACAACTCATAGTTTTGACTTATAGCTTTTACATCACTATAAACAATTTTTAAATCTCATTACTTCCTCTAACCATTTTTTTCCTAATATTATGGTTATCTTCAACTTGTTTTGCTCAATCATATAGTGAGATTACCTAGAAGGAATATCTAGAAAAGAACAACTGAAGTACTAGGAAACGTCACAGATACTTGACCTGGTTCAGCCCTGCTTAGCTCTATTGGGCAACTATGGCTTGGTTAGAGTCATCTGGGATTTTAATTTTTATTAGGGGTCATAAATTCCTCAATGTTATGTGTATGATTTGATATAAATATACGAACCATCAATGGAAAAGTTGTGAGACCACAAAGTTGGTCTAATAGCCAAAAGAAGGCCA
The DNA here is from genome assembly GCA_007224835.1 of Danionella cerebrum. Lineage (NCBI taxonomy): Eukaryota > Metazoa > Chordata > Actinopteri > Cypriniformes > Danionidae > Danionella > Danionella cerebrum. The sequence goes on along the minus strand of SRMA01026809.1, from coordinate 18,498 downwards.
GGGTCTGTTTTGATTTGTACGAGAGCGTTTGATATCATCCATCCACTAGGGGGCAGTTAATAATTTTAGGGGGAATAATTTTTTTATTCTTAAGTGATGGAGAGAGGTAATTTTCTCATCTTTTTCATTTAAATATTGCAACAAAACAGCCCCTAGACGATAACTCCCAGTAGCTCCATGATACGTATTGTGACTATTTTTTATCGCATTGTGTTGTTACACCCCAATTTTTTTATTAGAACAAAAGGCCTACTGGGCTTTGGACCAGTGGATCAGTGTTTGCCCCAATGTTGATTTTAATAACGGCTAACATTTCTGATAATGAGTCAAGTTAAAGACGTTTAAGCCTACTCAAATAAACTTTGAGGAAGGAGGGTGTCTAACTAATGACCTCAATGACATGCCTCATCCTTTGGGAAACCAATACTACACCAATGCCTACCATCAATACCTTCAGAATGAAATAACTCACTTATCTGGTTCGGTTAGCTTTGCTAGACTGTATCCACAGTTTTTTCCAGATGAAAACACTAAGGTAGACGGTATGTGATGAACTTTTCATTTTCCTGACCACCAGAAAAGAGTAATATGCCAACCTATACCAGTTTCCACTAGCACTGCAAAATAAAACCAGTTTTGGCAAAAAATAGCTTCGAGTGAATGGTAATAAAGCCCAGTACTAATCACAATGAGTCTGAACCAGAGATATGCACCTCTACTAGACATCCCCAAACAGCCCAAGCCCCTTCAGAACCAAAATTAACTAATTGATAGCAACGCAGTATAAACCACTTGACCATTATAGCACCAATATAAATCAGTCTGTATAGGAGCCTAGCACACCCACCCGTACACACAGTGAGCTGCCGTGAGGATCCAGCGCTCGCTGATCACAGCTCCACCACAGAGATGCTGGTTCTGATAGTGCAGGCTGACCTGCCACGGGATCTGACCCAACCGGGACACATTCCCTCCCACAATGCGACTGCTCCTGACTGCCAGACTGGAACCGCACTCTACAGACACAAAGTTCTTTAGAAATGAAAGATTTACAAAGTTTGCAATAGTTTTAGTGTTAATAACGTGACTGATGATATAACAACTTGATTCCATGCACCTGTGGATTGTTGTTCCATTTCTATGCTGTTTACATGAATTAGCATATCGCTATATTTGCTAACGAGAGTTTCTTAAGCCTGAAAATCATTGAACTTGTTGGTGAGAAACTAATATGAATGTCTAAATATTGACTTTGAGAGGCCACTCACCTATACATTTAACAGCGGTCACTAAACCGGAAGTGCACTGCGTCTTTCTGGAAACACATCAAATCATGGACCATATCTTAGTACAACAATTCTTTTTACATTACTTTCACACATCAAGGAATATTCTCTTTTATATATTTTCTGCAATTATGCAAGATGTCTACTATCCTTACTGCTGGTTCTGAAAGTGAAACTGCTCAATCCTGATCAAATCTCAAGTGTTTTCACATCAATAGTCAGTTTGAACAGTGCACTGGGTGGATCTATATTTTAGTCTTTGGCCTAAATGTCTATTCTTCTCACAAAAATGTTCTTCTTAATTTATTTTAATGCACACGGAATTTATCTAGCTATTATTTAAAAAAAAAAAAAGTATATGTATTAAATATAAATATATTTGCATGAGTTTGGCCACAGCTTTTCTCTGTTTCATTAAATCGAATGATTTTTGGTGACAAATTTTTTAAAAATTTTTTAAGAAAATGCTTATTTTCAAAAACTCAAAAATGCCAAATTATTGTCCCTTCATCTTTGTGGCTGTAAAATTTAACTGCTGTAAAATCAATATTTCTATTCATTTTATTTTATAAAGCTACATTGGCTCTAAATAAAACTACAACATTTTTTTTTATCCTAGATCTTACATCATGTCATTGATTTCAGGAAAAAACTTATTTTCAATATGAAAAATGATTGTGGCTTGGGTTTTTTGTAAACATTAGAAACATTATTGACATTGGTGGATTTTTAGATTTTTGTGCAGCACAAGATTTTTTTTTTCTCCCTCATTTATTCTTAATGTCCCTTTGACTTCCATTATAAGGACATTTTGAACATCCCATGACACCAAATAATAATGTAGTCTTGATTAAAAAGTGGAAAATGGGCAAATATGTGGGCCTGTCTCCAAAAAAGCTACATTTAAGGGAGTAAAACAGCATGGTACAGTGTGTGCTATTTGGAAGTCATGCACTGTTTTGTTGGCAAATTAAGCGTTTACCGGACATATGAAGAGTTGTGAATCTTGAAGCTGGTGTGCCAGTCTGTCTGGTTGATATCAATAGCCACAAGATTATTCTGAAAAACTCCTTCAATGGAGGACATGGGGACTGCTGCAGAGCTCACATAACTGAGAGGAATCAAAAGAACAGCTGTGTTGGTTATTCAAAATACAGGTCACTCTTTCTCTTGATAATGACATACTTCCGCTGTTTCAAAAACGTTTAATGTTTAAAGAGTCATAATTAACACCACAGGTAAAACATTTACCCCAGACATTCAGACTAGTTGTATTTACTCTGGAGATGTGGCCTAAGGGACTGTAATCCATCACTGTTTTTTGACAGTCAAATGACAAAATGTTAATGCAACACAAACCACAGTTTTGGCATTTGGCATCTTGACCTAGTTGAGGCAAAGAGCTGTTGCAATGAGATTTTTCAATCATTCATTTAATGGCAGGGTGATTTTAATTGGATTAGCTAGCATTGATGTTATTCAGACACCCACACAATGTAAGAACTAAGAATTGCAGGTTTAATTTAGGTGAAGAAAAACATTTAGGTGAAACTATTATGTAGTCATGGGTTCTACCTAAAACTATACAAATGTGCTCATAAGTTACACCCCCTTGCAACTTTTCTGATTTCATTGTCATTTTTAAAGAAAAGTATGACACAAAATCTTTTTAAATTATAAAAAGTTTACACACTCTCGTTTTTATTCCCCCTTTGACATCAATGGCAGCTTGAAGTCTCTTGAGGTAGTTGTCACTGAGGTTCTTTATCTTGTCTTTCGGTGAAGCCTCCAACTCTTATATATACTCTTGTATATAGTTAAAACTTGGAGTACAGAGTGATCTAAAGCTTGGTGTTGCCCATTTATTTAGAGAGCAAAATTAACTTTCTTTGGTTTCATAGATCAATATTTTCAAGTGCATGCGTCTTTTAGTGCGTTTTCTGAGATCCTTGATCTCTTACTGTGGCCAAATGCTACTGTTATATGCAAAATATGACCTGGAACATAACTAAACTGCTAGACGATAAATGTACGTTATTGTTTGATTCATTCTATTTTTGGGTTCCGCTACAAGGAGTCGGCAAACCTCTGTTAAGAACATAATCTGCAGCTATATTTCAAGTTTACAGATGTAAATGCAGAATGCACTTACTTCAAGCTTAAAATAGATGTCTTTTCTGTTAATAATGTGAAGATGTTTGATGAAAAAGAGAATAAAAATATGCATCTTGGACAACAACTGGAAACTTCATGTCAGTTCCTTGTTCCTTGTAAGCACTGCAACCTTTTGAGAACATTCCACCCTTGCAATTAGAAATTAATTATTTAGAATTTATCGGAGCCAATCCATCTGCCCTGGTGCATTACATGAGAAAGCCTGGTGGTAATGCTCTGTAATAGAGAAAGTTCCATCATGAACCTCATGTTGTTCCAAATCTGGAGTATTAAACTGCTTTGATTATGTTTTACCTGCACTTTTTGGAGCTTTGAAAGCATATTAATTGATTAGTCAATATCAAATCAGTTAATTGGTTCTCATAAATTTAAGTCTCTTCTTTTCTATGAAGGAAAAATGAACACCAAAGATGACCGGAACCTTGTCAGAATTTGTATTAGTCAGAGAATTTAGTTTAGATAATACCTGCTGTATCCCAGCTGTCGGCAGGCCACGGAGCCCAGGTGAGAGTCCCAACCTTCAGAGCAGACTGTTCTCCAGGAACCCCTGATGAAGACCTGAAGAACCCTGCTCCCACCGCTGACACGCACTGGCAAAACACAGTTACAGATTAGTAAAGAACTTTACAAGTAACAAACCTTGAGATTAGAAGCTACCTTAGCATATTAGCTCACATTAAACGAATCAAAAGTTTGATGTGATTGTATTTTCTATTAAATAAATTCTTCCGTCACTTATCCAGGGTCTTCAACCAAGTCACCTCCAGTTTTTCCAGCAATGTGTTCACACAGACCAGTGGAGTCCACGCGTACCATATTTTTTTAAAAAGCATCCCCTCAAAAACCCTGTGAATGCTGTAATGACTCTAAAAACAAACGAGTTGCAGTCAATTCATGGTGTTTTTAAAATGATCATTCAGCACAGCGTGTGCAAAAACACAAGCACCTCTGTTCGGTGTTCAAACATCTGTATGTAATCCTCTACATGCTGTAAACCACTACAGTGGAATAAACAGCAACATAGTCCTTGAACACAAAAGAATCCAGTTTCACTGTCCACACGGAACCACGAAAATCAGCAGTTATATGAAAATGGTGCTGCACTTGCGTGTGAACTAAAAAATACTAATGTTCAAAATAACCCGGTATGTCTGGACAGGACCATAATCTCTCCAGAATGACTCCAAAAGGCCACTCCCTGGGGTGACATGCCGAATCTTTGGATTGAAAATTTGGATTGGTGTTTAGAGGCATAAACGACACAGCTTTTTGTAAATGATGAAATTTGGTTGATAACTCACCATGATGACACTGCTGATTGGCTACCGCTGTATTTTGGTAACCAAACATTTTTAAAAAATAGAGTCTTTAATATAGTTATGTTTTATTTGGTTAACATTCTGCACGTGCTGCAGTCACTGTCCTCTGTGATATATCAAGAGGTCTCTTGTACCTCAAAGGTGAATCTGATATCAGGATGAGGAAGCGAGGCTGACCCACCACAGTTTAGCTCATCCTCTCCATCTTTGCAGTCCTGGACTCCATCACACACAGCATTTTTTCTGATGCAGTGCGGCGACGACACACAATGAAACTTTCCAGAGCAGCTCCTCAGACCCACTGCAGGAAAAGAGAAACAAGTGGTTTGTGATCGTCTCTGTGTGGAATCTAACCACATGCTTCTGTTTTTAATTAGTTATCCGTATTTCCTTATCTATTAGCACTCCTAGAAACCCTAAGTATCTTGACCTTTTCAGTTAACCCATAGACGTTTCTGACGCAAAATACACTCGGAAGTACAAGACCTGTGATATGGCTTGTATTTTTCAAAGTTACTACATAATGGCACAAAAAGTGGTTTGTTTGTTTGTTTTTATAATTCAATTTTCACATTGTTTTGACCTTGTCTGCTTTTTGGGGGATTTATGAATTTTTTCCAAGTCTGAACACTGTTTGTTCTCAATTTTTGCATTAATTTTGCAGAAAACATATTATACCCCGAAATTGCAATTTTTGTACAATTTCAGAATTGTTGTGGCATTATTTTGTAATGTAATAAAAAACAAGTATTGCCAAAAAAACGTCATTCAAAGGTAATTTTTATTACAGATACATTTGTAAAGTGGTAAAAAAATGATCAAAATAAAAGTATTAATAAAAGTAAAATGGCTTCCAAAACTACAGCTGTTTTGAGACCAACTGCAATCCGACATATGAGGGTGGTTCCCCGCCCCCAAAATTGATTGACAGGTGTGCATTTCCATGACCTCAGTTTGCGGTTTCAAATAACGTCAGCCATTATTTGTAAGCGACTTAAAGCAATGCTCTCAAAGGAATACCCTTGTGCATTTCACAATGTCAATCTCATTACAGAGGCCTTCACTGATTCCACATGATGTGATGTCTTAGCTCATCTACACAGCCCAACACTAGAACATTTCCCCAAAGTGACACTTTTTAAACATAATACTATAAAACATCTGAATTGTATTTTATCACAGGTTTAAAAGAACACATTTTGGAGAGTCGTACATTTCCCATCCTATAAAAATGGAAAAACAGGGGTCCTCTAAATAAGAGCCTAGACACACACTGATCTTTAAAAAGACTGTCTGTTAGCCATGACGTAGGATCATACGTGGAGCTCATTAAACATTTACAGTTCCCACAACTCAAGATGCGCTTCATTTGTACAGAGAACACTGACTCACTAACACACTTGCATTCATAAACACACCCTGTCCTTAGCAGAAGCCACTAAATTTATCAAATGATCCCGATCATGGTATAAATACCAAAAAATGAGCTGTCAGTAGGTGAAGCAGATACCTACTGACTTATAGCATGCTACGTTAGCCAATAATTATTGTATTATATTTAAACTCTTCTTCATCTTAGCCAAATCCGAGGTACCGCCTCCAAAGTTTGATAAGAACTATGACCCGGTCTGACTCGAGTTGTTATATCCTCTCAAACTTGTACCACTAAAGGAATTTTGGGAAATCGTTGAGAAAGCTGGGACATTTTCCATTGAGTTTGCATTTTGAAAAGCTGCAACTGGGAACCTGGTAGAAACTTCAAATTCACCACACTTGTGGATCAGTCTGTGCAAGAACATTCCAAGCATTGTGCAAAATTATTTGAACCCTGGGCTCTAAATGGGGTCAAAGGCCACCCATATAATGGTCATTGAGAATGAATGGTAAAGGGCACTGAAAATACCATAGAGAAATGCGGAGTTGGTTATGTTAATATCATAATAACACTTTTTTTTGACATTACAGACCACTCCATACCAACCAAAATGCTTACCCTAGCAACCAAACCTTAGAAGTATATTTCAGTTTTGGAATATAATTGACACATCAGGGTTGGTTTACGTTATAATACAATGTTCCCTTTTTAACTCTGTCACTGACTGCTCCATAGCAACCATTTTGACCTATCTCAGGGGTTAGTTTATTTTACTCATACGGATATAGGGAACATTATATTTTGTCACTGACACCACCATAGCAACCATTTGTTTTTGGCATATCTTTAGCTCAGCTTAGGAACATCTTAGAGATGTCGGGTTGGTTTACTTTACTCATATTAGCATCTGGAGCAATATGTTATGCCACTGACCCCTCAATAACAAAAATTTGACATATCTCTATCTCAGCTTGTGAAAGTCATAGTAACATGAAGGTTGATTCATTTTGTTCATAATAAAATGGGGGACATTATATTGTCCTGCTTACCAACCAGATTGTTTACATTGAGACATGGGAGTTGGTTTATGATACTTGTTTTGAAATTGGCATCATTTTAAAAATCTTTAAACTAAAAATCTTGCAACTTCAAGCTGCTCTCTTAACGTTCAGTTGTTTTTATTTTAAATCTCCGAAGCAAATCCTGATTTGTGTGTGTTACCTCAAAGCTCAAATCAGTCACACACTCTCACCTCCCAGGCCTATTCCTAGAGTCAATATGAAGATGATAATCAAGAGAAGACTGATGAGCAGAGCCAGTAATCTCCGAGACACGTATGGCCAACACAGCGATTTCAAGTTTGATAAGTCGTTACCTGAAAAACAAAACAGAGAAAGCAATTCAATCACATGTATTAACTTGCTTATTAACTCGTAATGAAAACCACACTGTAAGATTTTCACTTAAAAGAACACTTACTTAAAGGCTCATTTTAGATCTCCCCTTGAAATAAAAAGTAGTGTTTTACTGTTTTGGAAACTATTTAGCTGTTCTCCATATGTTGCAATAGCACTTAGTAAGTAGCCTTTATTTGTCACATACACTGTTACATGCAGTGAAATTGCAACCCCTCTGGCCACAAACATAGACAAGGTGAGGACAGGCCAATGTTGCGAGGTAAGATTTAAGAAAAAAACTGAGAAATGGGTATACATTGGGTAAGGTAGCTCAAAAAAGAGCCTAATTTGCACTGTCCTTCAGAGGGCAGTGTGGAGCAGGTTAAAAAAAGCCATTGCAACCAAGCACATATAGATATAATACAGGAAAAAACATTGCAGGAGGGGGTCAGGGAAGGTAGTGGGACCACTGCAGTCAACAGCCGACAGTTTTTCCTGCAGCCATAATGGGCGCTGTACTCATGGCCCGTTCAGACAACAGGGATTGGGAGAAGCTTTCGGAGCTGTGTAAGAGGGTAGAACACAGACCGTCTCATTATCTCGCTCTCTCTCTGGAGTATTTTGACTCCTTGATGACCTTCAAGGCCAGAGGAGGTGAGGGAAAGCCAGATGGAAGAGAAGTTGATTTTGGGTCAAAAACTGTAAATTTCCAACAATTTTTCTCCCCTGAACCCACGCTCCTTGTCAAGAAAATAGTGTCAATTGCATTCAAAGACCAGTTGATCAGATCCATAGTTCCTTTTAGTTGGAGACCAGGGCAGTGAGAGTCTAGGTATAAGGGAGAGGAGAAATATGGGACTGTCTCCGCCGAGAGCAAGACAGAAGAGAGCTTAGCAGTAGCATTTCAGTACAATGATCAAAGAGTTATATTTCCTATATAAAACTTGATCTTTTTAGATTTACATTGAAAGTAATATGACGTTTATAATTTTTAGTTATACCGCAATAAAGTTTAGTTCATTACAATATTAGAATTCAAAATATCAACTTTTTATTTTCTATGGTGTTTACAACACAATGCAACTCTAGTTTTCAATACTCTAAAATGTGGTATTAATATTATTATGGAATATAAATTCTTAACCAAATAGGAAGACATTTAACAGAAAATGCTGCTTTATTTAGCTTAAACATGATAGTCAGCCAATGCAAAGGGAAAAGGGAGGCGGGAGAGAGAGAGAGGACCAATCAGACTATCAAGAGTCTTTCAGCAACTTTACTTAAAGAGGTACAATAAATATTTTTTTATATTACAATATGGAAACTGATCATTCATTCATTTTCCAACTCGCTTGTTCCCTTTCGAGGAAACCCATACAAGCACGGGGAGAACATGCAAATTCCTACCAGGAAGGTCACAGGTGATCCTTCGAACTGATGACCTTCTAACTAGAAGGCTGCAGTGCCACCCACCACTGTGCTTCCCCAAAAACTGATCATTTTAAACTTCAATACTAATCTTTAACTAGAGGTCATATATGATTTAGTGATCTATGCTAACCTGGCTATAACCATCTCAACGAGCTTATGTCAAATAAAGCGATCCTTTAACACGCCAAATCTTCCAAAAGCTAAATTTAATTAGCATTTCTAATGAGCATTTATGCTTTCTTTTAATTTTTTGGTCTGGTCATCCATCCCTTGCAATTTTTCAGTATCTTCTGTTTACCATTCAAGAAGGGTTGAACCTTGATGATGGGCACCCCTGGACTGGGCGGGACCTGAACACTATATACTTTATACACCGGCAGTGGAGCGGATGACTCCACAGGGAGCTCGACAGGCACATGGGGGTCCTGGGTGTCTGGGTCGTGGAAGTGAATGAAGTGGCTGTTTTGGCTGCTGAAGGAGCTGACGTTGAATGTGGTGGGCGTCCCGATTTCGGGAAGATCATCCTCTGTGATTGAGGCCAGCTCCAGAGCTCCATATTCAGCGCCGTCCTCTGCTAGATCCTTTGGAAGTAATAAACACGGTTAGATATAGATATTTGGACAGTTACATTTAGTATTACAATATTTTATGATTCAGAAAGCTTCACAAGTCATAGCATAGAAGACCACTCTGTCTGTATGGAGGAATTGTAGACGTGGTCTACAAGTGTAAAGTTATTCAACCATAGACACCATCAGAAGGCTTGCACGAGCAAAGAATACATTAAAGTTCATAACCTCTAAGGCTCTGATACCTCAAAATACAGTTGTATGTATCTGCAATTAAAATTATGATTGGTCAAAATGTAATTATTAAATGTAAGTATTAAATGTTAAAAAGGCTTGCCATTCTAGGATTTGGAAGAGCATAAATAACTGAGTCAGAACACAGATAACCACTCTGTATGGAGGGATCCTAGACATGGTCTGCAAGTGTTGCATTGCTTGTGTGAAGTTGAACCAGAGACAGAAGTCTTCTAAGAGCTGTGAAGAACTGGATTCTTCCTCAGTGCCCATCAGCTTAAAATCATTTTAGCATTTGATTTGAAAATCATGGCCCAGAGGAAGTGTGAAGACACAGAAGTCCAGAGTGACGTTATCACATACAGTGATTATATGCTGGGGTTGGTCCACTGGGTTTTCTGAAAAGCGTAGTCAATGAGATTTTATAGATGCATTCTTTTGCTAAAAAGCTTTATAGAAACGCAGAGTTCATTTTCCAGCAGGACCCGGCATCTGCCCAGTGACCATATTACTGTACTGGATTGGCCAGCAAACTCTTGTGACCTGAACCCATAGAGAATCTCTGGGGCATTGCTCAGAGGAAGATGAGAGACACCAGAACCAACCATGCAGATGAACAGAAGGCTGTTTTAAAAGCAACTTGTGCTTCTATTACTCCTGTGAACAACCAAGTATTAAGTGCATAGAAACAACAGTTTTGTTTGAAGTTGGTTTATTAATATTAGCAGAAAAATTTAAACTTAAACAAACAACGAAATTCCTAATTTCACCGAAACTGTAATAACTCAGCTCTACAATATCATATCGACCCTAAGTTTACCAACTATGTTAATCCATGTCTGAACACATCCACAACATACACTCTCTGCCATAGCGCCACCAGGTGGCCACAGAAAATACAACATTAAACATTGACATTTTATTTTTAACATATGTGACGATAATATTGGCCAAAACAATGACAGAAAAATTAATCCAGTTATGGTTTTATTATTTAATTTGCCTGTATTGTGATTGCTGCTTGCAACTTTAATTATTGATTATTTTTATAGTACCTGCTTGAACCTTTGTATGGAGACCTTGAGAGTGCTTAATAAAAATAATTATAATTATTATTATTGACAATCATCCTCTTGACCTCCAAGACTCCAAGATGTTTTGTAGAAAGACGGAAGGTTGAAATTATGTACAAAAGGAGATAATTGTTAGTTGATTCGTAACATTGTTGACATCTCTCCATGCTTTGATAGTATTCCTAAACAATTTAGACTTACGGTGGTATTTTTTTAATGGTAAATAAAAAAAGAAATCCTGGAATCTAATCTATAATTAAACCAGTTGACCGTGTGTTTAATTTGAGCCGACCAGTGGTACAATTGAAAATTAGGTAATGTGTCGCATGTGATTCCCAGTCTTCATTTATTTAAAAGTCCAAGTCTAGGAAGTGTGTTCATTTTTGTAATATTGAAATTAATTTGGAAGAATAGACCAATCTGCACAGTTTTGGTTAATTTCTGTAATTAACAGTGGCTTTGTTTTTAAGAGAGTGTGATTTAACAAAGAAGCTACTCCTGTCTGAAAGCTTAGAGTTGATCATAGTTGCCAAATTAAAGGTGGCCACAAATGAAAGATTAGATATCAGTTATCTATGATGAAAGTCTACTCACCCTTTCCTCTGAAACAGGCCGCTCCGTGTCTCCTGCTGCTGGGGAAGAAGTCATGGCTCCGCTCTCATCCTCTCACATTTACTCCATTCTGCTCAGTGAGGCCAAAGCCAGCCACTCAAGAGCTGACGGAGTTACCAAGAGGAAAAAAATCTATCCAAATCCCTTTGGTGACTCCTCGTCAGAAGAATGAGCAAGTGCAAGTGACCCTGAATTCAAGAAGCAGCCTGCGAAACGAGATTTGGAGGAATTGAGAGCGGCTAATTGGACGGTGACTGAGTGGAGAGAAATGTTTTTTGATGGACCTCATTTCTTATTCCTCCCTCCCTCTACCTCCCTCCTCTCCCTCCCTCTCTCCATTTCTCGTTCAAAACTTCATGCAAATTCTCCCTGAATTTAATTTAATGCTTTGTTACTTTTAAACAGTTTTACCTTTTTACACAAAATCAACAAAAAAAAGCTTTAATCATTTGAATGTTTATTGAACATGTCTGTTGTGCGTACATTGAATTAAACACATAGTTACATTAGTAAGCTCAACACAAACGTATTCTTTTTATAAATAAGTGATAACGAGATCTCTCTGTTTCTGTGTCTTTGGACCACACCTGTGTTACCTGAGCAGGTGTGCAGCAGTAGAAGCAGAAGTAGTCATCGCTGAAGCAATGTTTCGCTTAGTCGTGTGTCACTGCAGCTGTGGATCAGGTGATGCTGGACTGGCTCGACTCCTCTGGTCCGGTTTCACTCAAAGGTCAGAGGTAGGAGCATCAGGCGTGAAGAGCTCCTCTACCTCTCAGCTGCTGCCGTCTAGCTCAAAAACACATAACTATAGGTGTGTGAGCTAGGGTCGCTTTAGGGTGGTGTTCAAAAGCCTTTACGTTTGAATTCTGTTCGAAAATGCACATTTACATCGCTTTTAAATTTCCAAAGTGATGTTTTCACATTATTTCTTGTCATTTGATTTCTTGTAGGTGCTTAAATGAAATGCATTGTAAAAATTAACAAATTAAACCTGCAAGCAGCGATCAAAGGGCTCTCAAACCTCAGGCGCTTTAGTCTTTCATTGGCCAATTTTTTTCACCATGCACTACGACCAGTCCTTATTTATTTATTAAGAACAAACTGTTCATGACAAAATGAGCAAATTAAATGGTAAAGAACCACAAAATAAAGTGTCAGATCACCATGCGGAGCTATGAACTGTGGGTTGCTATGGAGATTCTTTCAGACGTGGACTCTTAACACGCATGGCAAGTTTGAACCCGATCAGACATTGTATGGCCGAGTTATTAACAACTTCCTGTTTAAGGCAAAATATTGACTTTCGACGGTCGCCTTGCACACATTGTTCAACTAAGCCAAAAACACTTTGCAGTTTAACATCCCATATGCCATAAGACTGATGGATTTTGGAGATGAACTGATAAAATCTCAAGTATGACGAGCAGAAGCGGCCATTTTTGCTTCCTGTCGAGTTTGTAAACTCGATGCATGTTATTGATTTTCAACATTATTCAATGATTAAAAATTCTCTCACACACCACACCTCAAAAATCAAAGAAACGTAAAATATCTATAATGTTTGAGTTTCTACTAAATGCTTTCCCATGCTTGTCGTTATCTCAGTGCTCTAGTTAAATGGGTGACACAGTTAACCTGGTGTATCAAAGAGTGTCATTACATCAGTCTGAAGCTGAGAAGCCTTGTTGGTTTTCCATCATGTTCCTGAGAGCTGTATCTGGTGTCTCTTCTGTGCGCTTCATATCTACCATGATTTTTACATGTAATACCACTCCTCCCCAGCAGATGTCAACAATATCCATTGCAATCAAGTGTATCAAATGCAGATCAATCAAAACCGTCAGCATCCTAAATGTGTCTTGTATGCTTGTAACACTGAAAAATCACAAGAAAACGATGCATTTCTTACAATATCTGGTCATACGAAGGAAAACTATATATAGTTCATATAAATCACACTGCTGTTGTCGCCCAAATGAGGATGGGTTCCCCTTTTGAGTTCAGTTCCTCTCAAGGTTTCTTCCAAAAGGGAGTTTTTCCTTGCCACAGTCGCCCAGGCTTTCTCATCAGGGACATATACACCACTTATTAATTAATTAATTTCTGAGTTTAAACTTTTTGGTTTACTGTAAAGCTGCTTTGAGACAATGTCTGTTGAGAAAAGCACTATACAAATGAACGAACTTGAAATCTATTTAGTTCGCGCACACATTATTCTCCAAGGACACTTATTCACTGTAGTTTTTGGTATAGATAGATTCTCAAGCTTGCACAGTTTATAGCATCCGTGCCAGGTATAAAACCAATGATATAAAGCCTGGAGACATCAGCCCACCTGTCCAAAAATAGTCAAGCCCTGACCGAAGGCATTGCACATGAGTCACACTGGCTTTAGTGAGCATGAAAGTGTACACTTAACATTCAGGAACGTGATTTTATATCATATTACTCATATTTATGTTTTAATACTTCTAAAAACTTAATAAAACAAGCTTTTGTTGTTATTATTATTTGTATGATATATATAAGAGTAATCATTTAGAAAAAAGTTGTCAATCATGCTGTACGTCAAAAAATATCGTTCACATGAGCAAAACCTTTTCAGCATGTAATAGCAGAGCAGTAAAAATAACTTTAAAACTACCTACTTTAAAATTAGGCAAGACGCAGTCACTGAAAAACAACTATACACCATAATCACCCCTCAACCCAAGATGGCAGATTGCCATCACAGATGTCACAATGCTGTGAATTGTTTGGCTAAATGAATTGTTTTGAGAACATATACATGTTGGGGGCTATGCTATCACTTAATGTCTTGTTCACTGTGGACTTAAGTTACGTTTTACTGACTTTGTGAAAAATGACCTATAATAAATTATGTTAGTAAATTTACAAAAATAAACATCACCCTTATTTTCTTCTGAAAACCTGCCTTTTGCTCCGTGTTGTGTGTACGTGTATATACATGTCCGCTTTTAAAGAAAAAAGAATAAAAACAAGATTATTCAAACTATTTGAACGACACGGCAGGCTGGCGACATCGGTGACGCCAAACATCGGATATTTACGCCTTGACGTCATTGCCACCTGCGCCAATGATTGGATGATTTTAGAAGGACCCCACTTCCGCAAAACCACGAGCTAATCCTTTGCGTCCAGTTTATTATCGCTTCAAAGTAAGCATTTGTGACAATAAAAGTGAAACAATACTGATATCGATAGTGTTGTTTACAAAATAAATTAGGTGTCCTAAATTTGAGGTCTTGCTGAGGTTTTCGTTCGAAATGTGTGCCATTGATATTCCCAGCCCACCCCTCTTGTCTTTCTGAAGGCGTGATAAAAATAGCCCACGCTTCTTCAAATAGCGAACATCAGCGTTGCGTTTAGCTGTACGAGCGTCGTCGTGATGTCAGTACATTTTAGGTGCCCCCTCAGGATGCCTGTGTAGTCGCGCTCGCCAATGAGTGTCTCCGGCGTGAATGTCCTTCATTTCTCTGTCTGGCTTGTGAACTTGCTTTCACGGATTTGTTTTTACACGGCACGGAAACGCACCCCTCCGGCTCACCGCGTCCCCTCAGTAGCGTGACATTCTGGAGCGATTAAAACAAGTTTAAGAGCGCGCGACATGGAGTGCCGAGTGCTGTCTATCCAGAGTCATGTCGTGAGAGGATACGTGGGCAATAAATCTGCATCCTTTCCTTTACAGGTGAGCGGATGCATGCCCTTCTGATCACTGCTGCGGGTCACATGGTGGCTAGTCCATTGCATGCAAGTGTTTTAAAATGTTTATCTTGATGGGAACTCCAGTCATCTCAGGTCTAGACTGTGCGTGATCATCAGAAGTATTTAAGATTGGCCTCTTGTTGCAGTAATAGATTAATATGAATTCATGAGATGCTCATGTCAACTCATGGACTCCCCCGGGGTTTCATCAGCACCACCTTTAAATAGTAATTCTCAGTATTTACTCTTGTCACGTTTGTTAAATTATCTTGATAGTGTCCAAACTGACAGACATCAGCCTAGCTTCGTTGTAACTATACAAATATAATCGTTTTAGAAGGCAGTAATAGCGATGGTCATTCTTAAAGTAACAATTCTTTGCACTTTCTGATTAATTTTAATGAAGCATTAGTCACGACAGTGTTATGAGAGTGACCAAAATCACAAGATGTTTGAAATGGTCCATAATAACCCTTACATTGCCTTTGTTACAAAGTAAGGCATGTAATATTTGATTACTGCAAACATTATTCATTTGGTTGACTTTCCAAACTAACCACTGATCACTTAACCATTTATTGCCATCATGGAAAATGCAGAAGTAACTAGTTTGGGCTTGAGAGAAAGACTTGTTAATGCTCATAAAGATGGAGTAGGATACACACGGTTTTTCCCTCAAATAACTGTAGTGAAAAGCGTTATCAAGAGGTTTAAAGAGACCAACACAGTCGAGAACAAGACGGGCAAAGCCAGGAAGTGAACATTTTTTTTTTAAACTTTGGAAAAGAAACTAGTGGGAGTTGTTTCTAAAGACCCAAGAACAACTACTGAAGAACTTAGCTAAGTCTGGAATTATTATCTTAATGAAGACAGCCTCTAGAAGCCTGCACGTTAATGCATTGTGAGCTTTCCAACCAAGACAGACTCCATTTCTGAAGAGATGCTAAGGACAATATGGGGAGAAGTGATGCATACGGGAAACCTGTACTTTCAAAACCTTTGGCCATAGAGATGTTGCTTGTCTGAGAAAGAAGTGAGAGGCATTGAATCCCACAGTCAAACATTGTGGTGGGAGTATAATGATGTGATGTTTGAATGCTTTTGATACTGGGAATCTCGTAATGATTGAAGGAATCTAATAGGAACTCTGAGGAGAAAGAATAGGCTATTATTCTAAACGCCTCCACAAACTGATCTGAATTTGCGGTTCGAAGTTTCATGCGACAACGGACCTTGATCGAAAAATTTGGTCGGCAATAGGACATCACACATCTGACTGAACAAGTGGTGCCCACGAAAAAGACTTGGCAATATCGGGTCTGTTTTTCGCAAGGAGATTAACCAATGAAACCTGGTTCTTTTGATGCCGTGAGCAGAATGTAAAATTGCCACTCGGTGGCTCTCATCCTACATTTTCACAGCGACGTTGTACAGGAAACAGTAAAGAAATAGCGCCCAACAAAATCTTCCTTTTCTCCACATTTTTTGTCAAAACAGCTCCTAGTGATCTATCACCACTTTTTGTTTGTTGTCTTCTTTCCTGGTGCGAAGTGCCAAAGTTCAAAAACCATCTTCAGACAAAGAAGATCGTTGCATCAATTTTTCCTCGATCCAGGCGAAAGAGGCCCTTCGTAACAGTGTCTCTAGACTTCAGAGGCCTTAAGGAGACACGGTTGAGAATAACCGCAAAGACTAAAGGCTTTTTTCAAGAAAAACAGATTCATTATTGACCATTAGCATCAGAGGGATAATAATCTTGACAAATTGAAATATAATGTGCCAATGGATCATTGCCGTAATCACCGCTAACCATATCATGTGACCCTGAACTCACCATGTGACTGCATACAATGGTTTGAGGCCCATTAGCTTCTTCTCAGTTAAGTCAACAACACTAAATGAGAAAACCCTATTTTGGGGCCATATGCATGCAAGTAAAGGGGTTAGCTCAGCTACTAGCATAGATCCAAAATATAACAGAGCTGTAGATGTCACACCAGCTCGTTTTGCACACAGGTTGAGATAAAAAGCGCCTGTCTCATTTCCAAGAGTCTCACTAGGGTTAATCATCACCAGTAGCGTCCGATATCATCTCAGTTCTCGAAAGATCGTTTGAAATGAGAGATTATGCCAAGTCCTGACCATTCAGCCAGGCTCATTAGCTTCTGAATGGCTCCAGCTGTCCGTCATTCATGCCATCAGAATGCAGCAGGCTGGTTTCTGCATGCCATGCTTATGCTTGGTAAGCAAGAGTGACATCACAGCAAGGAAATTCACGTCCTGCAGAATCGTGACATGATTCTCCCCCCCCAAAGGCTCTTCCTGCATAGATCTTACTGAGTCATTTCTTCATCCCACGCTCATGCATCATGGTAATATTTCTTTCCTTTGCTTTGGTCACTGACGTTGTTTTTTTGGGCTAGAACCCTTAAGATTTGTGGTCAAAATCTGCAATTGTAAAACCTATTTTTCCCCAATATAAGTTTTTTTTAGGATTTGTGTGATTCAGCTTTTTAAGTGGACCTTTTTTCCCAGATGTTTGAGCAGATTTGTGGCTCTTTGTACACTTTGTACATTTTTTTTTACTTTAGGCATGTGTCAGTATCAAATCTATGGATAAAACAGGTTAAAAATGAAACCAATTACATTTTTGTTCCTCAAATGTTGTGACTGTAAATTACTAAAAGCTCATGAAATATTACAACACAATAAGATAAGAATACTATAAAATGAATAACAAGGATTCAACATAATAAATGGCAAATGTATTTGTCTCAAGTTTTTTTATAAAATGTAAAAAATTGTAATAGAGAAAGCCTTTTTTTATATGGGATTGTTTATGGAAGGTGGTTTATGGAACGTTTAATTTGGTGACCAAGATCTCGTTCCAAGATAAGAATCATGTGATAAACACAAACCATAAGCCAACCCCATGCCAGGGATGAACTCTCAAAGTTTACAGAGAAGTTTTGTACTGTAAATATGCTCAAGGGAGAGATTTTAGAATGAATGGTACATTACTAGGTACCGGTAATTAAAATACACACTTGTTAGTACTAGGGGTGTAACGGTACGCTAAAATCGTATTCGGTTCGGTTCGGAGAGCTCGGTTCGGTTTATTCGGTTCGGTACAAAACAATAAGAACTTGCATATTCTTTATTTTGAAAAGCTGCCAATACACAATAGAATTCTTGCATAAAATAAATAAAAGTGACACTTTTATTTGATATTTTAATGCACTCTTTATAAAGAAAAGCACATTTTTTTAAATAAAAAAATGAAATACTGCAATTAGTTAGG
>SRMA01026808.1:10952-23686 GCA_007224835.1 Danionella cerebrum | reverse complement strand
AAAGTGTCAAAAGTTGAAAGTGGAAGCTGAAAGGTGAAACATTGTAAAGTTGAAAATATCAAAAGTTAAAAGTGGAGGCTGAAAGGTGAAACATTCTAAAGTTAAAAAAGGTATAAAGTTGAAAGGTGAAGCATTGTAAAGTTAAAGTGTCAAAAATAGAAAGTGGAAGCTGAAGGTGAAACTTTTGAAAGTTGAAAGTGTCAAAAGTTGAAAGTGGAAGCTGAAAGATATAATATAAGTAAGTTGAAATTCTGTCTATCATTTTCCTAACCTAAGATAAAGATATGGCAATTGCGTTGCTGTGGTAAAAAGTCTGGTCGCTCTGGACAGGTCATTTACATAATAGATTGTTCCCAGTGTCACTATGAGTGAAACAAAACAACCCCCATGTCTCTAGCATTTTCCTAAGCTGAGATAGAGATGTCAATTTAGTTGCCATGGTAACCAGTATGGTTGCTATGGAGGGGTCAGTGACATTATATAATGTTCCCTGTGTGACTACAAGTCATTTAGACCTGCTCTCGTGTCTCTCATTTTACTAAGCTGAGATAGAGATGTGTCATTTTGGTTGCTATGGTAACCAGTATGGTTGCTATGGAGGAGTCAGTGACATTATATAATGTTCCCTGTGTGACTACAAGTCATTTAGACCAACTCCAGTGTCTCTCTCATTTTCCTAAGCTGAGATAGAGATGTGTCAATTTGGTTGCTATGGTAACCAGTATGGTTGCTATGGAGGGGTCAGTGACATTATATAATGTTCCCTGTGTGACTACAAGTCATTCAGACAAACTCCCGTGTCTCTCTTATTTTCCTAAGCTGAGATAGAGATGTGTCAATTTGGTTGCTACGGTAACCAGAATGGTTGCTATGGAGGGTCAGGTACCTCAATGAATGTTCCTGGGGTCGCTATTAGTGAAACAAACTCACCCACATGTCTCTAGCATTTTCCTGAGCTGAGATAGAGATGTGTCAATCAGGTTGCTATGGTAACCATTATGGTTGCTATGGAGGGGTCATTGACATCATATAATGTTCCCTGTGTGACTATAAATCAATTAGACCAACTCCTGTGTCTCTAGCATTTTCCTGGGCTGAGATAGAGATGTGTCAATTGGGTTGCTATGTAAATTAATCTGGTTGCTATGGATGAGTTGGTGACATTATGTTGTATTCTACATTCAACTTAGATCAATATAAAACAACTCCCATGTTTCTACGATATTCCACTTAGAAGATATTTGACATTCAAAAATAATGTTGAAAAGTGGGCGTGGCTTGATGAATTTATGTTAAATCATTAGCAATGATTGGCTGGATTAGTTATATGTATCCTTAATGTTGCTATGACTCTCCATTGTGAACCAATTACAAAAGCACTTTTACAATAGGATCATATGGGAATCAATTGCCCCATTGAAATTAATGGCAGCAATGCATCTCAATGGCCCATTGTGAGTCTATGAGAAGGCTAAGCCAATCAAATTTCGTTATTCAAATTAGTTGATTAACAGCTGCCTCCAACTGCCACTCTTTGAATCGAGGAGACATTTCTCAGATGTTGACCATGCCTCAAACAAATAAACATTACAGAAGAACCGTAAGACATATCGAGATGATTCTTTCTTTGTGAGAAGCAGAAGGCCTCAATGAAGATTATGGTATAAATTTTTTTAAGACATGTGGAAAATTCTATTAGTTATGGCGAGTTAGAAAAAGCCTTAATTTAAAACCTTCAAGCATTATTTTTTGGGTGAAATTCATTGATCTTAATGGAGCAATTTGCTTCCCTCGTTAAGGTTTAGCCCTCCTAGTTTAAAAACCGGAGGTCATATGAAAGGAACAACTGCATCTTTGGAAAGAGGACAAATTTCTCTACTACTTTAATATAAATTTTGTGCATAAAGGGTAAAGTTTAGTTTAGGAGAGAGGAATTGATGAAGAAGTTTGAGATGTGAAAATTAGAGTGGAAGCTAGAGTGGAGCAGAATTAGGTCAAAATCCAAATTCTTCATTAAACTTAAACTGCGATTTATTAAAATCTGTAAAAGATATGTAAAAGCTGAAAAGAGCTTTTAAAAGCTGAAAATGTGCTGAATTGTTTAAAAGTTGAATGATTGCTCTAGCTGAAAGTATGCTGAAGTTATGAAGATTGAAAAAAAGCTGAAGATTGAAAGAGATTTGAAGTGTTTCCCATTCATTTCAATGGGAACAAATTTTTTAAATAAAGTTTATTTTTATAAAAAGTATAAAAGATATGAAAAAGCTGAATAAAAGCAACATAGAGCAAAAAAAGCTGAACGTTTGGACGTTTAAATGGTGTTTCTAGAGCAAAGTATGCTGAAGTAGTTAGCTCCGGAAAAAGGGGGGGAATAAGAATAATAAAAAGAAAAAAAATAACTAGAAAGTGCATTTCCTAGCGGAAAATGCGTGTGAATGCAGAGAGCTGAAAATGAAAGCAGGCTGAAAGTATCTGAAAAAAATCTAAAGTTGAAAGGTGAAGCTGAAAGGTAAAATATTTGAAAGTTGAAAGTTTTAAAAGTTGAAAAGTGAAGCTGAAAGGTGAAAGATTTGAAAGTCGGAAGTTTCAAAAGTTGAAAAGTGAAGCTGAAAGGTGAAAGATTTGAAAGCTGAAAGTGTCAAAAGTTGAAAGTGGAGGCCGACAGTGAAACATTATAAAGTTGAAAACGTATAAAGTTGAAAGAAGAAGCATTGTAAAGTTGAAAGTGTCAAAAGTAGAAAGTGGAAGCTAAAGGTGAAACATTTGAAAGTTGAACAGTGTCAAAAGTTGAAAGTGGAAGCTTAAGGTGAAACATTTGAAAGATGAAAGTGTCAAAAGTTGAAAGTGGAAGCTGAACGGTATAACATTAGTAAGATGAAATTCTGTCTAGCATTCTCCTAACCTAAGATAAAGATATGCCAATTGCGTTGCTATGGTAAAAAGTCTGGTTGCTCTGGACAGGTCATTTACATAATAGAATGTTCCCAGTGTCACTCTGAGGCAAATGAATCAACCCCATGTCTCTAGCATTTCCCTGAGCTGAGTTAGAGATATGCCAATTGGGTTGCTATGATAACTATTATGGTTGCTATGGAAAGGTCATTGACATTATATAATGTTCCCTGTGTGACTACAAGTCATTTAGACCAACTCCCGTGTCTCTCTCATTTTCCTAGGCTGAGATAGAGATGTGTCAATTTGGTTGCTATGGTAACCAGTATGGTTGCTATGGAGGGGTAAGTGACATTATATAATGTTCCCTGTGTGACTACAAGTCATTTAGACCAACTCCCGTGTCTCTCTCATTTTCCTAAGCTGAGATAGAGATGTGTCAATTTGGTTGCTATGGTAACCAATATGGTTGCTATGGAGGGGTCAGTGACATTATTCAATGTTCCCTGTGTGACTTCAAGTCATTCAGACCAACTCCTGTGTCTCTCTCATTTTCCAAAGTTGAGATAGAGATGTGTCAATTTGGTTGCTATGGTAACCAGTATGGTTGCTATGGAGGGGTAAGTGACATTACATAATGTTCCCTGTGTGACTACAAACCAATTAGACCAACTCCTGTGTCTCTAGCATTTTCCAAGGCTGAGATAGAGAATTACCAATTTGGTTGCCATGGTAAATAATCTGGTTGCTATGGATGAGTTAGTGACATCATGTTGTAATCTACATTCAACTTAGATCAATATAAAACAACTCCCATGTTTCTACGATGTTCCACTTAGAAGATATTTGACATTCAAAAATGATGTTGAAAAGTGGGTGTGGCTTGGTGAATTTATAATAAATCATAAGCAATGATTGGCTGGATTAGTTATATGCATCCTTAATGTTGCTTTGACTCTCCATTGTGATTCAATTACAAAAGCTCTTTTACAACAGGATCATAAGGGAATCAATTTCCCCATTGAAATGAATGGCAGCAATGCATCTCTATGGCCCATTGTGAGTCTATGAGAAGGCTAAGCCAATCAAATTTCGTTATTCAAATTAGTTGATTAACAGCTGCCTCCAACTGCCACTTTTTGAATCGAGGAGACATTTCTCAGATGTTGACCATGCCTCAAACAAAAAAACATTACAGAAGAACCGTAAGACATATCGAGATGATTCTTTCTTAGTGAGAATCAGGAGGCCTCAATGAAGATTATGATGTAAATTTTTTAATGATATGTGGAAAATTCTAGGAGTTATGGCGAGTTAGAAAAACCCTTAATTTAAAACTTTGGAGCATCATTTTCTGGGTGAAATGCATTGATCTTAATGGAGCAATTTGCTTCCCTCGTTAAGGTTTAGCCCTCCTAGTTTAAAAACCGTAGGTCCTATGAAAGAAACAACTGCATCTTTGGAAAGAGGACAAATTTCTCTACTACTTTAATATGAATTTTGTGCATAAAAGTTAAAGCTTAGTTTAGGAGAGAAGAATAAATGAAGAAGTTTGAGATGTGAAAAGTTAGAGTGGAAGCTAGAGTGGAGCAGAAATAGGTGAAAGTCGGAAATCTTCATTAAACTTAAACTACGATTAATAAAAATCTATACAAGATATAAATAAGTTGAAATATACATCTAATAGATGAAAGTGTGTAGATTTATGTAAAGTTTGAATGGTTTCCCTAGTGGAAAGTATGCTGAAGTTATAAAGGTTGAAAGAAGTGAAAGTTTAAAGGAAGGTTGAAGAATATCCCCATTCATTTTAATGGGAAGAATAATTTAAATAAAGTTAAATATTATAAAAAGTATAAAAGTTTGAAAAGTGAAACGTAATAGCAACCTAGTCTGAAAAAAGCTGAACGTTTTGACGTTTGAATGGTGTTTCTAGGCCAAAGTATGCGGGAGTAGATAGGGTTGGAAAAAAGGGGGGGAATAATAAAAATAAGAAGAAGAAGCGGAATAATAAATACGTAGGATAACAATAGTGTGAATGCCTCTGCATTCACACTAAATACGTAGGATAACAATAGTGTGAATGCCTCTGCATTCACACTAATAATAACTAGAAAGTGCATTTCCTAGCGGAAAATGCGTGTGAATGCAGAGAGCTGAAAAGAGAATGCTCAAAATTGCTGAATTCCATAGCTGAAAGGTGAAACTATACAATGCTTAAATCTCACTAAAGCTGAAACAATGCTTAAGCTCAATGATGAAAGTGGAAGCAAAAAGGTGACACATTGGAAAGTTTAAAATCTCCAAATTGCTGAAAGATTGGATATTAGCTGAAAGTTAAAGCTGAAAGGTGAAACATTAAGTTTAAAATCTCCAAAATGCTGAAAGTTCAAAGTAGAAACTGAAAAATTGAAAAGTGTAAAATCACAAAAATACTGACAAATAGTAAATTGCTGAAAGTTGAAACTGAAACCCGTGTTTAGAATTTTCTGAGATAGAAATACGTCAATATGGTTAAAATTGCTGAAACCCATAGCTGAAAGGTGAAACCATAAAATGTTTAAAATCTCACAATAGCTGAAAGAATTTTTAAGCTCAAAATTGAAATTGGAAGCTGAAAGGTTAAGCATATAACATTTATTTATTGATTAGTTAGTACTGAGTAGGCAAAGGCATGTGTACAATTTACAAAATATTTTTGCACTTTTTCCTCAACAGACTTACTAACATTACTTACTTTCATTACGTTGTGTATTTTAATACACAACGTAATGAAACAAGATACTGATATACTTACATATTCATAATTTGAAATAATTGTGCCAGAAATGTATTTATATACATTAAAGTGAAAAATAGTTATGTTGTTATTACATTAACACTTTTAACAAAAATACCAAAATATCACAATCAGAACAATATAATGTGATACAGTACTGTATTGTATTGACTTTACAGTGTATATATAATAATTGGAAGATATTTTAAAACATAATAATAATAATAATAATAATAATAATAATAATAATAATAATAATAATAATAATGTCATAGTCCTTCAAAGAAAGGATCCTGAACTTTTACTGATTTCTTTTAAGTTACCAACAGTCAGTCAATAGAGCATTAAAGGACCTTTAGTAATAGTAATATTGTTTAACTCATGCCCATAAAGGTCTATCACATCGTGTTTAGCCTTGGACTAATATTTCCATTTTCCAGGACTTCAGCAGTCCTAGACTAATATTTGTTACAAGACTAGAATGGGAACACATTCAAACTGTTATGTGAGGCTCATCTGAGCTTCAGAAGTTTGTGAGTTTTTTTGAAGACTGCTCCAGAACCAAACACAATGGTGCCCAAATGGGTTTAGATTAGCCCAAAACTAAGTTCACATATGTGAAAACCCTTTTATCTTTGTACCAGCTGATGCTCAACATTAATGATAATTTTACAAATCTGTCCCCTCTTCTAGATTAATTTTTTACTTGCAACTGAGAATGATCAACATGAATAAACTGATTTGATGAAATAAATGCATGACATGAAAACCAGCAACAAGATCAATCATAGAATAAATAAATGTCTTTGATGATGTGCACTCCATGATCAGATTAAAAGAGAAGACAGTGAGAATGCAAGAAGAATGAAGCATGGGCAGATCCTCTGTGAGAGGTTACTTGCTGGTTGGGAGAGACAGAAAGACCCACAGTGGCTGCCTGTTACACACAGAATCTGTGTGAGTGACCACACAGGTGAACCTATGTATTTGAAAGATCCATTGGCTGAGAGCAGGATGAGTCAGTTTAGGTCAGAGTTCAAACATAAAGTTATAGCTGAGATATTGCTGCTCAGTGCTTATTTGTTTCTTTTTGAGGCTTGAGTTTTGCCATCAGGGCCTGTTTATTATATTCCTGGTTTGTTGTTTGTTTGTGGTACAAGAAATCACCTGCTGCACCAAAGAAACCCTGGCCGTTGCATCTCTCAGTGCAGCCCTTACCGGCACCTCACATTGTCATAGAATACAAAACAAACATACTGAAGATAAGAAGAATTAGTTGCAGTGACGACTATAATTAGGATTGATGTCCAGATGATTTCCTGCTGGACCGTGCTGAGACTTCGCTGTACTGAACTGTCTAGAGCAGTGGATATATACAAGAGAAGGCAGCACTGTTTACTCATCTGAAAACACACAAACATTGTGTATTAATAAACGAACTAAAAAACACATAATTGAAATGTAATACAAAATATACCTCAAAGTGCTGAAAGGCAGGAATATTCCAGTGTTTCCAGTGTCACAAGTTATGTGCAGTCCTTGAGGTATTCACTGTGAAGTGAACAAACCACCGTAAATATAATCCTGCTGGCACAATATGAACACAGTAATGCACATCATTTATTTGTTAGAACAAACTTTACCTGTCTAAAGGTGTAGCCTGATCTTGTGGTTGGTCTAAAGTCAGGAGGGAACTGGAAAATCACTGGAACATTGAAGTCTCTGTGTGCTCCAGATGGGTCTATGTTTGTGGCTGAAGCATTTGGTCAGGCGTAGCATAATGTATAGGTTGAGCTAAACTGATTATTACAGATTCAAACAGGGTTCAAACTTCAAATGCTAGATGGTTTATAACATCACAGAATTAAAACAAAATCCACCCAAAAAGTTAAAACCTAATAAAGATAAACAAAAGAAATGTGAGCATCAGCTGGTGGGAATCAGAAAGTATGTGTTCAATATAGAACACATAGTTTCTGATACGATTAACAGGTGTGTACAGTGATGCTAACATCAGTGTACACAGCTGTTTTAAATGTTTTGGCCTGTGCATTTACCAACCCTAACCCAAACCCACCCTGATAAATGCACAGGCCAAACTTCATACCGGTATATAGATATGGAATTATAGAATAATAGAACATTAACTTTTGATCATTATGACCTTTAAATAATGGAATATCATTTCAAATAAAGATTTTAAATAAATATCATTAAAATAAAAATATGAGACACAGAAGAACACGAGTGCTGAAGAATATGAAGTTTTCACATTAAGATTTTGATTTTAAGCACAGTTCAAAACACAACTTACGTCTCATAACACAATCTTACCTCTGTATTACCTGCGAGATGACAGTACACAGTAGACTGGATTGTGGTAACTGTAGTAGGTTTTCATGACTCCACAGTGCAGGCAGTGTTGAGGTCGAGAGATGAAGATGAGGTCCAGCAGTGTATTTTTCTCTGTGGTTGCAGCAGTGATGACTTGAGCATATCCCTTAGACAAGAACAGATCCAGTATTGGTTTGCTTGCACTGGATGAAAGGTTCTCGTTGAAATCTCCACAGACAACAATGGGATGACAATCCACTATCTCCAGTGCATCCAGAAGGCTTCTCAGGTTGGACAGGAAGGATATTACACTGTAGTCTGGAGGTCTGTAGACAGCAGCGATCAGTGCATGAAAGGGGGTTTCAATTTTCAAAGCCACAAACTCAAGGTCGGTCACATTGTGGACATACTGTTTTTCACGAGCTTGAATGTGATCTTTGACGTAAATAGCAACTCCACCACCATCACGTTTAGCCAGTTGTGGGAAATTGGTGTAGGACACATGTCTGTTCCTTTTAAACATATTGTAACCCTGTAGATGGAGACTCTCAGCAACAAAGGATCCTTTGAGGTGAGTTTCGGTTAAGCACAAGACGTCAGCAAGACACAGCTCATGATGGCTCTTGATGTCATTGATATGAGACGGCAGTCCTTCTGTGTTATGGTGAACAATGGTCAGAATGTTGGATGTGCTCAATGTTCGAGTGAGTTGAAGAAGAGGCATCATATCTTCCATGCTGGCTTGTTTCATGTTTTCCAGAGCTGCAGTGATTTCTGTATTTGCATATATTTTTCTGTCATCCATGTCCAGTAGATGCAGTCCCCTGAGAGAGGTCACTCTGCTGAGAGCTACGTAAGCCATGCCAGGTTCAAAGATGTGCTTCAGTGAGACCACTGCTGAGTGTGTCGTCATACCTTGAACCTTGTGAATTGTACAAGCAAAGGCCAGTTTAATGGGAAACTGTCTGCGAATCACTCCTTTCTGTTTCAGACTCTCCTCTGCTCTCTCTATGTACACCAGATCAGATGGATGTCCTGGTTCTCTGTCATGATGATTCTGTCCAGAGGTTTCATTATCCATCCTGAGACCAAGCTTGGTGACATGTGAAGATCCATTTTGTTCAGAGGTCAAAATTCTGAGTAATGTAGCGAATGAACCATTGACTAAACCCTGAGAAATGTCCAGATTTCTAGTGAGCATGACGCGAGCTCCCTCAGCAACGTGTAGTGTGTCTGGTAATTCATTACTGGTTCCTTTAAAAGGTGTTGGTTGTTTGGTCATTCTGCCAGTTCGAGGATCCTTCTTATAATCATCAGCATCAACATTCATTGGATGAGAAAACAGTTGAGTTAATGTTGAAGAGTTGTGAGCATCCACCTGTTTATTGGTCGCAAAAATGTGCAGGACATCAGTTCGACAAAGTTGTGGTTCAGTGATGGTTTGTAAAAGCAAAGCTCTGTCTGTGTCTGATAACTCATCTGATTTGTCCTTGACTCGGATCCGGTTCAGCATTTCTGCAAAAGCAACATCATCTTTCTGCCGCATGATCTCCGTTAGAGGGATCATCTGAAAGTGTTCCTGCCACAGGTCGATCTCACACGGGTCATATACGCACAGAGGTTTAGATTGTCGGACAGGAGGAAGCTGAAAGAAATCACCCACTGTTATCAGTGACATGCCTCCAAACGGTTTCTGGCTGCCTTTGATCTGGTTGAGTCTGACATCCACGTAAGCAAAAAGATTTTTAGAGACCATGGAAATTTCATCAATTATCAGGATTTCAGCATTTATCAGCTCGGATCTCACTTCATCCAGTTGGTTTCCCAGGCCTTGAAACGGTGGCTTGAGGCTTCTCGGCAGCTTGAGCAGAGAGTGCAGTGTTGTACCTGATATATTAAAGGCTGCAGTTCCAGTGAAAGCTGCTAACAGGACAGTAGGTCTGGATATGTCTGGCTCCTCAGCGTGTCTCTGCTGTTTCCTCAGTATTTTAGAAGCTTCTGAGTGGATGCATTTAATGAGATGTGACTTTCCTGTTCCAGCTCCACCATTGATGTAAAAGAAGAACTGATCTGGATTAAGGCCGCAAACTCGTTTAATGCACCAGTCTCTGACTGTATAAAACACACAGGCTTGTT
Source organism: Danionella cerebrum (assembly GCA_007224835.1). Lineage (NCBI taxonomy): Eukaryota > Metazoa > Chordata > Actinopteri > Cypriniformes > Danionidae > Danionella > Danionella cerebrum. Next base: position 13,548 of record SRMA01026808.1, on the reverse strand, counting down.
TCTGGTTCAGGTTCTGAAACATTCGGCGTAGTACAGTGGGGTCAATAGCAGGTTGCTCTCTGATGGCTCTGGTTTCTGTAACAGCATTAAACTGACGATTAAAGTCTGGCACGTTTTCCTGTTCATTTTCAGGTTGTGGCTCTCTGGCTTGAAGTTCTTCAATGCACTCTAATCTCACTACTTCAGATTCAGGGGCCAGGTTACACCATCGATCACACCTCTGTTCTGGTCGTACTTCTCAACAGCTTCCTCAATCTCTTCACTGTTTTTCTCATATTTGTCCTTGTTTTCTTTGACAATTACTCTGACGCTCTCAGAATGGTCAGATCCTCGTAGCTGTACCCAGCCGCTCTCATAAAACGATTCATATGTGGGTAAGGAAAGCCTTTTCAGTTCCAGCTCTGATCGGAAAGGAAGGTAGAGCTTAAGCAATGTGCCGTAAAATTTCTCAGAGTCTTTCTGCTGTGAGCAGCGGTGAAATCGGATGATGGCAGGCTTGTCATGTTTTCTCCTCTGAATAAATCCCATCTCATTCAGCAAGGGAAGGACATCTTTACGTTGAGTCTCTTTGCCGTAGACAAATCGACAAGTAGCTGCAAAATCGGCCAAACACATCAACTCAAACTCTGGAGTTTCAGGTCTGCATTTGTATTTGTCCATCAGTGATGTCATCCAAACATTTGCACATTCTGGTGTTGTGTTCTCCAGGTATGAAAGGGGACGGCTCATTTTTAATGCATCGTCATCTGTTGGTATGAATACAACGCCACGAGAACACTTCTTCATGTTGATGCCACATGCACGAGTCACACACTCCTGAGCGCTGATCTCTCTCTTTTTGGAATATGCCTGCATGACGGCCCTCATTTCATCACATTCGTTTACGTTTTCTCTGTCCGAGTTCTGAATGACGGTTTTGAGGTATTCAGATAGTCCCGCCTCTTTCTTCGTTATATAAGAAGTTAAGTACATCACACAACAATACGCGTTCAGAATATAACTTACATCGATATTCGCATCCCATGCTTCCAGCAGATGAGGATTATAGCCATTCACCCAGCAATCCTTAGGGTCACGTTTCAGAATGATGGCGCTGGATTTGTTCATCATGTTGAGACATCGTTCATAATCACTCAGAGTTAAACCACATTGATCCAGAAGCTGCTGCAAATTGAGAGAAGCTGTTTCAGGTTCCATTAGCAACATGTTCAGTGGTCTGAGCTTTTTCTTGGCTTCTTCAACATTAACCTCCTCACCAGGTCTCGTAATTATGGTCTTTCTGCTCGGTGGTTTAGGAAATCCAAATCTACATCCAGAGCCGGGGCTTTTGAAACATGTTCTTGAGTGTTGTTTACTGTGCATTTGAACTTCCTTCACTTTCTTGTGTAATTCAGGTTGTTTATGGGGGTCAGGCAGCTGAGCTGTGATGTATTTAGAGACAAAATCACAGATAATTTGATCAGGATCTTCCTCAAACACAGGTGCACCTTCTACCCAGATGAGACAGTGTATGTGTGGGCTTCCTCTGTGCTGAAATTCCACTCTGTAGAAGTAGTCCATGACTTTACCCAGAGGTTGTGCTGGAGATAAGATCAAATCTCTGAATAAGGCTTCAACACGTTTATCAAACATACGCATCGTTGTCACTGGGTTACTCCGTAATATGTCACACTTTGCTGCCCAGTCCAGATCCTCAAAGTCAACTTCTTCACCTTGCTGAGTTTTTATTACCTCGATGACTTCAGGCCAACGCATTTCTGCTGCTGAGAAGAAGAATGTAGGAGTTCCCAGTTGTCTGATCATGGCAAAAAGATCTCTGGTTGTTTTCTCCCAGTAAGCTGGTGTTCCTCTCAGTGGCTGCATGAATCTCACTGCATCTCTATTCCCCACCAGTTTCTCAACCTCGCGTTTATCTTGTAACATTTGTGACGTTATTCTCCGTCCATCTCTGGTCACTGGTTTTCCTTTACGTAACTGGATAGTCATGCTGGAAGTGGCTAAGTGTATTTCAGTCACAAACTGAGCAAAGAACAAGTAATTTGTGTCTCTGGCAAAGCGTTCATCAATACAGAAAAGCCTTGATTTGAAATAACTACTAGGTGTTAATTTAATACGTCTCTGTTCATCAAGTGTGTTTAGACCAGTAGGGAACTGCACAGGGAAAGCCATCGCCTCCAGTTTAGGTGTTTGGAAAAAGCTGACTGGACTGTTTCTTTCAGCAGGGGCAACAGAGTAGATTCCTTCACTAAAACACAATATTTCCTCTGCAACATCAGGTGGCTGAAGACATGAATCTAGAGCGAAACCTCCATTGGGCATATCACCTTCCTGTTCCGCATCATCTCTCGGTTCCTCAGGGTTAACATCATCTTGTAGCATGTCACAGTTTTGCTGTTCATGATCATGTTCAGGATTGTTTTGCATCTCTTGTAATGCATTTTGTTCAAATCTGTCTATCTCCATGAGATCATCTTCTCCATATTCATCATCATTATCATCATCATCCTCATCTGGAAGTGTTGGGTCACATAACTCAGCCTCATCTCTGATACTCACATCCTCATACTGTGGGTGGATCTGTTTGGGTTTATGGAGA